>CM076579.1:924293671-924893671 GCA_034641835.2 Pinus albicaulis
ATAAACTTGTACACACATTATATTAAAGAAGAAATCACTATAGTTGGCATTTTTCCAAACATAAATCTAGGAAACAAATCTGTAATAGAAATCATACTTGCAGGAGTATGTCCCAAACAATTTCCTTTTTTAATAAATGAAATGTTAAATTTGTAACATAGGAAGGAGCATTTAGATGGAGAAAAAATGGAAAATGACATATTGAAACTACATCTAATACCAAAGTTTCATAATTATTGGCATACACCAAGTTGACTTACCTCACATTGATGAGCTACTACTAAATGTAGTGGTTTATTAGTTGCAGATATAAAAAAGTACCATATCAAAAAACGACCACCATCTCCAACAGACCCAAAAAGGTACTCATGCCTTAAATTCCATGCAAAATCTTCCACGAAACCCTCATGGACCTACATTGATAAGAGGTCATCAGACATTTTCAATAAAGATAATGAAATTGGAATTGTAAAGTTAACAATACACATAAACAAGAACTCACCAACAAATCCCATTAAATTTCTACAAAAAAAAAATGAATGATAGTAAACATTAAGAATAATCATGGCATATTTTAATGGTCACGCTTATGGGGGTGTGAGCTCAGTTCTAAGAGTGTATTTACTCCTCTCTTTTTATTCCAGGCTACCATCATCTAAAACCAATGAACTTTAGGATGAAAATAGTTTTTGACGCAACCTAAATAGCATGAAACATTAACAAACCTAAAGAAAATAAATTTCGAAGCATAAAAACCTGCATGTGTTCAATTTCATATAGAATCCTTTGCTAGGCTGCATCTGACAGACAAAAAAATATGAGCCAATCCTATTATATGGAAAATCATCCAACCCTTGAACTGTATTCAAATTCCAACCTAATGATAATAAGAAGTCATTAGGATGGGTGGATTTATTTCAGTTAGTCACAAAGTTACTTTGAATAACATCTGTCAAAATAACTCATCTTATATATTTTTTGGGCCTCAAGCACTTTGTCTTTGGTAGGTTCATTATTGCCTTGCAAAAAAAATTGTGTATCATCTGAACCACTTCGAAGATGACCATGCTTAAAAGGGCTCCATGATAAACCATAACCTTCTATATTGTGACCCTTCAATTTGAGATCAGGATTACAACCACCATCTTGAGGTGGATTTCATGGATTCATGTTGTAGTCAAACACATATAATTCTGCATTCACTATTTTCTTGGCAATAATGAAAGGATTATGTGGCATGTATTAGGATATATTGAACTCCCCATCGTGATTGATTTTTCTTATTAATTGTACTTTCAAAAAAGAGCATCCACTGAGTAACCTAGCCTAAATGAAAAAAATGGTATATTTACAGCAATTTAATTATAAAGTTTCAATAACATTGAACCGAACAAAATAATTTCAACACAGACTACGAAAAAATTTCATCCAAAACATAGAACAAATAAAAGATGTGTGGACAACATTAAATAATGTGATAAAATAACAATGATGAAAACCAAAAAATTACATTCAATCTTTTCCTTTCCAATAAAAGCAAAGAAAATTAATCACATTGTACAACAACAAAAATTTTTCATCATACATGTGGTGAATTCTTACAATCATAAGAAAATGTTCAGAAAAATTCATATATTGTTTTGCAAATATACACTGAACTAGTAATCAACCTGCATATTCAGATATGAAACATAAAGTGGGTTATAAAGTCTCTTATTCACATACTCGGTACCATGGACATCACAACATTTACAAATTAATGTGTTGGTGGATTGCATATACATGGTTGTGTTACTAAAACAAGTGGTTACTCAAAATTAATTAGATAAAAGGTTCCACTCTCCATAAAGATGATAACGTCCTTCATGAGTGAGAGAAAAAGACAATTACTCACATGTTCTTGAAAGCGTTCCCAACTTGGTTACAACTACAATATTCAAAGCTTCTCAAGCATGGAGAAGTTATGTTTATAGGTCTCCCAATGTAAAGAGACAAAACCCCAAGACATGACAAATTCTAATCAAATTATTTCAAGAAGCTATACAGATTTTAATCGAGTTTGTTCAATACAATTTAAGAAACAAAAAAGGATTGTAAGGTGATTGGTGTTAGTTAGTGTTTTAATTGATGTCCAAGGTTTTGATCCTATGGAAACTCAAAAAAAATTACATGCGACAGAAGTACATTAGACAGAAATTAAAATTTTTCTTACTACCCATCATCACTGAAATCACATAGGGGGGAAATGAAGAACTTAAGAAACTAGTCCTAGGTATTGAATTTATGGTGGAGAAAAATATTACATTAATGGTTGCACGGTTACATTAGAGCACAATGATTAATTATCTTTGGGCAAGGAACTGACTATCAAGGCCTTGTACACACCATGTTCATTGCTGGTTGTGGAAAAAAAAACCATTAAGGCTCTGTAGAGGAAAAATATTGGCCTCCTTGCCTAGGCCAACTCGGGTTTTCTGTGGACATGAGTATACAGTGAAGAATGTTCAATGTGAAATGATTGTTGAACCAAAAAGTAAAGCATCAATCAAAAACTTAACTGGTTTGTGTGAAAATGGAAGGAGAACAAGCCCATTGTGCTATCAACCATTCAAAAACACATATTTCTTACTCCACTTATCCATAGCCAAGCCTCAATAAGATTTCCTAGTTTAACATTAACAAGATGTGGGGCCTAATATGTAATAATCTTTTGGGTACATATGAAAGTTTTTGAAGTCACTCCAGACTTCTGGGTACATAGAAATGATGAGCCTGATTAGATTTGGGCTTAAGATGAGTCATATATTTTTTGTTGTCATAGAGAATCGATATGGTTACCTTAACATCAAGAGGAATTATGATGAAAAATAAACCAAGGCTAGGCTAAAGCAGTGAGTGAGATTTTAACAACATGTATACAGGTTTTGAAATTTAAATTTGAAATGAATAGCAAAAGAACTTGGTTTCATAATATTGGAGTCTGAAAATCTCACTGGTTCTACCAAGAAACAATATATAGGCATGGTGAGTATGTTAGGGTCGGGCCAAATGAAAATGGTGAGTTTATTGCAATAGAATATGAAAAACAATCCTTTATCCTATGTGGAAAATATTTCCTAGATACTTATACCTTGAAGGGAGTACTAAAAGTTGTAGTTGCACCAATAATATCTACACACAATTACCTTCCCCCGCTTGCATGGCTTCTTGTACATGGAGAATCCATGTTTTCATTTTTTGCATCAGAAAAGACAGTCTAGAGTTGTCCAACTCTACATAAAGTATTGGCTTCAAATAGGGTAGGTGTTGCTTCAGGTGTTGATGGAATAGTAATAATTTTTCAAAAGTGAAGGTTCTAAAGCACCAAACCTTTTCAGAATTCCATCTTTTATAATCATGCTTGTTGTTAACAACCCATGCGTTATTCCTTCTATATCTAAACTAACACATGGTGAAGCTTCCTATCACATTTTGGTTTGCTACTAAAATGGAAACTTTGTACTTGCATATGATTAAGGTCCAATGTCTCTTCATCCTATCACAATTTCCAAGGAGCTTTCCTCTCGGTTCACTGAAATATAATATTTATTCCTTTTTAGCCAATGTCAATGCTGGGAAGAAGTATATATCAGGTTAGGAGATATTAAAATTAGTGGAAGCAACTCTTTTGGAGAAGTTTCCATCAAGTAAAGGGAATAAGCCATAAAAAATTTCAATGGATGATTTGAAGGACAAGTACACAAATTTCATGTCACGAAGTTTCTTGATCTACTAGATGAAAAATCACTCTAATAATATGTTGGACAATTTCTCTTAAATATTGATGTTTTCATTCATATGTTTTTCTATGATATATGACCTATAGAAGGATAGACAAATTCAGGATGCAAACAACCAATTGAAAGAAATATTGAATAGGGGTTTGTTTCTGAGTTGTACTACTTATGGGGCATTCATCGGAAAGATGGAGGAAGGTGAAAGGGTTTCTAAGGGAACGATAGTTAGAAATTATTTTAAAAAATGATTTATACAATATATCATACACCATCACTGATATGAGTAATACTTACTTGATGCTTCCTTTAGTTCTAGCTGTGAAAAGTTGGAAAACACTTTCCTTTAGAGCTATCGCAATTAGTTTGGTGTTCTACAGATCATACAAAAAATTGTTGCAAAGTTTCAAGTTTTTGATAATGTTACCAAAATAGAGGGGATGAAAAATGATCACTAAACATGATTGCATATAAGATTTGTAGCTGCTTATATTATATATATCCTACCATCTTATGTTTTGATTGTGAATTAAATATTACCACTGACATTGCATACTACAAGAATTCAATGAAAACTATGTTGCCACTACCATTAAAAAAATCCTTGATGAGGAAATTTATCTTGGAAACAATAAATTTACTAAGAGACAACAATAGAGTTTTTTGATAAAGTATTTGGCACAAATAATAGAAGCACAATTCCTATTATGATTATTTCATCAAATTGATTTCTCAACGGGGATAAAACAAGCGGAAATAAAAGTACAATTGTGCTTAGGATCACACACAATCATTTACAAAAAATTTAGATCTCTAGGTTAAAAATCAATTTGGCACTCACCATTACAAATGAATAAAATAGAGTAACAATGAAAACATAAAGTTTTTATCCAGTTGCATTCATATAATATCCAATTCTTGAATATGAAGGGAAGTCACGACTCCTTTATGTTTGTGGAAAAATAGTATTCCAGAAAACGCAATCAGGAAGTGCCTTAGTACTATTTTTTGTATGCTCAAATAAGCCAAAGGATGAATAAATTGTTCTTGCAAATAATCCAACACCTCATAAGCTCTTTAAACAAAATCAGTCCATTCAAACCAGAAAATTCCTAGCCAAAATAAATCATGAGATTTCTTTTCACCAGAATCCAGCTAGAGTGACAAGAAAAAGGTGAATATTTATAATATGTGTGTTTTACTCTAGATATAGTAACATGTGAATGAAATATTATTTGTCTGAAACAAAATTCTTGGTAAAACTACTTACCTGAACAACCACATTGGCTTTGGGACAAAATTAGTATTACGGTTCATTGAACAAATTTAACAACTTCTCATGCCTTTTATACAAAACATCACTTTTCTCCAATATCAGCTTTTGATATGCCTTGGACAAAGCCTCAATTGATCCTAAACCTTGAATAAGCTTTAAAAAATATTGAATTCCCAAAACAAATTTTAAAATAAATAATATATGTAAACAAAACAGGTGTTTCATAAGTTTGTTGGTCAATCAATAGCATGCATTAAAGATATTATGATTGATTCACTATATGCACATTATGGGTATCAATCCCAATTAATGATGGTTGGCACTGAAATGAAAATTTCAACGCTTCCAATCGATTTCTATTCCCTCATAACAACGTCAAGTAACAAAAAATAAGCAGAAGTTCCATTCTAACCTATGAAATTGGAATGCTACAAATACAATTATGCAAATTACAAATATACAATATGCAAGCTAGATTTTTCATTTTTCTCTTATACCAAAGCATTAGGTCTGCCAAAAAGCTTCTAACATGAGAGATTTCTTTATTATCAAAAAGGAAAAAACCTATTAAAAACTCTAATGCACATCCAACTATCAGTAATACCATCTGAGGGCATCAACGAAGAGTAGTAAGGGGATAAAAAATTCCTCCCTGGATCCATAGTTTAAGAATGGTTGGATTGAGAGTACTTACTTTTCCGATATCCTATCCCTGATAATTTTTTTTTGTGTGCCCTATTTATCCTTCATCTATCAAACTTTCTAAATTCTCACCCTCACACAATTTCAATAATAACTTAGTTTCAATAAAAGTGCCCCTCCTCTTTGGATTTTCATTGGTAATCCATATCCTATGATCATGCCTACAATATGTCTACCAAGTCTTATTTGATATAGTATATAAAATTCCTAATAGAGATAATAAGGCCTTGATTTTCTAGTGATATTGAAAAAGTGTTGAATTATCTACTAGCATTCAATTCCTATTGTGCTCAACCTTGTTCGATTGAAGCCTTGCATGCAAATTTTGGAATAGATAATCCTCAAACCTGGAATATAAATCAAGGGAAGTCTGCGTTTTTTAGTGCAACACCTCAGAGTATGTTTTTGGAATCACTTCTAATAGATAAATATAAGCCAAAAAACTTGAATCTTAATAGGGTTCCCTACCCATTAATAAGTAGAGCCTTGATCCTAGAAATAGCATTAAATGCAAGAGTACAAGATGAAGAGTTCACCAAAATTTATTCTTGTTAAACCATAAAATGATGGCTATTTGTGTAACTCAACAATCATTGTTTATTGTAAATTTGGTCCTTATAATCAATCTATTTTCAACATTCAAAGAAAACATTAAATGCTGAAATAAGATTGATTTGTTATTTTTTTTTTACTTACCATGTTAGACTTTAAAGCAGTTCCCTTGCATATAACGAGTGACTCAATAATTTCCATTTCAACATTCCCAACATTTGAGTTCATGATTACTATTGTTCCTCCCTCCAATCCTTAAAAATTTTCCCCATGAATTCATGACAATTGGTTAAAAAGTGACATTAAACTTGTATTATAAACATGTAAATGCAACTCAAAGTAGAGATTATAAATCATAACAAAGGGGAAATGTCAAATCTTCTAGGGTCTTTCAAGCCAAAGACCACGAAGGAACAAGATGAACACCAAGACTATTGACCCTTAAAGAATATTTTTGCATTGAATTAAAAATCAAGTAACATTGGATGTGGAGATGAAATCCTTAAGATAAATGTGCAAGTCACTCTCCATTGTAAGATTAGACTAGGAAAATATATGAATAATGTATGGTTTATGGCACTTGTATAGTACCTAAAACTCTACTTAGACAAATAAATTTAAAAATTGCAGTGCTATAGAATTCAATATTTGGAAAGGAAAAATTCTTATAAGTGAAATGTTTGTTCATTGCGGAAAAAAAAATCAACTGTAGCTTTTATTGGTTGTGGTGCTAGTTTATTCCAGCTTTGAGGAAGAACTATTTTTCACTATGATCTTGTAATTTCAACCTTTAAAGTGCCAATATCTCTGAAATATTATTGTTTCCATGTGATTTATTTTAGTTGTCCTTGTTTGTATTTCCTAGGAATTAAAATTATGTTTTCATGAGAAGGTTTAGAAGCACTTTGATCCATATATTTTATTATTGTTTCCTTACAGTCCTATGGAAGAAAAACATATTTCTTGCCACAATATTAAGTACTTTCTTGGCATTGAAGAAATTATTGTGTAACTCCTATATAATTTGGTTGATTAAATGATTACACATGGAAATTTTCCATACTTGTTATTCACATAAAATCGATATATATATGTGTGTGTGTGTGTGTGAAAATATATAACACATTTTACATGTTATTCTTGACATAACTATAGTAACCTTTAACTACAAGTATTTCAAACAGATCCATGAGTATTTCAAACTAACCAACCATTGTTTGTGGGTGTGGGAATGATGATACTATTTTTGAAATCAGGGTGGATGGGAAAGCATCAGATAGAGAAGGTACAAAATTAAATATTTAAAGCAAAGCCAATAAATGTTGAAGGAGACTTAGGTCACTTAATTGTCAATGATTTTTTAATCATTCTTGTGAAAAAATTGGACAAAATTCAATATTGATGACTCCTAAAAATCCAATATGGTATGTCTAATAAAGAATTGTATTTTAGGAATCATCAACCTCATATCATCACTATTCTACATCAATTCCTAGTAATCAAAACATATAATCAAAGAAAAAATGGAAGCCTTGATTTCTAGCATCTTGTAGTCCCTAAGGTTAGGATAGGATTCAAATTTATATACTTTTTCCTTACTAACCCAATCCCCCCTCTCTAGCATGCAATCTAGAACCTCAAATAGTTTCTAAGGATTGCAAATTATTTTCACCATGGGAAATTTCAAAATAGTAGTAGCTAGCTATAATGCACATTGAAAATGTGTAGAGGTGATTTCCTCACATCATATGAGAAGGGGAATCTTCAAAAAGGAGTGCATACACAAATTACATACATTAAGGAGGTACTCAATCACAACTGAGGATAGTGGGGAATGGGACAAAAACAGGTTTGAAAACAAAAATAAATAAAAAAGTGGCTCTCTAACTCCCTCTCCCTCTCTCCCTCCAACTAACCTCATTCTCCCCCTCTCTCACAAACATATGCAATCATGAAATAACATACACATTGTGAAACTATCTCAAAATTAACTACAATATTTTGAAGAAAGAAAATGAAAAGTAGCATTTACAGTTGGATTCATCGATATCATCTGCAAGATCCCCAAGTATGCATCGCCACTTTAGAAATTCATCACACAGGTCCCATCCCACTTTTGGTTGTTTCACACTACCTCTCTATGTTCTCATCATAATTCCTAATTTCACTCGTAATCATGTTTGCTCCTTCCTGATTGAAATCACTTGAAATGTCCTCTCCGACTACATCATTGTTGCATCTATCTCTCTAAAGCTTTATTTTGTAAGAAAATATTCTTTGTGATGTCCTTACTGACATTTAAAACTTTATGCTTTAGCTCGCAATTCATTTGCACACACAAGGAGTTGTGCACCATCTTCATAGGCGAGGCAACATCAGTAGAAGAATCAAGTTGCCCTTATTTTCCATCCAAGTCCCCTATGTAGTATTTCTGCTATTTTGTTGTTCTAAAAGAGTTTCCATCATTTTTACTTCACAAGCTACATAAACCTTCACCTGTTTTATTATTATTCCTTAAAGAATTCTCCAAAAAAAATTCACCCACTCACTTTTAACATATGGTACTTTTTTATCACCAATATTGTTCTTCGTCGAAGAGTTTTCCTCCTCCTCTCATGTATACTTCTCATCAATTCAACTTTTTGGTTTCCTCCACTAATATTTTTGACATTTTTCCTTGCTTGGTTTTTACCATGTAGCAACATAATTTACAATCCCTTGGTGTCAAATGATACACTTTGAATAATATTCTCTTCAACAAATATTGATGTATCTTTTCCCTCAAATTTTCTTTGCTCAAGAATAGTCTTTCTCTTTGTTTGACATGATAGAAAACCCTCACTAACAAATAACTTACCACCATCATCTGCATCTAAAATATTTCTTTTCATTTGTAAATTTTATTTCCTTTGTTGCATATAGATACTCTTCTCTACTTTCTTCCATTTAGTTTTCCTCATTGTTTCACAACAATTTCATTCTGAACCATATTTAAACTTCCTATTATAATTTTTACAACATCTAGAGCATATGGAAACTTTGATTTCCCCTTGAATTTCCCTTTTCTCTTTGATTTCCTTTTCCCTAATTATTGTTGTCTGAATATTCCAGTAGTATCGACATGTGAGGTTGTTGAAATCATATCATGCAATTCATTGTACATGTATTCATTTCTCCTAGAATCAAAAAGTCTTTGTGCTCATCCCTAATTTTGAAAATTTATCTATATGCATCTTTGTTGTCCTTGTTTCTAGATGAAGCATTCTTATTTCAGGTTGTTCCTCAAATTTCAAAATATCCATATTCAATTTATTGGATCCATCTTATCAATTAAACCACTTGCATATTGGAAACCTTTATGGATTTGGGGCTTATTACATGAAACATAACTGCTTCGGGTTTCTAACGGCCCCATTTACAGATTGATGTCACACTTCTCAATCTTGGGAACATTAACACTTTCATTGCGTATCCCTTATTGAAGTGGCTTTGTCCTTATGTCAATTAAATTTCCATGCATGTACCGTATGGTGATGGTAACCTGATCTTCGTGACTGGTATTATTCTCATTTTAATGAAGCCTGTAATTAAAAAAAAATAACGTTGAATCCTTTAGGAGATGTATCTGTTTTAATTGATTTAATGATATGGAATTTACTTTCATCCATGCACATTGTCGACTGAATTAAATGTCGATTTGTTGCATTTTCCTTTTCTATTTTTCCAAGGGATTTTTTGATCTAGGAGGAACTTGCATCGGTGCAGATCGATAGTGAAGTCCAATTCATCTTCAGTTTCTCCAGTGTTCCGGATGAAAGAGAAAGTCTTTGATTTATTCATGGTGTTGGTTACTTCATGGTTAAGTCTTCATAATTAATGGTGTATGTGTTAAAGGGTGGCATGATCTCATGATGTCATTATGTAACTAAAGGTCAAATTCCTAAGTGGTAAAATCTATGCTAACGTGGTGTATGACATGTTACAAAAATATGGTGAAAAGACCTAGCGCAAACGACATGGTGTTAAAATATGCAATTTTTAGACCTATGTTAAAACCCAAGTTATTAAACCTTTCGGAAATATATGTTAAAACTATGGTATAAAAAATATATCAATTAAACCATTGGAAGAGACTGCAACGAAGAAGACCATTGGGAGTTCCAACATGTGAACGCAGCCACCAGAAGTTAACACCAAGTTTTACTGCACAATTTTCAAAACTTAACCGCGCGGAAGAGCACACACGTATCATGTGAATAGTCCACATGCCAACCACAGCGAAACCATCAGCAAAACCATCGGAGCCTGACCACCAGGTGGCAGTCAGTCATCAGACTGCCGAAACACATGTCACATAAAGTCAGTTGTTCTCCGCCATTTGCAGACTGTCAGGGTTAAGTTTATCATATAGTTGTATTTTGGTTTTGTATTTGTTAAATGCGTTATGTTATTTTTGTTCCATGTAACCTAATCTCCTAGGTGTATGAAGTATATTTCACCAAGAGATCATGCTCCATTAAATGTAAAACCATATGCCAATTTTGGACCAGAGAGTTTGAGTTTGAAGCTGGACGTGCATTATAAAAAACCACCATTTCTTATGATGAAAGAAGGAGTGATTTTGAAGCCTTGTGTTCAGATTTTTTAAGAGAGAAGAAGTTTTGTTTTCAGTGTATCTTGGTCGTTCGGAGGTGAAATTGGGAACCGAGATAGGCATTGGAAAGCTAGGAGAGAAGATTTTTGTTGACAGTGACCAAAGGTGTCGCGATCATGTTTAGTCTGATGTATTTCTGTGTAATTCCTTGGATCAATCCTTAATGAAACTCACGCCCATATTGAAAATGGACCCAGAGACGTAGTCCACCAGGGACAAACTCCGTAATCAATGCTTGTTGTCTTATATCTTTGTTCTTTGCTGCAAATTCATGTTTAATATGCTTATTAAGTTCTGTTTTAAGTCTTAAAATAAATTTCTTTCCTTCAGTCTTCCACACTAAGAGATCGAGTTAACAATGAATTCATTGTTGGAAAATATTCAGTTCTACTTCAGTATTATTTCATATCATATATTTTGGTATCAGAGAAGGTTGCGTTTTTATGATTTTTGCCAGTGAATGTTAACTAGGTCCAGGTTGTGACGCGAAGAAGGAAATATCAAGGAGATAGACTTAGAAGTTGGAAAGCGGAAAGTCGCTCAACAATCGACAATGGGGGGACCTAATGCAGGTGAAAATCCTGAAGTGAAGGTCATGGGCGAAGAACAGTTTCAAAAAATGTTTTTGAACATGAAGTGGATGTTGGGAGAACTCTATGAAGATAAGAAGGTGAGAGATGCAGCTTATTCTTCAAAGGCATCAAAGAAGGACAAGGGAAAAGGAAAATTTGATAAAACTCCTTCTCTTCCATCATCTTCATCATATTCTTCTTCTTCTTCTTCCAGTTTAGATTCTGAAATAGAAAAGAAACCTTAGAAATCATCTCTATTGAAACTTGATTTAAAATTTGAACTACCTATTTATGATGGTGAAATGAATCTTGAAAAGCTAGATAATTGTATTAAACAGTTAGAAGTGTATTTTAGAATTTATAACATTTATGATTAAAGAATAAAAATTTAGTTAGCTACACTTAAAATAGGGGGAAAAAATTTAATCTGGTGGGAAAATAAAACTCAATTAGATTTAAAGCAGAAATGAAAAGTAATCTCTTCATGGTATAAGTTTTTAAAATCTCTTAGAAAACAATTCTATCCTTCGGGATACATGCAACAAGCTATTATTTATTGGCATCATTTGAGGCAAGGTAAAGGGAAGAATGTTTAGGAGTTTACTTAGGAGTTCAAGAAGAAATATTTAGCGCTTGGTATTCCATTGGATACATATTAAAGTACATTGGAAGTTTACATTTATATTTACAACATATGTTATTGAGGTTTAATCCTAATGATTTTGATGAAGTGTGTGTTCAAGCCATACATATTGAATCATGTGTAAGACCGTTCAAGTTTTCACAGAAAGCATCCAAACAGTTAGAAATTGAGGATTCCAAAGATAGTAAAAGGAAGAGCAGTTCGAAGGGAAATAAAACAACAACTCAGAAGGGAAGTGAAATACCTACTTTTTCTCACCGCCAAAGGATCGGACATGATGAAGCCAAATGTTGGAAACTTCACCCATAACTCAGACTAAAGAAGTTCCAGAAAAAGAAAGGTGAAAATAAGGCTAATCTAGAAATCCAACAAGATTTAGGCTCCGATTTAGGTGATGAAAAGAAAATAACCACAATGGTTTTGACAGGTAAAAGTTCTGACACTAGTTCAAGTTCTACTACTTCTGCATCTTCTTAAAACATAAATCATCTCGATGAGGATAAAAGAGTTGAATTATTTCACATAAGGGTAACTTCTAAGCACAAAAAAATAGATACATTGTTTGATAGTGGATCACATGCAAATTTAAGACCTGAATAATTAGTTAAGAAATTGGGTTTGGAGACACAGAATCATCAAAGACCATACCCATTAGGTTGACTAAAATAAAAGACTCAGATTAATGTCACAAAGCAGTGTCGTTTAAAATTTTCCATCACAACTAATTACAGTAATGAAGTGTATTTAGACATGATTCCATTAGACATATGTGGAGTAGGGTTAGGAAGTCCTTATCTCTATGATCATGATTCTGTGTTTCATAGGAAAGAGCATAAATATCACCTTAAGAAATATGGGATCGAATACATTGTCAAGGCACATAAAATAAAAACACACTTGCATTTAATTATTGCTAATTAGAAGAAGAGACTAATAATTTCAAGTAAGAGATATGTAGTCATGGTTGTAAAATAAAAATAGTGAGAATCAACATGATTCTTTTTCAGGTTGTAAATCTCAGTTTAAAGATAGTTTGGTTAAAGTGGTAGATTCTTTTCAAAGTCTTTTTAAAGAACCAAAACATCTGCCTCCTAAACGGGAAACACAACATGAGATACAATTGATGTCTTATTCTCCTCTTCCTAATGTCGTAATGTATCTCATGTCAATCATAGAGAATGAAGAAATAAAGAAACAAATCCAAGAGCTAGTTGAAAAAGGATTCATTTGACCCAGTTCACCTCCATGTGGCTCACCCATAATTTTGGTTCCTAAGAAAGACAGGAAATGGAGAATGTATGTCTGCCTTAGGGTCTTAAAGAAAATCACAATCAAGAATATGTACCCTCTTCCAAGGATAGATGATTTAATTAAACAATTGTAAAATGATTTCTATTTCACTAAGTTGGATTTGCGTAGTGGGTATCATCAAATTTGGATTGCAGAAAATGACATCTGGAAAACTGCATTTAAAACTAGGCAAGGACTATTTGAATGGTTAGTGATGCCTTTTGGTTTTTTTAATGCTCCTGAAACTTTCATGCGGGTTATGAATGATGTATTTCATCCATACATTGATAAGTTTTTCATAATCTACTTAGATGATATCCTGATTTCCAGTTCCAGTATGGAAGAGCATGTTAAGCATGTTAAACAGGTCTTTGAAGTGTTGCAAAGGGAAAAATTGTACCTTAAACTTTCCAAATGTGAGTTTGGGAAAACTTCATTGATTTATCTTGGTTACATAGTTGGAGGTGGTCATTTTAAGATAGATACAACTAAAATCGATGTGATTATTAAGTGGCCAAGACCATAGACGGTGATTGAAGTTAGGAGTTTTCTAGGTGCAGTTCAATATTGGAGAAATTTTATTTTTCATTTTTCTTTGATTGCATCACCATTACATGCTTTTATAGGTTCTAAATTTTCCTATCAGTGGGGAGGGAAACAAAAAAAATATTTTGATACACTTAAGCATAAAATTTTCACGGAACCAATCTTATCTTTACTAGATCTTCAACAACCCTTTGAAATTGAAAGAGGTGCTAGTGGTTATGCAATGGGTGCAGTTTCACTTCAAAAAGGGAAACCTATTTGTTTTCATTCTGAAACTTTTTCTAAGGCAGTTACAAATTATCTGACATATTATAATTAACTGTTTGATTTGGTTGAAAGTGTTAAGAAATGGAAACACTACTTAATGGGTAAGGAAAAAGTGATTCACACAGATCATCAATGGCTTCAATACCTTCAGTCTCAAACTAAGTTGCAACAGGCTCGCCATTACAGATGGATGGGATTTCTTCAGAAATTTCACTTAGTAATTAAGTACAAGAAAGGTGTAACAAACAAAGTAGCTGATATGTTCTCTAGAACATCCTTGAATGCTTCAGTAGTGCTGCAGAATAGTTATTTAAAACTTGAAAGTTATTTAGAACAATATAGTACAGATGTTGATTTCAAAGATATTTATGAATCACTAAATCATGGTACTCAGGTGGAAGAAGTCAATTTTCATGTTCATGACATGTTGTTATATCATCTGGGTAAGTTGGACATACCATAGAGAGAAAGGGTGCATGTTATTCAGGAAGCACATTCTTCTCGCATTTCAGGACATTTTGGCATAAGCAAGACAATGGCGCAAATTTAAAGTTATTGCTACTGGCCTCACATGTATGAAACAATTTTTAAGTACATTAAAGGATGTGTTATGTGTTCGAAAATTAAACCAAGAAATTGAAATATTGGTTTGTATATGCCACTTCTACTACCTTCGCGACCATGGAAAAAAATTTCCATGGACTTTGTTGGAGGAATTCTTATGTCCAGGAGAGGGCATGATTATATGTATGTCGTGGTTGATTGCTTCAAAAAAATGTGCATTCTTGTTCCATGCAAAATGCAAGTGACTACTGAACAGACTGCACAGATGTTCTTTCAACAGTTATGGGTTCATTTTGGGTTACCTACTTCCATTATTTTTGACCGAGACACTCACTTTGTAGGATAGTTTTGGTCCTCTTTGTGGGGACTCATGGACACAAAGCTGAAGAAGAGCACAAATTTTCATCCACAAACCGACGGACATACATAAGTGGTGAACAAGAATGTGATACATATTCTCCGAGGTTACTGCAGAAAACATCCTAAGTTGTGGGATGAATATTTACCTTATGTGCATCATGCTTACAATAGAGCCTTAATTTTTTTGACTAATCGTTTTCCATTTGAAACAAGTTTTGGGTATCTATCAAAGTCACCAATGGAGTTCATGTTCGGTGAAGAAGATAAAGTGGATGTAAACGATGATTCAAATAAAACAGTTAAGTTCATTCAATGGATAAAACAGATACATGAAGCAGTGTAGGATAAGTGGGAGAAGAGTCAGGCCAAGTACAAAATGCGCCATGATAAGCATCGAGTGGATCATCATTTTCAGGTTGGTGATTAGGTATGGTTGTATATCAGTAAAGACAGGTTGAAAGGTGAAGGTAAGAAATTGAAACACATCAGGTATGGTCCTTTCAAGATTGTGGAAAAGATTCAAAATAATACATTCTGGGTAGATTTATCTCACATGTTTACTTATTCAGTTGTAAATGTGGAAAATATGAAGTTGTATGAACATCTGATGATCATTGATCCAGAGGAAGATACATAGATTGCTACCATTGATGATTTCGCACCTGAGTATATGAATGAGTTGCAGGAAGATACCATCTTGGATAGGAAGGTACACACTTCAAGGCATGGAGATTTTGAATATCTTCGAGTGGGAATCAATGGAATGAATCCTAGCAAGGCGAGGTGGATGGAGATCGGAAGAGTGAGGGAGATATACCCTCACCTCATGTTTGCTTCAATCAAAATTTTGTTGGTACAAATATTTCAAGTGGAAAGGATGGATCCAGGACGATCTTGCATCAGTGCAGATTGGCAATGAAGTTCAATTCATCTTCAGTTTCTCCTGTGTTCCAGATGAAAGAGAAATTCTTTGATTTATTCATGGTGTTGGTTAATTCATGGTTAAGTCTTCATCATTTATGGTGTATGCATTAAAGGATGGAAAGATCTCATGATTCCATTATGTAACTAAAGGTAAAATTCCGAAGTGGTAAAATCTATGCTAAGGTGGTGTATGACATGTTACAAAACTATGGTGAAAATACCTAGTGAAAATGACATGGTGTTAAACTATGCAAGTTTTAGACCTATGTTAAAAACCTAAGTTATTAAACCTTTCGGAAATATATGTTAAAACTATGGTATAAAATATATATCAGTTAAAACATTGGAAGAGACTGCAACAGAGAAGACCGTCGGGAGTTGATGCATGTGAATGCAGTTAGCGGAAGTTAACAACAAGTTTTACCGCGCAGTTTTTGGAACTTAACCACGCGGAAGACCACAAGCACATCATGTGAATAGCCCATAGGCCGACCACAACAGAACCATCAGTAGAACCACCGAAGCCTAACCACCAAGTGCCATTTAGTTAACAGACCGCCAAAACACCTATCACATACATTCAGTTTTTCTTTGCCATTTGCAGATTGTCGAGGTTAAATTTATCATATAGTTTTATTTTGGGTTCGTATTTGTTAAATGGGCTATGTTATTTTTGGTCCATGTAACCTAATCTCCTAGGTGTATAAAGTATATTTCACCGAGAGCTCATGCTCCATTAAATATAAAACCATATGCCAATTTTGGACCAGAGAGTTCGAGTTTGAACTTGAACCTGCATCATACAAAACCGCCATTGCTCATGATGAAATTTTTTAAAAGAGAGGCAGTTTTTTTTTTCAGTGTATCTTGGTCATCTAAAGGCATAAATGGGAACTGTTGTCTTGAGGGGTCCTGACCTAGGTTTGGCTTTAAGTCTTGCCAACAAACCCCTATACTAGTGGCCCTTTCGGCAATGGCCTTCTTGCGCGGGTCAAGGTTTCACCCGAAGTAGTATGGGAGAGAGAGAGAGAAATTTAATTGAAGGGGGTCCTTCCAGATTCATCAGACCTATGCCCAATACAGAAACCCTTAACTATTTATCAGCGGAATATCTCCAACGGAGCATACAAATCATGCAATAGTAGATCAATAGAAGCAATACATCCAAATCTAACCCGATCTATGCATTTATCATATTATCCAATATCGCATCCACGTGCGCATCAAAAATCATCAGTATGAAGTGGAAATAAATAAATAACACAATTCACAGCCAATAATCATAATACAGAACACTTCAGTACTTAAAAAATGTCTTCTTATTCTTTAACATTCAGAGCCAGCTTACATACTCTATCTACTAGCCCGTGCACATAGCCAGTGGGGTCCTCACATAGCAGGACTCAGGGTCTTCGTGCACACAACCAACAAGATCCCTTACCCAGACAATAGACACAAAATATCCACAAGTTCGTATCTAGCTTAACTTACTTCTTTCTTAGCCTCTTCTAGACTCGATTTATCTATCTATTTATAGCATCTTAGGTTGCGCTACTCTATGTTCCGCAAACCGTGGTTTGTGGACTCCCGGTATACCCTTTGACCCATTATAATACATCGGGGCTTTGACTCGCCCCAAAGCCCCTGTGCTAAACCAAGTATTACAAAAATATTACAAAACTGGACCAAAAATGCAGTTAGGGGACCTCGTTCCAACAGTCCCCCAACACAATCTTGTGACTCGTCCTGAGTCACAGCGCCGGCGGGTTCTTCATCCTGTGCTTGAGTTGCTCAATCGCCGTAGTGAATGGAGGCAGAACACGAAGGCTCCGCACAATGGAAGTCTGCACAATGTCCACAATTTTCTGTGAGGTTGGTCCTTCCGTGGCAGTGGTGACACTGTCTAAAGTCCGGTTCAACTATCGCACCACACCTTTTAATTCCTGCGAAAGTTTGAGGGCTTCATTTGACTAGGGTGTTAGATGGTCACTGAGTATCTAATTCTTGCGTTGAAGCCCCATAATTTCACTACGAGCGTGTGGCTGGTTCGAAGACGGGCTAAGCACTGGGCTAGAACAAGAGTGGTCATCATGGCTTCCATATGCTCAAAGTCTTGTTCCTTCTGATGCAACTCCTGATCGATTTTTTGGAGGAGAGTGTCGTGTTGTACCTGGGACCAGAGTTCCATAGCATTTTCAAATAGAGTGACGCCCTAACTAATCTGCATCGTGATGGTGGTCATGGCTTTTGTAACCAATGTGGCTAGCTGGGTGCGCACTTCCAGAGGGGTCTCAGGCTGAAGCTTGGCCTGCAACGATGTGATCTTAAGTTCAAAATTAGCCTTGAAAACCTCATGTACTTCGGTTCAGGATGCCTTCAGGGCAGCGACCAATCCTTCGACCTTGGCTTGCAGTTCAGCAGATGCATGAATGACTTATGGCATGTCTTCATAGAGCCGATTGATCAGCTGTTCTAAGGCAGCTTGCGGCGTGATGGTGGCGGCGTGCATAGCCTGGATTTGGGCGGCTTCAACAACTTGAGTCATAAGAGTTTGCTCAGCCTCGCTGAGGTGTTTTTGGGCTTGGAGTCCGCGGTGCTAGAGTTCGCTGGTCACGGCGGTAAATAATTCGTGCAGTTGTGCACTGGCCAATCGACCAATATCAAGGTTGATAGAGGAGCATGCTTGGACTTGGGTGAAAAATTCGACGGGTTCCATAATAAAATTAGCTCCGGGGAGAGGGAAAATTCGACTGTATGCAATGGTCGCCAGGGCTGTAGCGGGGACCAACTAGCCCACGTGAGTCTGCCTCGCTTGATTCTTCCTCACTTGATATACGCTTGCTTGTAGAGTGTCTTCTTTGAGCCAAAGGGCTTGTAGCTCTGCTTGTAAGGCTTCTACAGTGGCCTTGTGTTTTTCTTCGCAAGAAATCTATTGATCGGCAAACGCAATGGTGAAAACATCAACAATCTGGTCAAGGTCATTCTCTGTCAAGGTAACCTCTGGGTTGGTGCCAATATTACTGGCCTTACGCTTCTTTCTAGGCCCTTGAGACATCCCACGGGGACGCTTGAGACTATGCAAGACATCATTTATGTTCTGTTCCGGTGGAAAGTTTAATTATAGCTACATGGTAGCACTTTTGGGGGCCGCATGATGCATGGAGGCCGGAATCACCGACTCTGTTGTTAGGCCAGGTGGAGCAGTAGAGTTTGACACTGCGTTGTGGCCTGAAGTTCCTGTTGCGTCGGGGTCGGTTGGCTGGGCTGAAACCTTCCACTTCGGCAGCCAATTGGCAATTATCCTCTCGATTTCAGCCTCAGTGGTCATATATGGGAGGTTATTCCAGGTGTTATAGTTATGGGCCCGAATTTTCACATTGTGCATGGTCACTTGAAATGCTGCTATATGCTTATACTTACCATAAAATGTTGGGGACAGGCACGGTTGGGAATCAATGGCCGCAAAGATAGCCCCATCGTAGAGTACCCAGAAGGATTTATTCTCCTCAACCCGCTTGGGGTCCTTTGATTCCCAGAAGTTGGCAAACCATGTCCCCTCACACATGCCAGGCTCAAGAGGGGGGAAGATCGCTTCTTCTGGGGTTTCCCATGCAACTAAGATGATTAGCAGGGTCGGCCAAGAGTAGTAGAAAGATTTTCCCTGATCCTGAGCCTTGTGCACATTGTAGAGAAATTATTCAACTAGGTATTGGGACCAATTATAACAGACTCCCTTTTCGCATTGGCCATTGATTTTAATTACATGGGCGGGGGCAATCGATGCCTGGAATTTTCGCATCAAATTGCAGGTGAGAAGTAGAGTACCCATGTGCATCCTTGGATCACTACTTGTATCAATCTGAAAGCCCCGCTTGTTGCAGGTGACATGGTACTTCTCACGGATAACGTCAACAGTATGGTGCTCAAATTTCTTGCCCGTTCCTTCCCTAGGATTGGGTCCGTGCATAGGGAGGCCAGTAATTC
Source organism: Pinus albicaulis (assembly GCA_034641835.2). Taxonomy (NCBI): domain Eukaryota; kingdom Viridiplantae; phylum Streptophyta; class Pinopsida; order Pinales; family Pinaceae; genus Pinus; species Pinus albicaulis. The sequence continues at coordinate 924,313,779 of CM076579.1, forward strand.
AGTGAATGAGAGCAGCATCGATCGGTATGTAGCCTTGGTGCCACAAGCATCCATCATGAATGAGCGCTAGCAGTTGGTGAAAAAATAGGCTAGTTATGTTGTATTGACTGAAGTGGGGGAGGCGCAACAAGTTCAAGATGCTTGCGCTAGCTAATCCCTTGACCCAAACCATTGGCTCTACCTTGAGCACCCTGTCTTCGACGACCTGCTCCAGGTACAAGTGTAGACTTAACGAAGGGGAAAGTGTCTAGGTTCCCCAGGTCATGGTCATCAAACTTTATGTGGGGGAGGTGGTCGAACATATCTCCCATCTGGGGCACTTCTTTTGGGACTAGAGGCATCTGAAGATAGGTGCGGATGATATCCACATTGGGCATGTGTGCTGTTTTTCTTCGTATCCGATCATAAGGTGGTAACCAGGTCAGCGGAGTCACCTGCAGGCCTTCTGTTGTGAGTGCCATTGGGTTCGGGGATGTGGCAGGTGATTGCTTCTTAGGCAATTTCCGAGGGGAGCACCGAATTCGAGGGGAAGTACCAGGCTTCCCACCAACCCATTTTTCCTGTTTTACCTTTTCTTTTCCTTTCCGCTTTGCTAGAGCTGAGACGATTTATTCTGCTGTAGGGGTTACTTCTCAGACCTCATTAGATCCTATTTCCTTGGACGTCATTGCAGGTGGAGGCGCATTTGGGTTGGTAGCGATCATCCTTGCTTGGAATATGAACTTTGTGTTGCTACTGTAGGACAACGTAGCTCGCTCAGTCATGTGGACGGCAAGTAGACAGATGAGATAATATGTATCGGAGTGGCTGAGGTGCGATAATCTTAAGAAGTAATTGAATCCCGTAAAACAATAAAAAATGAAGGAAAAATGGCTGGTGGATCCTTAATTGCCTTTCATCATTATGTGAACGGTAAAAATTCCTCTTAAGTTGCCACATTAATTGCCAGTTACCCGCTTCATCGAACGGGATGCATGGTTTTCCATGCTCCCACTCCATTCCAGCGACTATTTTTTTCCACTACATACAACACCTGCGCCTGTATCGCACCCCCTACACTTCTAGTTCTATGCACCCTCCCTACGCATCCATGCCCTGGTGCGCGCAGTGTCCATTATACAACTACTCCGGACATATAGTCATTTGATCGACATCGAGGAGTCCCGATAGGGCTTTAGTCGACTCCCATTAACATATCCTAGTAGAGAATCACTGCGCCGTGTATCCAATCTAACCACACTACCATTGGTAATTTAATTTACCACATACGAAACTAACCTGTGATGTCAGAAATTCCTTGAGTGTTTCATGAACTGGCTATCATACAGTAGGACCAATTCTCCCTCCAAAAAGACCTCCCGCCGAATATGTCGATCATGCCAAGATTTCTCCCGTGCCTTTTGAAACTATTGATGGAATTGGGCTATGAACCAGTCTTCTTCCAAAGCTACCAACTGTGCCACGAATTCCTCCATGATGTCTGGGTCTGCCAAGTTTTTGAAGGCCGAGATGCGCAAGCTGGGAACAATGTATTCCATAGGCATAATAACTTCCTTCCCGTAGACCATGCGGAAGGGTGTTTTTCCGGTGAGCTTCTTACACGTATTTCTATAGGCCCAGAGTACAGAGGGGATGCACACGTCCCAATCGCTCCGTTGTGCATTACAGACCTAGGTGAGTGCATGTTCGAAAATTTTGTTGAATGCTTCTACGATTCCATTCAACTATGGATGATATGGGGTGCTTCATCGCTTACCTTGATAGAAAATAGATGCACGTCAGACAATCCATCGTCCAAGTTAGTTGACTCTTCCCCATTCTCGATTCTGGACAAATGATCCGGCCCGACATTAAACCTTCTTAGCTTCACAATATCATATTCCTGAAACAGTAACAACCATCGACAGATTCCCCCCCCTAACACAGGTTTATTAACTAGATATTTTAAGGATGAATGATCTGTGAACATCTTGAAGTGTCCTCCAAGTAAATAGTTTCTGTACTTTTGTAGGGAATATACCATTTCCAACCCCTCCCGCTCAGTGGTCGAATAGTTATGCTCTGCGTTCGACAACTTCCTGCTAGCGAAGGCCACTGGGTGATCTATATCCCCTTCTCTAGGTTGTGCTAAGACAGCTCCCAACGCGATCCCTGATGCATCTACGTGGACATGGAATATATTTTCCCAATCGGGGAATATCAAGATAGGAATAGTGACCATATTTTCTTTTAGTAGCTCGAAGTTCTTCTGGCATTCATCATTCCAGAAGAACGACACATCCTTTTTCAATATTTTTTCCATCGAAGCGGTGATCAAAGCATACCCTTGTATGAATTTTCTGTAGTAACCCGTGTGGCCGAGGATGGAGTGCAGGTATTTTTCAGTGGTTGGAACTACCACGTTGATGATAATCGTGACATTTTTCGGGTCGACCATCATCCCCTACTGACATACTACGTGGCCTAACAGAATTTCGAACAAGACACAAAAGATGCATTTGTTGATGTTTAGTGAGATTTGGTGTTTCCTGCGGGCGTCCAACATCATGCGCAGATTCGATACATGGTTCTTTACTAATCCAAACGCCATGCAATCATCAAAGTATCCTTCTAGGAATTTGTGCATGAATTCTTTGAATACGGCTACAACAACACGTGAAATGATGGCAGGGGCATTATTTAGTCCCAAGGGCATGATAGTATATTCAAATGAACCCCAATCTGTTGCGAAATTTGTCTTGTTGCGATATTTAGGTGCAATACGTATCTGATGGTACCCTGAGAACCCATCAGTAAATGAATAAGCTTCCTGACCCCCCATGTTATCTAGGATTTCATTGGAGAATGGTGTGGGGAACAGGTTGTGGAAACAAGCGTCATTTAACTTGCGTAGGTCGACGTAGATCTGTATCTCTCCTTTAGTCTTCTTTTCCTGGACCATCATGGGACTTACCCAGTCCAAGTGTTCTACTGGTTTAATGATACCTGTGGCCACCATTTTCTTAATTTCCTCCTTAACTTTTTTCTTGTACTTCGGTTTTAGGCGATAGGGCCGTTGTTTGACAGGTCGTGCATCTGGTTTCAACGTAATCCTCATAAATCCCATGTCTCCTATGATTCCCTTAAGTTCAGAGAACTTGGTCGGGAATAGATCCTGATATTCAGTTAGAAACTATGCCACCTTTTCCACCGTGCCATCATCCCAGTAATTCCCAATCTTGGCCATCTTGGGCTGTGCTTCTGAGCCAATATTGATTTATTTTAGTTTCAGAGGTCTAGTTACATCGACTGTTCGTAGCAACAGACCTGCAACAGCTCGTTCCCCTTTTGACTCCTTGATCATAATATTCTAAGGATCTTCATTGCAGGCTTCCATTGAAAAATTTCTACAGTTTATGATATCCTGTAGCTGCACACCCCAAGCTGGTGCAAATCATACCTGTCCAGGGCGGGCCTCATCAAATAATAGAGCGTCTATATCCTATAGGGCTTCATCAAGTTGCTCGGTGCCTCCCATTAGTCCAAACGTCATTACAAAGTCTTCAACCATCGTACTCTAATGCCTGGTGCGTTGGTGTAGTTCTACGTCCAAATTCCAGGTGGTGGGGATTAGTCCTAATGTGTGAATAAATCCACGGACCCATTCATTCCTTGTGCCCTCATTCCCTAATTCTAGCCAATGAGCCATGTGCCTGCGTGGATCCCCTTGCCCTGAGAAGAGTTTTATCAGTGGGTTAGCTAGTATGCGGAATCGTAAGGTCAACATCCTTCGGCATTCCCCCGAGTCCCGGAAAGCTCCTTTATGAGTTTCCCAGTAGCGCCCAAGGGTTGCATGTATGGCCAAGTCCAAGGCCCAAAATCGTTGTTCCTCAGGAACGTTAGCTTCTATTGCTTCAAGGAAATTTTCAACATTACTAGAGCCATCAAAGTAGGGTAATTTTCTTACCTCTGAAGAAATACATTGGAAGCTCTTCGTAATCTTCAGACACCTTAGTGCAGACACATCATGCAGCTGGTTTTGCCAGTTTTTGATCTCTTCGTCTGAGTCGGATAAGTGCTCACTATCCTTTTCCCAACATAGCATGCCGTCAGCTGTGGGGTTGATCCATTCATCATCTTGGGAAGTTAGTTTGTATATGTGATTGACATCTTCTTCTTCCTATACCGATTCAGTATACCATTCTCCTTCTGTTGGATCCAACGAGACTATTACCCTTGTGCCTTTGTTTTCAAATATCATGCTTCTCCTTTTTAGATTAATGATGCCTCCCATGTCAATAGCCCAATCTAGACCCAAGAGCGCATGATAAGGGTCTACGTCATCTACTATCTAGATTACCTCAAAATCTGCGTGGACCTTAACACCTGCAATATCTACCACTACCTTCGTTAGTATGCCTAGTGGGATAATATTCTGCTGATTAACCATCCGTATTTGAATAGTCGACCATTCTAGTTTAGGTTCTCCCATTCGTTGCCAGGTTTGCTTGGGTAAGACGTTAGCATCTGAGCCTAAGTCAAGGAAGACTTGGTCCATTTCATATTCCCCAATATACGCAGTCATGTACATTTCTCCTCCTGTCCTTTTCTTATTTTTGTATATTTTGTTCAAAGTTTTAACCGAGGGTTGTGGAGCAATCCTTTCTATGCAGTTGTCTATTAGGGATTGGAGATTTTCTATGACCTTCTAGTTGCGCAACAACTTCATACATGCCTGAAGGAATGGTTTAACTGCTTCGTCAGCTTGAAGATATCCCACATCCTTCGGGGTAGGTGTTTTTATTTTGGCCATCTCCCTTCGTGCTTTGATGAAGGTTTATTTTTTCCTTTTTTAGGTCTAAGCCTTTTGATTTTTCCTTAGCCTTTTGGATTGATGATTCAATTTCCACCTTTTCCTCAGTTCCTTCAGTGGAAATTCCGCTGCGTGTGATTACATTGATACATGGCCCATTGTCCCGTGGTTTTGCCTTAACTCTTTGTACATTCTGCGTAGGTGTCTGCTACTTCTCTTGAATTTTCGCTATTAGCACCAGAAAGTTTTCAATGACATGGTCGAACTTCCAGAAATATCTGCAAGACTGGCATGTTGGTTTCAGGAAATCTTGTGTGAAATTCCCTATATCTCCACAGTTGTAACAGATCAGCTGTCCACGCCCTCGACCAAAACTCCCCCCTCTCCCTCCTCTCCTTCCTCTTGCGGGGGATCCTCCCCATCCCGAAGGAGACAGTGGTTATGAGGGGTCCACTTGCACTCTATATAAATTTCCCCTATCTACCATAAGGTCCAGGGTTCAGCGATTTTGTTCGTCATGACCTTTAGACGAGCATAATCTGCATCACTGTTGTTTCAATTCTGGCACATAAGCACCCAATCATGGGTAGTGATCTGTATCGTGTCTTCTTGCCACCCAACAGTCAGCTCACCATAGTATAGGACTGCTAGGGCCAGTCATTTTCCTGGGTCGCAGAGGGCTTGGTCCTCCAACCTGCATGTAGTCTGATAACAGTGGACATTAATCCTTAGTGTGACCTGGTCCCTTACATCGTATGCACCATACATCTGAGCTGGCTTCCTTACCACGATTGTTTAGTAAGCTTTGAATTTCTAAGTGCATTGCCTCCAGTTGGTTCTGGATTTGTGGAGCTTCGAATTGCATATCATCCCTCGGTGCAACTTCTAACTTCATGGCTATTTCCAGAGCTTCCTCTTGGGGGCCGATCTTTTGTTGTCCCATGGGTCCATGCAAGTGTGGTAGTCGCATAGCAATGAACCAATATTTATGCTGCTGATCTTCATAGAAAAATTCCCCATCACTGATAACCTTCTTTAATTGTTGGTCAGCCTCCTAGACAGACTCTGTAGGTCCTTGCTTAAAGTACTTTAGTTCGACTACACATTGAGCGTATGACTTAGGCTTCCGAAATTGTTGCTTTAGGGCATTCTTAATATCTTGTATGGATGTGTTCGCTTGTTGACCAATGTATCCCATGAACCATTCGAGTGCCCTCCCTTCTAAAGCTATGGATAGCTACGCTCGTTTGATATCATTGTTGTTAACGTTTTGCACAGTCCATACAGATTCAGCTACAAACCAGAATCAATCCATGTCCTTGTCCCCTACGCCCTTAAAACTAGGAAGCTTCATGTGCGTATCCATGTCATCCTCTAATGATAGTAGGGGAGGAGTAGGAGAGTTTTTACCCTCATGGGGGTTTGATGCAGGTGTGGCCAGAGGGCTGGTTCCACCTTTGCGCAACCCTTTCTTGGTTATGATTAGACGACTCTCTCAAGGGGCTGTATACCGATCTGTCTCCTTCTTGATTAACCCAGTAGTATTTACCACTTCATGTTGTGCTCCCACTCTGATCGAAGGTCATTCACTTGGTGTGGCCACACAAGACACCTTTTTCGCTCAATAGCATCTTAATCAACAGCGGCAAGGTTTTTAGGAACTTACCTCTAAATAATTTGAAGAACCTTCGTTATTCTTCCGAATATGACACAAAATGATCAACAAAAAATTCTGTCACGAATCCACCCAATATACACTCAACCCAATGATCCACAGTTCTAGTGCTCTTATTATCAGTTTTTTCCAATTTCTGGACCAACTCGGGGGTCCACTGCGTGACCTGATCTTCCTTCCAGCAACTCTGAAATTTCGCTAATCGAGCTAGCCACTCTTGCAACTCGTGTGCGAAGGACACAAAGAATATTTTGTGCACTTCCGTAAAAATATACCTGTTTTTCCACTCTTTTATGGACAACATTTTTCTCCTATTTTCCTTTAGGGAAAATTCCTGAATCTGTTTTTTGAACCAATCTTCTAACTCAGGTTTTAATGGCTTCCAATGACCCCGTGGCATTACCCAATCCCTCTCTCAAAATTCTCTCGGTCTCGGAAACGGAACTATTTGTTGGCTTAAGGGGTCTTGACCTAGGTCCGGATTTAAGTTTTCCAACAAACCCCTATACTACTGGCCCTTTTAAAAATGGCCTTCTTGCACAGGTCAAGGTCTCACCCGAAGTAGTATGGGAGGGTGCTGGAACTAGGTTTCCGCACCCTGATAGAGAGAGAAAGTTAATTGAAGGGGGTCCTTCCAGATTGATAAGACCCATGCCCAATACAAAAACCCTTAACTGTGTATGAGTAGAATATCTCCAGCGGAGCCTACAAATCATGCAATAATAGATCAATATAAGCAAGACATCCAAATCTAACCAGATCTGTGCATTTATCATCTTATACAATATCGCATCCACGTGCGCATCAACAATCATTAGTATGAAGTGGACATATATAAATAACACAGTGCGCAACCAATAATCATAACATAGAATGCTTCAGTACTAAAAAAAGGTCTTCTTATTCCTTAACATTCAGATCCAGCTTAAAAAATCTATCTACTAACCCACGCACACAGCCAGCGGGATCTGCACATAGCGGGACTTAGGGACTTCGCGCACATAGCCAACAGGAGCCCTTACCCAGAAAATCGACACAAAATATCCACAAGTTCATATCTAGATTAACTTACTTCTTTATTAGCCTCTTCTATTTCTCGTTTTATCTATCTATTTATAGCATCTTAGGTTGCGCTACTCTATGGTCTGCAAACCGTGGTTTGCGGTCTCCTAGTCTACCCTTTGACCTATTACAATACATCGGGGCTTTGACTCACCCCAAAGCCCCTGTGCTAAATCAAGTATTACAAAAATATTACAAAACTAGACCAAAAATGAAGTTAGGGGACCTCGTTCCAACAAGAATCGAGACACGCATTGGAAAGGTAGGAGAGAGAGCTTTCTATTGACAGTGATTAGAGGTGCTTGCAAGGAAGTTCAATCTGGTGTATTTCTGTGTAAATAATTCCTTGGATCAATCCTTAATAAAACATACGCCCATCTTGAAAGCATACCCAGAGACGTAGTACACCAAGGACGAACTTCGTAATCAATGTTTTATGTCTTCTATATCTTTTATTTGGTGCAAATTCATGTTTAATATGCTTCTTAAGTTCTGGTTTAAGTCATAAAATCAATTTCTTTCCTTCATTCTTCCACTCTAAGCGACCGAGTTAACAATTAATTCACTATTGGCAAATATTTAGTTCTACTTCAGTATTATTTCAGATCTATTTCAGATCATTTTTTAAAATCAAGGGGAAAGTAACATGTCAATTGATAAAAAATATATCGATCTCTTGACTGACTTGAATGTCGATCAGTTTCATTTTCCTCTTCTAGTTTTCCAAGTGATTTTTGAACATCAAGGGGCAAGTAACATGTTGATTGATCGTCATTTAATATTATGTTTCCAAAGAACAATCCTCCTAATTCATCTTCATTTCATATTATGTTTCCAAAGAACAATCCATTTCTCCATATATATCATAATAGAGTTGTCTCTTTTCTTTTTCAGCCACCACTTCTAAATCCTTGCTAGTTCCTTTAAGAATAGGCAAGATGCTTCCTGCATAGAATGCATCACTTTTTATTATAGCAATGTCATTTTAGCACTCATTTTTAATTTCAAAATATTAGACACTCCCCACATTACTTATTACCTAATTTGAGCTCATTTCCTTATATACGTCGTGGAAAATTTATACCTTTTATTTTTCAACCAACTCTAAGTCTCTACTAGTCTCTGAGAGTGTAATATTCATAATTATATTTTAGCTAATTGGAATATTAAATTTTGCTTTTATCATTTAGATAGATGAATAAGAGGGTAGGGAGGCCCATAAATCTTCTTAGTATGAATAAAACCACTTCTATTGTGAATGTGGATCATCTTATCAGCTATATAAAGCACCCTTATGTGTGAATAGAGGTTGAAGCATGTAGATAGGGTCAAGTTTGACCAAATCAACAACGCTGGTATGGAGGAAGTGGATAGTTAATGAGGGACAACACAATGTTAGTGGGAGGGAATATCCATGATAATAGTAACTTTAATGTGTGAGGCCAAGGGTGAGGAAGCTCAAAAAACATATAAGGAAGGGAAGGGAAACCATAGAGGGCATTCTGATTATTGTTTATGTCTTGGTATTTTATGACTTCTTGCATGCTTTGGCTATTTAGCGTAGTCTGCTGTGTTGTTTAGCACAAGGGTGTTTCCGAGAGGAAATCCCACCCTCATCCTTGGGGGACTTCGAGTGCCTACTCAGGTGAGGTCTGTTGAGTTTCATTTCCACCATCTGACATCAGGCCATTCAGCCATCATCCACAACACAGTCTCCTTCAGGATTGTGTTGTTTTGCAAGGCAGTAGCAGTGGAGGAGTGATAGATCCAGTTTTGATCTTGTTTTCCAATGGAGGGAGATTCCCTTCATCCGGGAGGGTAGAAAAGAGGGTCCTTGAGAATAATTTTTTCATCTAGCATCAAGCCAAGCTGCTACCATCACCTTCAATGTAGTTTCCTTCAAAAACTGCATTATTTTATTGAGCAGTTGCAGTGGAGGGCTTAGTGCCCCAGTTTGTGAGTTAGATTTCTAGTGAGGGGAGAAACCCTTCATCTAGGAGATCTATTGAAGGAGTATCAGCCATTTCCATATCATATCAACCACCTCCTATCAGTTTTCCAGTTGCAGAGCTTATTTAGCACTAGTGTTGCATTTCATCATTTTGGTATTTTGTATATTTCGAGAAACCCTTTATGGGTTGTCTTGGAAATGTCATTGGGAGCCTAGATCTCTATTCCCGACACTTTTTGAGCATTATATTATCAGATCCATATATTTAAATTTTCCAGCTGTAGTTACCCTCACTGGGACTGCGCTATCTTGTTCTTCCGACATTTTGTATAACAAAAACCCTTCATGTTTCAGTGTACTTTAGCATTGGAGGCTTGTCTTGCCTAGTTTGAGTGACTTTTTCCTCATTGTATTGTAATTATTTGTTGTTGTTGTAAATAATATAATGGATCTATGATTTTCTCATGTTAGATGTATTGATATTTGCTACAAATTCTAGTTTTATGTTCATTATTGTTGCTTTTCCTATTTTGGAATATTACAATGGTACTAGAGCATAATCTTGGCTTAGCCTATGTAGTACATTAGCTATGTCATCAGAAGAAGAAGAACCTCTCATAGAAAGGGGAAATAGGTATCTTCATATAAACTGGGGATATTATTATATAGAACCCAAAGGAGACAAAGGCAAAAATCCTATATCAAGAGAGGAGGATGAAAAGGATTTTCCCAATCTTCTTCTTCAAACCATGTAGGATATTGCCAGAGAAATCAAGGAGATGAGGATGGAGAGACACAAAGAATCCCCTAGAGGGTTTATACATGGAGAAAGCTCTGAAATTTCACATCACTGGTATGATCAACGAGTGAGGCAACAAGTTTTCCAACGCTTCACTATGCCTACATTCCTAGCAATGGGAAATGGGGGTGGAGGACCCCAAGAACAAGAAACTCTTGAAGATTATTTCCTATATTTGAGTCTCAATCTCAGATATTCAAAGATAATTTGAGCTTTCAGGAGTTTTTTCAGATCAAGGACAACAGGAGACCCCGACATAACAATAGAAGTGGAGGATTCATACAAAACCATGATCTACAATGGACTATGGGAAGATTATTTTTTCCTGCTTTTGATGGATCATCCCAATGCACAACCAAGTCTTGGGTGGAGAAGCTAGACATATACTTCCAGCTGAACCAAGTACCGAAGATGGAGGCCATCAAAATAATAGTGCTACACCTTGAAGGTGAGGCACATGATTGGTGTTTTCATGGTATTTCTACATTGGGGCATGCCAATGTGACTGCATATTCAGATTTCACCCAGAGGTTAGTAGAGAGGTTTGATCGAAGAGACCATGAGGCACCTTTTATTGAGCTATCCAAGCTCAAGCAGTCAGGTAATCCAGAGACCTATATTTATGAGTTTCTAGGATTTACTGTCATGGTTCCTGATTTATCTGTAGCTAGGAGGGTTTATATGTTCATTAATGGGCTAGCAAAGCCTCTGCATGGGTTGGTTAAATATACTAAACCAACTACTCTTCAAGATGTTATTGAGAGGGAAAGAGATTTAAAAGATGCTTTTCCAAGGGAAAAGGCTCCATTTCAACCAAGTCCATCCTTTCAACCAAAAGGGAAATATGTGAAAATTATTCCTTCAAAAGAGAACCTGAACAAAGGGCCTCTTAGTGATGATGTCCAAAGAGACTTTAGGAGAAGGAAGCTTTGCTTCACATGCCAAGAACCATGGGCACCAGGGCATCGATTTGAAGTAGGGAAAGCACACTATATAGAGGTATTCTCTGATAGTGAGGAGGAGGAAGAAGAGGAGCCATAAGGGGACAACAACGCTGGGATAGCAGGAGAGAATCCAACACCACCCTGAGGTGGGAATGGGTCATTTTCTCTAGTTGGAGGAGTCATTGCATATTTGTGGGGAGTACCCAAGTATCTGACTTTGAGAGTCATAGGTACCATTCAGGATCATATATTATCAGTGTTGATAGATAGTGGGGCTACCCACAACTTTATTCATGCTCAGTTAGTGTAGAGGAGAGCAATACCCACTCATGATTTTGAGGGATTTTCAGTTTTGGTCCCTAGAGCTAGAACTATGCAGTGTATGAAGTATGTCCCGAAATTGTTAGTAACCTTGAGGACATACACCTTGATTGATCATTTCTTTGTGGTCTAAATTCTAGACACCAATATGATATTGGGTGTGCAATGGTTGATTACATTGGGGAAAGTCACCACATATTGGGAGACTTTGCAGATGGAATGGGTATATAAGAAGAGTGGTAAGCATCAGATGATCAGGGGCATGCACACTTATCCCCCTTAGATAGCTTCTGCACACAAGATATAGCCTGATTTGTGTAGTGGGAGAAAGGACACACCAGTCCACTTATTTATGCAGTTGAATTTAACCCATGATGTAGTATTATTTGGAGGCATTCCACCAGGAAGGCTCCGAACTAGGAGTTGGTTAAAGAGTTCTCACAACAATCTACACCGTTCATAGATCCGACTGAGGTGAGAACCTGGGGTGAGCTTAGCACAACACCAAGAGTCCTTGGTAGGCTCAAGGAGGAGAGGGACATGCTTTCGGTATCAGTATTACCAACTCTCACGAAGAATTTTGCACTGAGAGGAGATGTTTCAGGGATGGATGATGGAACCATTATGATGAAAGGGGGTTACTCCATGGCCTTTGAGAGTCAGAAGATAGTTCCACATAGGAAGAAATCTTCCATATATGGTAGAGGGTTGTTGGAATTCATGCATACATTGGCCAAACTCAAAAAGTTTTGGATGGGTGATAGCTTCCAAGTGAGGACTAACCTCCATAAAATTCAACCCTTACTTAAGTAGGAGCGGCTACAAGGGAGGCAACAGAGGTAGGATAGAATTATTCTGGCATATGATTTTGGCATTGAACATGTAAAATAGAGGAGCAGTAAAATGATAAGTTCCTTTCCACAAAGGCCAACAACACTATCATTGTTGGGTATAGATCCTTATTGGGAGTCCTGGCTATTGGTGAAATATTCCAAGGATTACTCCTCATGTGAAGTGCTTGATGGAAAGGTGATATATGAGAGGTATATAGTGATGGATGGAGTCATCTATTATTAGGATAGGATCTTCTTGACAAGAGACTCTAAGATCAAGAAGAAGATTCTACATGCACCACATGAAGCACTCCTTTCTATTCACACAGATTTCATGGGGACATATCAGACCATTATGGAGGGATTCTCTTGGGAGGGTATCAAAGAGGATGTGCACCAACATATCAGGAGATGTATGGCTTCCTTGAAGAATGAGGAGGGAAACCACCACTTGGCAAGGTTGTTACAACCACTTCCCTTACCGATGGAGAAAGAGGGAGGCTCATCTATGGATCTCTTCACCTGCTTGCCAATAGTACATGGTAAGGATTGTGTCTTTGTATTTATTTATCAACTAAAAAAGTATTTTCATTCCTTTGCCATTCATTCTTAGTGCATTTTTCCACAAGAGGGAAAACCTCTCTTTAGACTTCATGGTCTACTTGGGGCCACAATCATTAATGAGGATGACCACTCCCTAGGAGGCTTTGGGGAAATGATATCTTATTTAGGGTGTGCTCAGTCGACACCAAATTCCCTCTACTACTTCCAGGCATGTGAGGGGATAGTGGCAGCAAGCAAGTGGTTGGAAAGCCACTTATCACATCATGTTTTGAGGCAGCTAGGAGAAGAACTGCATTGGTCCCACTTGAGAAACTATCGTCATCCTCCAGTATTTCATGTGGAAATCAATGTATCTTTGATTTTTATCTCCTATTTTGATGATTTTATTATCATTATTGTTTGGATGATGGGAGGAATGGAACATGGGGTGGAGTTGTTCATTGGGAGTGATATCTCCAACATTTTTTATGTCCCATGCTTTAGTGAGAACATTGAACAGTGTGTGGTTGCCACCATGGATCTCCTACTCCCTTGATGGGAGAACACTTGGTTTAGTGGAGGAGCTTATCAAATACGGTGCCACCAGGGAAGGAGGAGAGGTTTTGTAGCATTCTCCCTTACAATTTCTTGAGGACAAGAAACATTTGGGAGGGGAGTATTGTAATATTCCTAATTAGATTTTAGCTAACTGGAATATCAAAATTTTCTTTTGTCATTTAGATATATGAATAAGAGGGTGGGGAGGTCCATAAATCTCCTTAGTAGGAATAAAAACACTTCTAATTTGAATGTGGATCATCTTATCAGCTGGATAAAGCACCATTATGTGTGAATAGAGGTTTAAGCATGTAGATAGGGTCAAGTTTGACAAAATCAACAACGCTGGTATGGAGGAAGTGGATAGTTATGAGGGAAAACACAGTGTTACTGGGAGGGAATGTACATGAGAATAATAAATTTAATGTGTGGGGCGAAGGGTGAGGGAAGGGAAGCCATAGAGGGCATTCTAATTATTTTTTATGTCTTGGTCTTTTGTGACTTCTTGCACACTTTAGTTGTTTAGCAGAGTCAGTTGTGCTATTTAGCACAAGGGTGTTTCCGAGCGGAAATCCCACCCTCATCCTCGGGGGAATTCGAGTGCCTACTTAGGAGATTTCTTTTGAGCTAAATTTCCACCATCCGACATCAGACCAAGCTTCAACCATCATCCACATCGCAATCTCCTTCAGAATTGTGTTGTTTTGCGGGGAAGTAGCAATGGAGGAGTGATAGATCCAGTTCTGAGCTTGTTTTCCAATGGAGGGAGTAGCCCTTCATTTGGGAGGCTAGAAATGAGGGTCCTTGAGTATCATTTTTTCATCTATCATCAGGCCAAGCTACTACCATCACCTACAACACAGTTTCCTTCAGAAATTGCATTATTTTATTGAGTAGTTGCAGTGGAGGGCTCAGTGCCCTAGTTTGTGAGTTAGATTTATAGCGAGGGGAGCAGCCCTTCATCTGGGAGATCTATTGGAGGAGTATGAACCATTTTCATATCAGATCAGCCACTTCCTATCAATTTTCCAATTGCAGAGCTTATTCATCCCTAGGGCTGCATTTCATTAGTATGGTATTTTGTATATTTCCGGAAACTCTTTCTAGGTTGTCTTGGAAATGTGATTGGGAGCCTAGATCTATATTCCCGCAAATTTTTGAGCACTATATTATCAGATCCATATATTTACATTTTCTAGCTACAATTACCCTCATTGGGACTGCGCTGTCTTGGTCCTCTGACATTTTGTATAGCAACAACATTTCATGTTTGGGTGTATTTGAACATTGGAGGCTTGTCTTGCCTAGTTTGAGTGACTTTTTCCTCATTGTGTTGTAATTATTTGTTGTTGTTGTACATAATATAATGGATCTATGATTTAATCATGTTAGATGTATTGATATTTACTACAAATTCCACTTGTATGTTCAGTATTGCTGATTTTCCTATTTTGGAATATTACAAAGAGAACAAGCCAAACTGCATGTTCATTGCATGAATGATTTTCTCTAGCCATCCCAACTTTCCTATGATTTCTATTTCATATATGTCTATGGGTACTGCATCAGATCCATTATCCTCTCTTGCATCCTCTTTCAATCATTCTTTTTAAATCTCATAATCCTCACTACATGTCTCATCGCATACAGATTCCTCTCCAACATTCTTGTTCAAGTTTTCCTGCATAATTCCATCCTCTCTCGCCCCACAATGTGGGAACAAAGAGATTGAGTTATGATCATACCCATGCATATTAGGCACAAATTTTATAGTCTTCCCAACGTTGACACCAATGTCAAGTCGTGCATCAAAAGAGAAACTAATTTTAAAATGATCTAGATAGAGCTCAGGCATGTCAGAAGAATTACTGATGTGAATTAATATTGGGTACTCGCCATCTGAATAATAGTCATAAGGAATCACAACCTCTAATTGTGTCGTCAATCAAATAATATTAAATTCACAGTCACATTAACATCCATGGTTGACTTTTCAAACATCGCTCCTCGTAAGTAAATATTTCCCCATACAATTCTCCAATTGATGGCCATTAAAACTTGTTAACAACAAAACTTTAAAGTCTAAAACAAGGGGTTTCAACCACTCCGAAAACCCTGCTTTTGTAATGTCCTCCATTTTACCCCTTTTGTCACCTCAGAAAGAAAGTGCACATGTGAGGTCAATATATACCCCTAATTCACATCCAAATAATTCTCTGCAATTTTCACCTTATAAAATAAATGACGACAAAACCCTAAAAATGGTTGTAGCAACTTCTTTTACAAAGAGTATCATGACACTAGAGCTTTAACATAGAAAACCTTTTCCATATCATTAATTTTTAGTGCAAGAAAACAAATTAAGGAGAAATGGTTTGATTTTTCATAGTACTTGAACAAAGCCTAACTAAGACCAAAGTGTTTAAGCGCTAACCTATCATTTCTTCACTCATGCCATCACCTCAATCACGTGGACTAGATTTAAATGTGATGCATTTGTCTTGAAAATTTTATCAAATTATATGTATAGCTCATCAATTATACTTTACCATTTTTCGTACCAAATACCACTTAAGATTTATCTCAGTTTAAATTTATTAGTATTAATACTTTTTATAAATAAATCATAGTTGGTGGTGGAGTTAGTTTGCTTTTTCTTTCTCTATTAATTGACTCATTTTCATATTTAAACCACATGGAATGTAAATATGAAAAGGTTTTATGTTGTAAAAATGATTTTAAAATAATATTTTGAAATTTTAAATCAATGGAATATATATATATATATATATATATATATATATTTTGAAAATCTACATGATATAGTATTTTACTTTTACAACAAAACAAAGTGTCATAAAAATTGGGAGCTTGGATCTCAAACACATTATAATTATTGAAATTGGGAATATTTTTTTCTATAGTAGCCTAGATCCATCTTAAGTCAAGATCTACCAAGTGCTAAGAAGGATAAAATTTCTTGAGGTGCAAACTTTATTTAGAGTGAAAAGAGATTTGATCCCTCTAGATACTTGGTAAATCCAGAGTTAAGATAGATCTAGGCTATATATATATATATATATATATATATATATATATATATCAAAACATGGAGTATTTTACCTCAATTTTATTTTAATTAATAATTTAGTTAATTATTATATTTTATATGATTAGACCAAGTCAAAATGTTTACTCAAAAATAAAAATGACCTAATCGGAAATTAAATCATCTCTTCCATACTAGGTTGGAGAGTGCCTCTCAACGCAACAATTCAAAATTATTACTAATGTATTAAGTTTCTAGGAAATTGTTAACAAAAAAAATATTTACATTTAGGTACATGATTAATTTTTGAATTTTGTTGTTGATAAGCCCTTATTTTACTCTTGTCCTTTGTTCACGTGTTTATGTCTGGGAGAACAGAGGAACCTCCATGTAGCTTATGCTTTTGAGCATGATGATATTCTATTTCTTTAAGTAATCAAACATTTAATTTTTTAGTAACTAGTTAGCGCCTAGGCCGGGGTTAGCCTGCTTATTGGTTGTAAGAAGACCAATCCACCCATGATGGGATGCTTTTCACCAGGATTGTGTGAGGATATATTGAAGCCTATAAAACCCTTGCAAATTTGAATTCCCCCAAGGTGGATTCCACTCCTTGGCCCCTCCCCATGAGGTTTGAACCCGTGACCTGGCGGGATCTAAATCCCACATAAACCAACTGGTCTACACCTCATACGATGTACTTGTTATTTGGTCATATTTTTATTCTTAGACTATATTAGTCATTTATGTTAATCATTTTTAATTTTTTCACTTATTATTTAGTCATATATCTTAGTCTTGGACTAAATTAGTCATTTAAGTTTGTGGATATTAGTTGGGTCACTTAATATCTAGTTGTATATTTTATCCCTAGACTAAATTAGTCATTTTTAGTTTGGTCACTTAAAATTGCTCAAATTCTACACCTCATACGATGTACTTGTTATTTGGTCATATTTTTATTCTCAGACTATATTAGTCATTTATGTTAATCATTTTTAATTTTGTCACTTATTATTTAGTCATATATCTTAGTCTTGGACTAAATTAGTCATTTAAGTTTGTGGATATTAGTTGGGTCAATTAATATCTAGTTGTATATTTTATCCCTAGACTAAATTAGTCATTTTTAGTTTGGTCACTTAAAATTGCTGAAATTTTGTAGTAATTCACTTGAAATAGTTGTGGTGACTAAATTTTTTAGTCGCGTAGTCATTAATCTATCATTTTGTACTAGTGAAATAAAAATCTCCACCTTGTTGAGAATGTAAAAACCCCAATTGGGTCTTCAATACATTAATCAAATACTAAAGGAGATATACTTCTCATGATATGAAACCCTTTTATCAAAAAAATATCAGTGAAATAAGTATTCCAAGTGAATTTCAAGTGAATTACTACAGTTATGGATTGTACAGTTAATTGAGGGGAAATTCCTAATTAATAGGGGCCCAATTAGTCAGGATTTGCACAAGGAAATACGGGCTTGAAGAACTTGAATTTGGCTAAGTGCTAGCTAGAGTTAGTTAGTTAGGAAGAGAGATAGGATGTACACTTGTAGGTTATGCTCGGGCTTGATAAAGCATATGTATCACATCTCTATTATTTGATAAATGCATTATAGATAGGAGTGGTTTTGAGCAATTTCTTTCCTGTAGATAAATTATTGTGTATGTGTGATGTTTCCTATTGCATGTTTGTAATTTGTGTTCTAGATTGTGAATTGAATTCCGCGGAGCTTTAGTGTAGTTTTGTGTCTTGTGAGTACAAAATTTCATGAGCAGTTACAAATCTACATCATAATTTCTACGTGGTATTGGAGCCGGATTTAGAGTAGAAAAGGAATTTCAAAATTGTTTCTCAGGTGAATCTAATTAGAAGTTCAGTGTTGTATGATATCTTAAGAGATAGGAAGATGAAATTCACTAGGTTAAGGCTAGAGTATGCCTTGGAAGGAAAATCTAATTTCATTGCATGGAAGGACCGCAAGGAGGTAGTATTGGATGATAATATATTGTTGGAATATGTCAAGACAAACATTCTGCGACCACCTTCAGTAAATGTCCAGGACCTCACTCAATGGAAGAAATATGTAGTGAATGGAAGTAGGATAATATTGGAGGGAGTACATGATCACATTATCTCAAATTTCACAGAAAATAAACTTTGTTCACAATGTGGAAAGCACTGAAAGAATTTTTTGAGAATAGTAGTGACCATAAGAAGCTAGAGATCAAGGAGAAACTTTGAAATATCAATATGTGGAAGAATGACTCTATACCTCAGCATTTGAGTAGGTTCACACAATGTTGTGATGAAATTGGCAAGTTTGGTGTTAATGTAGCAGAGGATGATTTGGTGATCCTAGCCCTTCTAGGCCTTCCTAATAGCTTGCACAACTACTAAGATTCGGTAAACAGGAGGGAGAAACTACCAATTTGGGAACACTTATGGTATTATTTGGTATAGGAGGAAATAAGGAGGAATACCAAAGATAGGAATTCATCCAAGGGAGAGGAACAAGAAAAATTTTCATTGGATGGAAAGGAAAAGAAGGGGAAATGCAAGAAATATCAATCCAAACTAGAATCGAGACAAGCAGGAAAGAAGAAATATTTTTCCAAAATTAAATGCTTCTATTGTCATGAATTCATGCACTATGTCATGAAGTGTCCACACAAAAATAAAATAAATAAGAGCTTAGGAGGAGCAATAGGTGAATCCTTGTCTTCACAGTTTGATCTTGACTATAATATCATTGCATGCGTGGCCAACACAGTGATGGGGAGCATGTGGTACTGGGACATTGGTGCCTCATTCCACATGACGGGGTGTATATATTCTTTTAGTGTCCTAGAGGAGAAATGTTTTTAAATGCACATAGATATGGGGGACGTTGGAAGGTATAACGCGACCGAGATTGGTACAGTCACCTTTTAGAGGGAGTCAAGATGTCATGGTTGTTCCAGTCCTAAAGAAAAATTGTTGGGAAAAATACTCAGAGGGGGTGTTGAGCAGGTAAATCCCCTCTTCGGACAGAGGATATCCCTCTAGCCATAGGGTGGGTCTAGAAACTACAGGAACATACTGACATCTACCTTCCTAGATTGTAAATGAAATTCAAAGCAAGGAAGATGACCTACCTTATTATGATGTTATGTTGTCATCTTCCATCGAAGCTTCTTGATCTGTCACTCTTCTCAAGCTTGATGCATGCTTCTACCAAGGTTTGATTACTTGTACAAACAGTCAAGACACCACGACAAGCATAAAATCATGACATATATAAAACAATTAAAACCTATCTAACTGATCAAGGAATGTTAGAAATCTCATTATAAATGTAAACAAGAGCGGAAGATAAACATCAATTGCATTTTATTATGATAAAGACAAGGGGAGTTTACAATCAAGCCTTGATGTTGAGGCTCTCCTTCGGCAAGACCGTATCCAAGCACGTTTGCGACATCTTCATACACAAAGGTCTAAGATCTCACTATGTTCTTAACACACAAAAATAATTACACTCTGCACTATTCTCTCGAAGCTATAATTTCTTCTCCTCTCTAGCTGACTAAGGCAGTAGAGGTGAAGGAGGTATCTTTATATAACAATGTAGGAGGAGGTTATGAGCCCTAAAATAATAGGAAATGAGCTTATCCTTTGGAGTAGTTCCTAGAACAAGAAGCCCAAAGGGCTCAACCATATCCTTAAAACAAACTTCCAGCTCGCTGCCTCGCGAAGCTTCTAGTTTTAGAAACTTCATTTCTATTTTAAAAAATTTCCAACATATGATCGACGTGGGTCCAAAATTAAGACTGAGCGCTGCTCGGTGTAGGTCCTACTGCAAATATTTGCTATCGGTGTGGGTCAGACATTGAGTCAAAGCGTCAACCTTGAAAACTAGTTTTATATAGGTATCTTATAGAAAAGGTGTAAAGGGAGATGAATTGGCAGACAAAGTGTGGTTCAGGGGTATGTATTCCATACTTGGAAAGTACACAAGGGTCATTATATGGATCCTCCAGGATCAAGGAATGGGGATTACAGGGATGGTGACAAATTGCTGTGTAACAGATGCCCCCTAAAGCATGCAATCCGAACATGAGTGCGGTGAAATGATTTACAAGTATGTGCAAGGAACCAGACGCTGCTATCAGGAGACTTGAAAATCAATCATAGATACATATACATAACTGAAATATTTGATGAAAATACATGAATCAAGGTATGGACACAACCATCCATAAAAGAGACCATGGTATGGTCACATCGATCCATCTGAGAAGGATCACATATAGACTCATGGTATGGTCACAACCATCCATCTGAAAGAAACATGTATCTAATCATGGAAAAATCATATCGCCTCGCAACCTGGACTCTAGAAAATAAAAACATAGGGTCTTGCACTCTGTCACAACCCAAATGAGTACAAATTCAGTCATGTGAATGAATGAGCTAAAGTCAAACATGCAAGAAAGTCACTTGATTACCAGCCAATGATGAAAGTTTTTAATAGGCGCGAGAGAGACCACCAATAATGAAAATGGTTCTCAAGGTACTACTAGTACAATCCATGAGATGCAGATAAGGAGCTGAAGTTGAACATCCATGAAATCACTCGATTGAAGTCCAATGATGAGAACCGAACGTCAAGTGCGAAGAAATTTCCATTTGGGAATGCAACCTCTAAGGTACCAGAAAAGAGTCTCTAGATCGACTTCCCGGATAATGAGTTGAAGTCGACAGGAAGCGATCTGTCGAAGGAGGGTCATAATGAATCCAACATCATCTACACGAAACAGAGAATGTAATATGTGTGTAAATCAAGACTAGAACAGAGGATCAGGGAATGTACAAATTACAAAATGATTTTCTCTTGAACATATCAATGATGCGACTCTATAATTTGGAAGCATTTGACTCAAATAGGATCAGAGGTCATGTTGAAAAAATTGGTAATCGAATGAGAGGCAAACAAATTTCCCAAACCCATGGAGGCAAAGTGACAGAGTGAAGATATCCCAACCCATCATGAAATGCAGATAAGTGTCATGTTCAAGAGTGACATACTGCCGACACAACTAACGAATAACTTCCATTTCCCCCCACCATTTCTGGAGAGTACCTCTTTATTTTTACACAAGCTTCAAGAGGATAGCATATGCTTGTCATATAAGTTTTTCCTTCAGACAAATATATCCTAGTACATTTTATGAGCCCTAGGAAGGAGGAACTCGGTAACTTCATGATGAGGACATCTGATGTCATTTAGTTTTAATGAGTTCGACAAAGAAAAAACTCGTCATATTTTCATGTTTAGAGAGTTTGAAAAGAACTAGAAAAGAAAACTCTAGCAAGTCCCTTTTTGTAGGTAGTCTCACAGATCCGAAAAGGTAGAAAACCATATCTCAGAAAACCTCTTGGCCATGTTTGACTAAGGTATTCATTTTTTGTAAATAATCTGTCCCAACCCAAAAAAGGGGTAAACGCATACTGGGAAGATGAATTTTCACAGCCTTTAACAAGTTCAAAACAACAAGAGTCTTGGCAATATTTTCAATTTTTGAGGGTCAGAAAAGAGCTGAAAGTTTACTCCTCCTAGAGGAACGAGTGGTATTAAGGTTAGCGACTGGTTTCGATGATGGTGGAACTGCTAAGAACAAGTAAAGGTCAAGGGGCTTCCTAATAATACCACTCATTGCAGATGTTCCTCAGGAATGGGTAAAACAATCAAGTGAGGGCATATGATCGGCCGAGCAAATGGTAACGATGGAATGAGAAAACCAAGGCTCATTTTGAGAAGCAGCCTGATAAAATGGCAATCACGAGAAGTAAAACAAGAATGGTTTCATTTTTACACAAGCTTGAAATCAGGAAACTCTGCTTGAAGTTGGTTTCATTTTTACACAAGCTTGAAACTTTTTAGAAAAATATGCTTGAAACGAGTTTCATTTTTACACAAGCTTGAAACGGAAAAAAACTATGCTTGAAATAAGTTTGCATGCCCCCAGCATGATGACTCAATTCGAGGTACATGCCCCTCATCTTCATTACATTCACCAGAGTAGACTGCTAGTTATTGATAGGTGGATGGAGTGAAGGTTCAATTACGAGATTGAGGGAAAGACTCGACTAGGATCTTACGAGATCTGATCAAAGCCTCGAATTGAAAATGGAACCCTTTTAATTTTTTAACGAGGTTGACAAAGTAAAAGAACTATCCTCATGATCTAATTCATTTTTTAACGAGGTTGACATAGCAAATGAATTATCCTCAGAAGAGCTTGTTTCATTTTTTAAGGAGCTTGACACAAGAAAACGAACTATGCCCCAACGACCTTGTTTCATTTTTAAGGAGCTTGACACAAGAAGACGAACTATGCTCCGACGAGAATCTTGCTTCATTTTTTAAGGAGTTTGACGAAAGAAAATCAAATATGCTTCGAAAATATTATTAAGACATACAAAGAGTCATGGCTTCCAAGATTTTCTCATCCAAAGGGAGAACAACACTCTGGAAGTTAGGATCCAATGCCCTCAGTACATGGTGTATTACCTCATTGACTGAATCATCAGCGGATGCAGACGTAGAACAGGTGGCCACATAATGGACATGTGGCAGGGAATATATCACTAGTAGGTAAGGAACATGAAGGGATGACAATAGACCAAATGTCACATCAGGACCAAAGAATGAAAGGTAATCAATGGTCACGAACCAAATTTCATGTGGAAAACAGATCACACGAAAGAGGGAAGAGACAAGTGTGCCCATGGCATAAGCATAGTCACACCCGAGAAGTAAATTAAAATCCAAGGGGCCTTGGACCACCATTACATCTATATAGATAGTTTTCCTTCCCAAAGTAATAGGCAACTTTGGAAGGATCCCTAATGGTTGACTTGTTCCTCTATTAAAAGCCAACAGATTCTGAGTAACAGGAACAAGCTATGGAGAACCCAAAGCTTGCCATGTAGTTGAGGAAAAAATACTATCTAAGGCTCCTTCATCTATAATCATACCCGTTACGACCATATTTCAGGTATATATAGTGATCTCGAAGGGTACGTAAGAAGGAAGGTGGTATCCCTTGAATTGAATCCAATCAAAGGGAGCAACCAAACTACATGGAGAGGGTGGCATAGGAATAAGAGGATTACCCACTATGTTATGGGAGCAGAAAGACCATCCTCTCGGGCTCCAGGAATGAGAGCAGGAGGATCACTTTCTGGAACTGTGGCGACGGGAGTCAAAGGGTCACCCTCCTAGATCATGGAAACGGGAGGATCGACCTTCTATCCTAGAGAAACATAAGAAACAAAAAGAAATTGTTTGGGATGAGACCCACTCTCGAAAGAAAATACCTAATGAACTGTAGGTGGAATCAGGTTAACCTTTTTCTCAACCAATGATTGGTCGGGAAAGGACTCAGAAGACTGACTTTCAGAGAGAGTGGAATTGATCGGAGAATAATATCAATCAATGGGTTGATCAAATATCGGAGGACTCGAAGAAAAATTCCAGTAACCGATGGGAAGACATGAATTATAAGTCAAAAGGGTATCCAATACTTTAGAAGCTCCATCCATATAAGGACAGAGGTGAATGGGATGGTTCACTTCACACAACCTACAGGGAAACTTGATCTTACCTTGTTTCTTGAAAATCTCATTATATTTAGCTGAAGGCTCATCATCAACATGATGTCCAAAGGTTGATGATGAAGGATGAATCGAGCCAACAGACCATATTTCCAACACCTTGGGAATACCAGGGCAATCATGAAGAAGGTGGTCACCCTAACATAGCTTGCAAGGGAATTTGACTCTGTGAGATGGAGTGGGAGGTTTCTCGACAGTAGCTACATGGGTAGCAATAGTTGCTTATTTCCCCCCTAGCTTATTTTCCTTCTTCTTCTTTGACTTATTATTCTTCTTCTTAGCCACAAGGTTACTAGAATCCAGAATTTCACCAGGTGAAGAGGAAGAACGAGGTGAAGAAATAGGCGAAGAAGGTGAGGGGTCAACCTTAGAATCAACATGGGGTTGACATGGTTCAGGTGGAGGAGAACTCGATTGAGAGACAATTGTTATATTCGACATCACAGGGGTTGAAAACAAGAAAACCGATAGACCAATGGTTAATCTCGAGAGGGACAACATTGTCATATACGGGGCACCAACATTCCCGAAGGAAGGAAAAGGACCAGGATTCCCATATGAGTGGATTCCTTGGTTAGTGAATTCTAGAAACGTCGCCATTGGAATCAACCCTAAAGAATCACTAAGGAATATAACTTTAACCAGGAATATTTCGTGGGCAGTCAATTTTAAGACATTGAAACAAAAATTTTCCTTTTCATATTTTAAGAGTCGAGAAAAGGACAAAAGGTGACTCTAGTCGCTTTCAGTTTGAACGAGCTCGAAAGGACAAGTGCTCGATGATATTTTCAAATTTAAGGAGTCAGTAAAGATTAAAAAATGACTACTCGGGGTATTCTAGGAATAAAAGGTGACCAGGTAATCATGAACTGCAATATACACCTTAGTGATCAAATGAAAGAAAAATGACCAAGGACTTGACATACGACAGTCAATATCCTTGAATGTTGTGTTCGATGTATCACAGTTATAGGGCGACAGACTCGACTTCCTATGGATAAAGGATTGCAACCTATGAGGGTCTCCCTTTATATACTTGACAATACTGGGAGCACAAGTCCGTACTAGCGATGTCTAATGCCAGATGGTGAGTGACAACTGCTAGGTTTAACGATGCTAGAACACGTCACTAGCCTAGACCTCTAAGTGTGTGTGTTAAGTTTCAATGCTTCCTTAGATTGATCAAATAAATTGTAATGGTTTATCTTGAATTATGTCTCGGTTTCAAGGCCCTACCAAATTTTATCTAAATATTTTAAAATGCAGCTAAATGAGAAAATAGCCATTCATTTCGATTCGATGAATTATATATAATTAAGAGAAGATTCTCAAACAATGGTGCAATAAACAATAATACTGCAAACAAAACTTTTTCCCAACTAGATGACTTTCACTATCCAAAAGTAATCTAAAATATTCAAATATGTGAATTATGCAATGTAATCTATGCAAAATTCTCTTTTTGAAAACTATGCAATTGTAATATATGCACAATTTCCTTTTCTTTTTGAATGAATAAGAATGCACTCAATGCATTTTTCGATGAAATGAGAATCTACTTAATGCATGCTTTTAATTAAAGAGAATGCACTAAAAGTGACTTTTAGTTTTCAATCATTAAACAATTTAATCTAAGTTCAATGATAAATTTCAAACATGAGTTTTCAATGCAACTTGATCTAATGCATTTTAACGAAAAGCAAACTTTGAGACAAAAACTAAAAGAATTCAAATTTCCTTAATGCAAAAAGGATGCAACCAAACATTAAGAATTAAATTTTCTTGAACACTTTATAATGAAATTCCTCAAAAGGCTACAAGACATATGATTTCAGGCATAAAGAGGACTTTCAAAGTGTGGGATCAAAACAAGGCATTCATTCCCTTTCACATCAAGCAATCATAAGACTTTTTAGTTGAACAATGAGCAATGTAATCTATGCCCACAAGCGAACAAGAAGACAAAATGAACTTGGACAGACACTTGAGACTTGATCACTCAATCAACCAAAAATCAAAAGGAAATCAACTAGAGATGGCTCACCAAGCAAGGAGACTGACTCAATCAGCAGGGCGATGTCCTGGGAAACATGCAACCATGCAATTCATGCACAATCCTAGAAAACTTAGGGTGTGAGGATGCACGTCCCAACAAAAAGGAACAAAAACAACAAAAAACTAAGTCAATTGAGCCAATCAAACCAACTTGAGTGAAGGGGAGAACATGTAAATCATACAGAGAAAAATACCGGAAGGGAGAGACACACTGGTGAAAGATTTAGGGAAAAAACCTTAATTTTTCACACACACTAGAATTGGCATGACTTTAGGGGTTTAAAATAGCGCCAATATCCCAATGGCACGGCTTTATAACTGAAAACTAGTGCAAATCAGTGTGACTGTCAGACAAATAAAAGCGCAAATTCTTGAAAAAGAAAAAATAAAGAATTTCTCCTAACCAAGACCAGACTCACCACTTCAAGCAAAAAATAAAAGATTGTAATAGATGAAAAACATAGGAACAAACAAGGAAATGGTTGTTCGACTAAACTCATCGAATTACTGAGACCTCAAAGAGTGAAAAACTTAAAGGAAACTCCCGAACAGAGTAGCCAATTTTTTGTTCAGGTAAATCCCCTCTGTGGACAGATGTGATCGACCCTATAGCCCTAGGGTGGGTCTAGAAACTACAGGAACATACTGACATCTACCTTCCTAGATTGTAAATGAAATTCAGAGCATGGAAGATGACCTAGCTTATTATGATGCTATGTTGTCATCTTCCGTCGAAGCTTCTTGATCTGTCGCTCTTCTCAAGCTCAATGCATGCTACTACCAATGTTCAATTACCTATACAGACAGTCAAGACACCACAACAAGTGTAAAGTCATGACATACATAAAAAAAATAAACCTATCTAACTGATCAAGGAATGCTATAAATCTCATTATAAATTTAAACAAGAGTGGAAGATAAACATAAGTTGCATTTTATTATGATAAAGGCAAGGGGAGTTTACAACCAAGCCTTGATGTTGAGGCTCTCCTTCGACAGGTCTGTATCCAAGCACATTTGCGACACCCTCATACACAAAATTATAAGATCTCACTATGTTCTTAACACATAAAGACAATCACACTTTACACTATTCTCCCGAAGCTATAATTTCTTCTCCTCTCTAGCTCAATAAGGCAGTAGAGGTGAAGGAGGTCTCCTTATATAACAATGGAGGAGGAGGTTATGGGCTCTCAAATAATGGGAAAAGAGCTTATCCTTTGGAGTAGTTCCTATTTCCTGGGAACAAGAAGCCCAAAGGGGAATTCCTCACCCATATCCTTAAAAAAAACTTCCATCTCACCACCTCGCGAAGCTTCTAGTCGTGGAAAATTTATTTCTAATTTAAAAATTTTCCAAAAGAGGATTGGTGCGGATCTAAAATTAAGACAGAGCACCGATCAGCATGGGTCCCAGTGAAAATATTTGTTATCGAAGTGGTTCAGACACTAAGACAAAGCGCTAACCTTGAAAACCAGGTTTATATAGGGATCTTCCAGAAAAGTTGTAAAGGGAGATGAACTGGCATAAAAAGTGTGGTTTAGGGGTATGTATTCCATACTTGGAAAGTACACAAGGGTCACTATATGGATCCTCTAGGATCAAGGAATGGGGAGTACAGGGATGGTGACTAATTGTTGTGTAACAAGGGGGGGGGGGTGAATCAATATTTTAAAACTCACTTAAACTTAATTTCTTTTCTTATTCATATTTTTGTACGTGACTATATTGAAGTAAACTTATGTATTTACATCACTGTTATGCAGACAACTAGCATATATTTAGTTAATTCATCATCCGTTTAACTTGAACCAGGGTATGAGTACTTCATTAGGAATTAATTAAAAATTAATCATGTGCAGTAAGAAAAAAATAAACCATCACACATAAGAAACACATCAACACATATGAACACCGATATTTTTAGGTCAAAACCCAATGTGGGAGAAAACCACAGTTGTTTTTTTCTTTGTCTTCATATTTTATTATATGGAAAACATATTAAAATCTTGTACTAGTGCAAACCCATACCAACACGGAGGCACCAAACTGTAGAAGCCTAAAACCTTCCCTCATTCTTCAGAACCCACTGGAAGGGAGCTCCAACCCCATGATATTGTTTACCATCACCCACCAGAAAGGAGCTCCTACCCCCTGGTCTAATTTACTAGCTACTATTGGAAGGAAGCTTCGACTCCCTTAGTGAATGATCCAACCCTCAACAACACCGTGGACCACGTTTCATAATTTTCATAGTGGATCCACTTGATTCAAACCATCACAATCTGCAGGCCATTTTTCATGGAGTTTTCGATGTGGACCCACTACCACCATTTAAGCCCAATACGAAATATCAAAACTGAAACCAATCAATGTAATAAATCAAACAATCATTGAACCAACTGAATCAAAAAATCAATGTACCAAATGAGACCCAAATCAATCAACTTATTCTCAAACAACTAAAGCAGTTAGATCATTGTAAATCCATTTACTAGAATACCAATCCACATACTATTCATCAAAGAAACCAGATTCTCTCACTACAAACCTTGATCCATATACCTAAATATATGCATTATTTTTCTTAATTATGTCCACGTATATATGTGCTTTCCATGAAGCATACTTGTGTACACATCTCAAAACATTTAACTGTGAAACTAAATCACTGGAATTATGAAATACTCACTGAGTTACACATAGAACCACTGAATAATTCTGAAATAATCACAAAACCATCACAGATATCTGAACCACATATAGATAGCAACATCATTACTATTAAACATATCAATCTACAATAAATTCAACTTCAATCATCATTGTTAAACCCAAATCATCATGAAATACTTCATTGCCAAACAACAACAAACACAACAAGACTGATTAGACTTATCAGACATCATATTTAGCAAAACCCTAACATATGTACGTGATCCTTACAAAACAATTCTGCAAGTATATGTGCCTTTCAGTAATCATACCTGCGTACAAATATGTCCATACTATAGAATCGATATGCTACTATTCAATTGATCCATATATGTATGCACCTTTTCTAAATCAAACCTATGTACAAATCTGTAAATATTGACTCATATCTTCACTGCACAACGAAACTTCAGACAAAACCATATATCGACATATATAGTAATAAAAACATGTCAAAACATTATCATTGCATATCAAACCAACCCATAAGCATATTATTAATTTATAGTCATTTCAGATCTATTCGATATGATCCATCATCATACTCTTGGGTGCCCACTTATTTCAGATAAAACAATTCATTAATAACCCATATCATGCACAAAAATCCCTTGGATATCCATCTCCTTATATAGCTTAGGCCTTAGCCAATACCATGGTTCAAAACCATACTAATGTCGATGGTATTCTTTAATGGGATCAAATGTCCTTTTCCATGCTTAGGATGTGGTCCAATACCATGGTAAAGACCTTTGGTATTTAAGATACCGTGGTGCGGAAACTATATGTGCTTTCTCTTCTCCATACCCATGTATGTACGTAGCTTTGGTTCACTGAACTCGCATGTATTTATCCAAACATCATCTTCATCATTTCTTTGTCTCTGAACTTCTATGCCTTTGTATAAACTCTTTGTCACATGTGTACTTCATCTTAATATCATCATGTTGACATCTTTACCAAATAGGTTCCTATCATGGACAACACACATTCATCCTGTTACAAGTAGGTTTCCATTAAGGACAACTCATCCAATAGGTTTTCATCAAGGAAAACAAGTTTTTCATAATGCCAACACAAATCTCATCTTTGTTGTATTTTTGGAAGACCGTGGTTATGATTTGATCTTTAGCAAAGGAAAATCATTCTCGAGACACATAGCCACGGGATAAGTGAATTAGATCGGGGTTGTAACACCCTCTTCCCATTAAGGACTAACCAGGGTAAAAATATGATGAGATGATAATAATATGAGATTCAAGCTCCTAGATGGCTTTGAGGAAGTGGAACTAACAGAAACATGACAAAGATACCTTACACTGCATCATTCACATCCCCATGAGGTAACTAGCCTTCCAGAGCCTTGTTCCCTGAGGGGGAACTTAGTTTTAACCCATTTTAGGCTTAGCTAAGGGCATGTAAGGGAAAGGGAGTGGTTATAGACCCGTAGCCATAGGATTTCTTTGTCAAGGTAGCGGTTAAGGCCCCAAAAGGTTAGGTATGTGCCTGCAGCTCTAGGATTTGTGCCAAAATTTTAGCCCCTGAGCCTAGGTCACTTCCCAGAACTTCCTATAACTTCATGAGAGGATAAATAACATTTAAAAAAAGACATGGAATCAATCACATCACCGGGAACTCATCCGACTCCACCCAATCACGACATGCATTTCATCAAAAATGTCGCAAACATTGCATCTACAGGTGTTAACAACAAAATTAAACATGGGGGTCTAATACTTAAATAATAATCACTAAGAAGCATATCTCCACTACATAATAAGCTGAAATACAATATACTTTTCCAGAGATACAATTTATATTCATTTATAGGAAAAAACATAGATAGAGTCATACATCATCACTGGTAAAATACGTGCTTATAACCAACATAATAAAAATAGAAATATTGTGGATATAACATCATTGAAATCCACATAATAAGAGGTAAATTTTCATACCAAATACCAAAGGAATGAGCTTCCCATTAATGAGTGTAAAACCCAACTGGAGATATGACTTCCACGTTCCACCCGACCATAGATTGGCTGAGCCAAATCTACTTCAACCAATCACCCGTGTGCCATATTCTAAGCATCAATTTTGGAATCAAACTGAAAAACCAACTAGGGCATCCCGAGGCTTAACCACCTCACCCTCATCAATCATAAACCAGAATTTACCGTGATCTACACTCGATGAGTAGGCGAACACAAGCATGTATATCATCAAATTGTCTCTACCTGAACCGTGAAGAATTTTTTCATCTCCTAGTCTCTCAGGATTTACAACAACCCACAGTCTTAATTAGGGGTCACTAGGACATAAACCGAGACATACTCTCCAGAATTACTGCAATCCCAAACCTAGGATTCCTAGGTCTGAAATGGAGAGTAAACCACCACCTCTCAGGCTTTATTGACACCCACAATCTGAATTAGTAGTCAGTATGCCCTAAACCAGGGCAACAAAAAAATTGGTTCTATAATCATTTGGAGATCCACCTCAATCAGCTTCAAATCCATCCAGTAATACATCTAAACCAAAACATGAGAACACTACAACACCATGGCTATCCGGAAATGAAAAGGCTAGGGTGAATACATTATCACACTTGGCAAAAACCATTCCAAGACAACAAAGAACCACATGCATGTCAGATTTAGCAAGGAAAACAAACATAAAAATTGATACCTGCTAAGAATCCTACCGTAGCTACTCGATTCCTGCTCTTCCTTGCTTTCTTTCCTTTCTTGATCCAATCCAAAATGCTCCAAAAACTCTGTGTTTAAGAGTGTGAGAGAGATATCGTGAGAATAGAATGAGAGAAAAATCTTGCCTACTGATCCTCATAATCCTTTTTATCAATGAGGCCTCTAGTTTCTTCATTTTCCATTATTGTCCTTCATTTTCCTCCTCACATGCAAATTGTGACCTTTCACCTTCCTTTTCTCCTAATTTCCATTATTTTCATAAATAAATGTGCCAAATATGCCATTTTTCCTTTCCAAAGCCTTTTCCATTGCCTTTTCCAATTTCCTTTAGCCATAATAACCGAAATGAACACCCACTACGATTTTTTTCTCAATATTCAACTTGGAATAAGTGTCCCATCAACTGTGTTCGTGGGGTCTTGGTTAAATGTTGATGAGGCGGGCTGTTATAGCACTCATCACGGGTTCAATTCCCTTTCTCGATCAGGGTGACGTATCTGGACATGTTGATGAAAATGGTGTAAAAAAAAAAGATAAAAAAATGAAAAATGAAAGGAACTACCAAGTTTACAAAAAAAAAAGAAGTGTCCCATCAACCGTGGTTATTATTTTGACTTTTATTACATGGAATTTTCACCAGGGTTGTTACAGAACCCTCCCCCTTGGGGGAACACCATCTGCTATCACCAAAAATTGGCCATCTAACCATTTCTAATTAGTGGATCAAAGTACACCATGTAAGACCAATTTTACCATAGTAAAAATTCTTTCACTATAAGAAATAATTTAATAAACCATATTTTATTAAATTATTTCTGATTAAAACAAGAAACCCCATGAGGAATAATTAAATAAATCCTTATTTATTTGATTTTCATCTAGGAATAATTAATTAAACTGTTGTTTAAATAATATTCCTGGTCATATTTAACCCAATTATGAGAAATAATTAGATAAATCATTATTTATATTACTTTTCCGTATGAATAATTAATTAAATCTTTATTTAGTTATTATTCCTTGTTAAATTTGACTAAATAACTTAGGAATAATTAAACAAGTCATTATTTATTTATTATTATTTAACCACATTCTTGAAATGATAAATAAATCATTTATTTGTTTACTATTTCTAAATAAATGTATTTAACCAATTTAAATACCTTTTCCCTCCAAAAAAAATAATAAAATATTCCAAGCAATTAGATCTAGATTTTGGTTAATAATATTTTATTATTCTTCATTATTGAGGATAACTCAATATTTTGTTATAAATAGTATGGTTTTTCCATTCATTTCCATTTTGATCATTCTCATTGTCGCTATTATTTCCTTCTGCCATTTGAGCTCCCACTTGAGTTCAATATACTTTGCGTTTTCTACACCATTGAGAGAGAGAAACTTGTGAATTTGAAGCATTGAGGAAAACCAATAACCCATCCCATTGAGGGGGACTGGTAACATATACTTGTTTCTTTCACTAGGTGTGATAATATAATAAATCATTATTTAATCTTGTATTGTCTGTTGGATACTTGGAGTTAATTTTGCATCAGTTCTTATTTCTTTTTGTTGTTTAACTACATTTACTGCATAGATCTGGGTTTTTGTAGGATTTTTTCTAATTATCTATTGCGGAACTAAAGAGTTGGACAACCATTTATGTTGTTAGGTCTATTATGTTTTTAGGGCTTTGAGCACCAATATTCATCGTCCTATTATCCCCAAGGTAATGGACAAGTTGAAGCGGTCAATAAAATCCTTAAAACTATGCTTCAACAAATGGTGAACAAGAACAAAACCAACTGGCACCTTATGCTCTTCCTTGATTTGTGGGCCTATAGAACTTCTGTTAAAACCACCACCCAATTTACTCCTTTCCACCTTGTTTTCGGCGAGGAGGCAGTTTTACCGATCAAGTGTAAAATCCATTCCCTTCACCTAGCCGTCGAACTTCTCCCTGAAACCCAACATTTAGAACAAAGAATTATCATGCTTGAGCATGCTTCTGAAGACCACCGTGTTGCATTTCAAACCATTAAAGTGGCTAATAAGCACACCAAGGCTCAATATGACCGAAAATTCCACCCTCGTACCTTTCACGAAGGTGATCTTGTTCTAGTGTATGACCAAGCTCATGATGTCCTTGGTCATGGGAAGTTTGACTCATTATGGCTAGGACCTTACATCATTAGTAAGTATTTGGGCAAGGGGGCATATCTTTTAGAGGATTTTGAAGTCCAACTCCTTCCTAATCCCCGTAATTATCTCTACCTTAAGAAATTTTACCCATAACATCTCCCATTGAGATGAATGTATTTATTTATGTCATGCTTTAGGTAGCTTTGCATTTTCCACCCTCATCTCATTTATTGTCTTGTGGCGCCTTTCATATGGATCCATCATCCACATCGTATATCGGCCACGACGATGGTGCAAGTTGCTTCTCCCGGAATTTAACTTCGGTAGCTTGGGACATTTTTACCCCTTTGAATTCATTAGTCCTCTCCAACGGCATATGCATTGGACCTGCCACCTATAACCAGGCCAAATATGATGCAATGATAGGTTTGTTAGCCGATTCCCTTACTCATCGCATCCTTCAGCTTCAAGTTTGTTTAGTTTCATTGCTGCTTGTCATGTAATTGAATGGAATTTATCGTGTGCATAACCATGTCCTATTTAGAAAATATCTATGAGTAAAGCTTTTAGCACGTGAATTTGAATCCATTGCATTTAGTCCTATCCCTAGAGACTAAAATCACTATGTAGATAACATTTCAAATAATATTCTAGATTGGAATTTATCACATACATTTAACACAATACAATACTAAAAAAAATGGCAAACCACAATCGTTATATATAAAAATATGCATATCCATATTATGTATCATCAAATTCATAAGTTCTTTGAGCCCACTACTTTAAATACATCTGACATGCCCATAAAATGTCACAAAAAACAAAAAGGTGCTTACCACATGCTCGTATCCCTAATCACTATCTAAAGGCTCCTAAGCCAATGGCTCTGCTCCACTAGCTTGCAGAACACAAACAACCTGGCCGACCATCGCCATGCACTGCATGATCACTCACCACTCTGAGGGTAGCCCTGTACACTCATCTATATACCAGTATTCCAACTCATGCCATCTAGGCTCTGATACATTGGTCAAAAACTCATCACATATGTGACATAGATCCTCTAGTAGAGCCTCATAGTCAGGTCTGTGGTGTGATGTCGATCCACTCGGTCCTCCGGCCCCAAGTGCTGTAGATCATCCTGCATATCCTGTTGGCTTGACCAGTGCTATATTTTCATCCCAAAAGTTAATAATTAGTACCACATACATATTCTAAAAAATTTAAATTCACCACAAAATATAGCAACTTTCACTTACCATCTGGTCCCCATCCTTGACCAGGTGGAAGTGGGAAGTCAGGATCCCCCTAATAATTCATACCATTGTATGGATAGTTGTCTATGTATAGTAGAATCTGATCCTAATGTGTGAAGAAATCTAGTTGGAACACACATCCAACTCCCCCTCCCCCTCCTTTATGCAGTAGCTACCCCCATCGGCACATCATGGGCTCTTGTGGTTCCCCATCACGGATATGTACAGGAGGTTGGATAGTCGGGATCTTATCAACGAAGAAAGAGCAATTTTTTTTACCAAAAGCACAATCATGGTTCACCCATCGTCTGCATAGGGATAGTTGTCGTTTCACTGACGAAAACATCATCTGGGCCCACCCATAATAGGTCCCGCTAAAACCACTCTCCACTAACAACATCTGCCCCCTAGTGATGTGCTGGAATGCCTAGTTTCCCAGGATCCACAACGCCCCTACGGTGACAACCCATGTCTCTAGCCTCTCTAGATCATTTATCAGGATGTTCGTGCCCTTATCATGATCGCCCGGTCTACAATGGCACTCCACAAACTCTCTTATGTTCCTCCCACAAGGTAACACTGAATGTATTTGAAGTAGACCTGACAAGAAAATGTATAAAAATGGAAAATATGCCCAATAAATAACACCATTGAAGATAAAACTTCAGATCTTCATTAATATCAAAACCCTTAAGGTAGGGCAACACCATACATCCACTCCTTAAGGAATGAGATCACTCCACAAGCCATATGCTTTCCCATACCATAATCCTTCACATCTCTTAATGGAAAGACTCTAGCCTCTATATAAGTTTCATACATGCAATACCATGGGTATCTCAATACCATACATCCAATACAATGGGCTTATCACTTTATTCCCTAGCCACATGTGGTCCCTTACATAATGTGGGTTAACCACTTTATTTATTAACTATGGCCTAATTATTTATCATTCTTATATTATTACATCATATTATTCCCTTGGGTACCTCCCTCTGTACCCTATATTATCCCCCCTAGGTATACTACATTCAGGGGAATCTTATCAAAGAAGAAAGAGCAATTTTTTTTTACCAAAAGCACAATCATGGTTCACCCGTCGTCTGCATAGGGATAGTTGTCGTTTCACTGATGAAAACATCATCTGGGCCCACTCATAATAGGTCCCACTAAAAACTTTCTCCACTAACAACATCTTCCCCCTAGTGATGTACTGGAATGCCTGGTTTCCTAGGATCCACAACACCCCTGCGGTGACAACCCATGTCTCTAGCCTCTCTAAATCATTTATCGGGATGTTCGTGCCCTTATCATGATCGCCCGATCTACAATGGCACTCCACAAACTCTCTTATGTTCCTCCCACAAGGTTGGATAGTCGGGATCTTATCAAAGAAGAAAGAGCAATTTTTTTTACCAAAAGCACAATCATGGTTCACCCGTCGTCTGCATAGGGATAGTTGTCGTTTCATTGACGAAAACATCATCTGGGCCCACCCATAATAGGTCCCGCTAAAACCACTCTCCACTAACAACATCTGCCCCCTAGTGATGTGCTAGAATGCCTGGTTTCCCAGGATCCACAACGCCTCTGCAATGACAACCCATGTCTCTAGCCTCTCTAGATCATTTATCAGGATGTTCGTGCCCTTATCATGATTGCCCGGTCTACAATGGCACTCCAAAAACTCTCTTATGTTCCTCCCACAAGGTAACACTGAATGTATTTTCCCCACCACCCCTAATGGGGGAAGTCTGGTCAAAACATAGATGTCCTGGATAGTGAGCTCAATCATGTGCCCCTACACTATGAAGGCCTCCTGGTCCGAATCCCAGTAGCTCACTATACTCGATAACAAGTTCTCACCTTCCCTCATCAGTGGGTTCTCAACAAACTTGAGAATCCCATATCGAGCAAGCGCTCCTCGCACTACCTAATTCCCCTGAATCTCAACATGAATATTGTCCAAGTCTCTTTCACAGCAATTGATTTTTAACTCTACCATACCTGCGAAACATCATCATGTTCTGTCAACTCAGGAAAATATAATTGCATCATAAAATTTCTAACCCCAGCGCTCCACAAACCAGTAGACCATCCCCTATTTTCAGCCCCAACTCGCACTGTTCTACCCAGAAACTGCGAGCTCGTAGTTTTCCATCTATTTCCTGCAAGCCAGAGTGTATTTTAGGAGCAGAAAAGTGTGACCCGACCATAAACATATGCAAGATTCTCTTACTGAGCTCCAGGGACCTAATCTGAAAAGCTAAACCACTGAAAATGAAGAGTAAGGTTAGGCCACCTACCTAAAATTGACATATCCTTATTCCAATGGTCAGTTTGTCCGCTATGATCGCCACAAGATTGAGGGCCTTCTCCTCGTCTCCAAATTCACCAAAACTCACTTAGAAAATGAGTTAAATTGGACGGAAAACACGTTTTTATAGGAAAACCCCCAAATTTTATGTTGCTGATTGCGACCAAACTGTAGCTCGGTTTGATGAACCATCAACACTGTTGGAAAGCTATCACCAAGAACTATAATGGGTCTCATTTTTTTTGGGTACTTTGACACTTCACCGGGAAGCCATTTTTCCACGAAGGGCCACTTTTTCACCTCTTAATATCAAATTTATTCACATGTGTTGCTTTTACTTGGGGCAACATTTTTCCTTCACACTTAACAGCTCATGTGTCGATTTTCGTCATGAGTAACCATCTTTTGCTCATGTTTTTTATGGTCCCCATGGGTATATCTCATGTGGTAGCATCATCGTGTCACCCTTGCTCAGCGCATCTGAGTTGAGTCATCATCACATTCATGGAGTCTATCTCGAGCCCCTTTTATCTCCTGTTAGAGTATCCCATCCATATTTTCATCACATTCATCACGTGTTGCCCATTTTGGCTTCCTGTCATATTGTCCCTCATCCCCTCTAGAGTCAATTCAGTCGTTGCTAGGTCAACCATGCTTCTTATGCTATGACAAGGGAAGTCGTGCGTCTTCTACTCAGTACCTCTTTCTTCCATAATCATCCCTAGTGTCAATCCATCAGCCACTTTACTATGATCCCTCGTTCCTTAGTTGAGGATTCATCATTGCCTCACCTATGGCGGGTCTTATTCTATCAAAATTAGCATGTTTATTCTAGAAGAAAGGTTTAGAGGGTAGTGTACCTTGGTTTTAGCTTCCATTCTTGTTCAGTGCATCGAATCAAGAGAAGAGAATCATCATTACCCTTTAACTTGGTTGTTTCGCATGTGCTCGACCTCAACTCATTATCACATGATTGAGATTCGTATAGTTTATGGTCCAGTGATCGAGCAGATTGTACCAATGATTCCTGGGTGTGTGTGAGATTTTTCAGATCTCATGAGGGTGTGGCCCTTCAGGTAGCCCCCCACATGTTTAGATGACCTCATATTATGCTACAACCTCAGATGCAACTTCACAGATTTGATGGGTTCAGTTTCAGTCGCTTGCAACGCCCATAGCATGCATGTGTCATTCAGATGATCCATTCATATTTTTAGAGCCCTTTCCTATTCAGTAGGGCTTCTTTGGTTTTTATAACCACCCCCCCTCCCACATCATATGGAGGAGCATTATGTCTCACGTACTCATATATTATTGTCTTTAGTCTTGGCCCATGTTTTTTCCAGGCGCAACATGTATGTGGGATTCATTTTATTAGTGTCTGGCCCATTGATGCTAGTATGACATTTACCATTTATCATGTACTTTATTGCTCAGTTTAATATTTCTAAGCACATTATCATTCTTTGTGCTTTGTCATCTTGGTGGGCATAGGTATTCCTCCCCCGCCTCATTGAGAACAGATACTCCAACATAAAAGGAGACTTATATCACTCTATAGGTCTCACCCCCTTAGTTGTTGTCCTCTCTCGCTTCGATTCATATATGTCTCTCTCTCTAACTCCCCTTCGGTGTCTAGTGATTGTGTTCTTACAATGTACTTCGGTCATACGATTTTCTCCTGACGCTCGTACGTTGGGGGGAAATATGTTATCCCCAAAAATTCGTCATCTAACCTTTTCTAATTAGATGGATCTAAGTACACCGTGTAAGACCAATTTTACCATAGTAAAATTTCTTTCACTATAAGAAATAATTTAATAAACCATATTTTATTAAGTTATTTCTAGTTAAAACAAGAAACCCCATGAGGAATAATTAATTAAACTATTGTTTAAATAATATTCATAGTCATATTTAACCCAATTGATAGAAATAATCAGATAAATCATTATTTATCTTATTTTTCTCTAGGAATAATTAATTAAATCATTATTTAGTTATTATTCCTTGTTAAATTTGATTAAGTCACCTAGGAATAATTTAAAAAATCATTATTTGCTTATTATTATTGAACCACATTCTTGAAATGATAAATAAATCATTTATTTTATTATTATTTCTAAATAAAGGTATTTAACCAATTTAAATACCTTTTCCCTCCAACAAAATATAATAAAATATTCCAAGGGGTTAGATCTAAATTTTGGCTAATAATATTTTATTATTCTCCATTATCAAGGCTAACTCAATATTTTGCTATAAATAGGATGGTTTTACCATTCATTCTTCACTTTGATCATTCTCATTGTCGATATTATTTCCTTCTGCCATTTGAGCTCCCACTTGAGTTCAACACATACTTTGGGTTTTCTACACCCTTGAGAGAGAGAAAATCGTGAAGCTGAAGCATTGAGGACAACCAATAACCAATCCCATTGAGGGGTACTGGTAACATCTACTTGTTTCCTTCAATGGATGTTATAATATAAGAAATCATTCTTTAATCTTGTCTTGTCTGTTGGATACTTGGAGTTAATTTTGCATCAGTTCTTATTTCCTTTTTCTATTTAACTACTTTACTGCATATATCTGGGTTTTTGCAGGATTTGTCTTAATTATCTATTGCAGATCTAAAGATTTGGACAACCATTTATTTTTTTGGGGCTATTTGTCACTCGTAGCTAAAGTAGGATATTTTCATACACTTGCGATAAGATTTTACACTAACACCATCCTCGGTGTTCAATGACACCTACAAACTAGGAAACCGCTGAAAAGAAAACTTGCTGCCCATGGGGATTTATAACATATCTCATTGTAGTATTTACAATGAATAACCTTCTCAAAAGAAAAAATAATCATGATAATCATACCATGTACTCGAGATTTATAACACAACTCATTACAATATTTACAATAACAAGCACATATATACATATGAACATTTCCCCTGTTGTAACTTGGGAGACAATCTGACGCTGAGTAAATATCAGTTCCCAACACATATATTTAAAACTGTAAAATGATTAATTTTTTGTCCCATCATATTATAAAGCCCCAGAACCTTGATTAAAACCCTTTAGTCTTTAATGTCATGTGAAAAATGCTTTCGGAGTGACCTTCTATTATTGAATACAAATGAAAAAGGGAATAGTAAGAAGTGATGGTGGAAAGTATTAGATAACAAGTTGGTTCACACAAAATATTTTATCTTTAACTTTAAAGGAAAACATGACTAGCATGAAATGGAATTTAGAAAAGAGGAGTGCATAATTAAGTATTTTTCAATTTAATTTACAGAAACTCAAACTCACAGAAGTGTAAAATCAAATCCCAGCAACTTCATTACTCTTTTATAAGAATAAAACATTAACGAAAGATATGACAAAGAAAACTAATCATACCAAACAAATTTTGAAATCATTGCGAAAACTTTACTCAAATGCACATGAAGAGTGAGAGTACAAAATTGTGATTGCTTCTTAGGTCCAAAATTCTGGAACCCTCACTTCTCATTTGAAAGTATTTTTATACAAATTTTTCAAAAGGAAAGTTATAAGACTTTCAACAACCTAAGATACTTTGGGATCAACTGTCCTCATTATCGATCATTACATTTGACAACATAAAAATTACATCGAAATAAAATATCTTAACTAAACTTCATGAAAAAAAAACTTTTGTCATATTGTCACTGAATAACTTGTGATTCTAGAGTGGGATATGGTCCTACTACTGTATCAGTTGCTTGGGGTGACATCCATTCCCTGCACTTCCTATAAATATTAGTGTTTATATTTTGGATTTTGATGAACTTGTTATGTGCTATTCTGAAATTGGTGACCCTATTGTATGTAGGTTTTTTTAAAAAAAGAGTCTTCATCATCGAAAGAAGCTGAAAATATTTGTGTAGATAATTGGCAATAGTAGCTCCTTTGAGTACTGCAGTTTTTTCATATGTGGAGCCAGTTTTTCTTTTATCCTCCACCAAAAATGTCTTGTAGGTCTCCCAAGGTATAAAATTCCCCTGTTGATCCCAACATGATGGTAAACCTGCCCTGGTCCTCTTATAAAATACAACATTAAATTTCATCATAACTTCCTTCATTTCATTCAATCTATTCTCTGCCATTTTTCTGTAAAAAAATTTCACTGCCATCTTATTTATTTCTATTACATATTCAAACATGTATTCAAATTCAAATTCTCTTAATTCCTGTGCAGACCTGGATTTTATAAAGTCAATCATTCTCTTGGAAAATTAAGCCCTTTGCTGCAATTTTTGTTTGCTAGCCATGATTACACTTTTTAAATCTATGACAATGATTTTTTCTTCTTCAACAATAATTAAAAATTCCCAAGTGCTTCTTACTATGTTAACAATATAATTCCATAAAATCTTCCTTGCTTGAAAAAGGTACATGTTCCCTTTTACCTTCTTTTTCTTCTTTAATCTCCTGATAATCAATTTGGAAGTCTTTCCTGTATTTTTCAGTAATTTCTTTTGACATTGATAATTCCTTCTCAATA
This sequence comes from Pinus albicaulis, assembly GCA_034641835.2. Lineage (NCBI taxonomy): Eukaryota > Viridiplantae > Streptophyta > Pinopsida > Pinales > Pinaceae > Pinus > Pinus albicaulis. The sequence goes on from CM076579.1 coordinate 924,355,709, forward strand.
GGTTTGATGATATTCATAGAATTTTCAAAATCACTTTGATTCTTATTTATCGCAACCTGATTTAATTTTGTGGCCAGGTCTTCTGAGTCTGTTGGCACCAGAATTGTACAAACATGTGAATCAATTTTTTGATGCAAGACAACATTCATTTCATTCAGCTTGGCCACTTCTTCATTTTTCTGTAACAATTCATAAGTTAAAACCTCTTTTTCTTTCTCAACCTGTGCTAATTTTGTAGCCATTTGGATGTTCTACAAAAGGTAACTTCAGCTTCCTCTTAAGCACCTGAAGCTTTGCTTCAACACCCTGTAATAATTTTTGGACTGCACTTTTATCTTTAGAGTTCACCCCAATCTTGACAATAAATTTTTTTGATTCATCATTTTGAGTAGTCAATGCTCTCAAATTTTCCTTTTCCGGATTTAACTGATCAACTACTTTCTCCAACATACCTTCAGCTTTTCTAGTAGCTGAAAAGGTTTTATTTAGGTCATTATAAATTAATTCTCTAGTTTGCCTATGGAGATTAATTTTTTCATGAAAAGGGATATTCTTAGCATCCATTTTCAAGTTGACAATATTAAAAATCGCCGAGGAGGATACAGACAACACAGAAGAATAAGAAAATGAAATCCTTAGCTGGTTCGTTTCGAAATCCATAGCAGACAATAATATTGTTTGATAAAATGAAGAAAATTGGGCCTCTAGATGGGATTCCATATTTTCTCTGATTTTTCTGTTCCTATCTTCAATTTGTGAAAACATTTGCTTTATCATAAAGGAAAATTTCTGAGCAGCTTCTTCTGGAATGGGAGAATATGGTGTGCAAATTTCCTCCTCCAATTGCAACTGGAAACTAGAAACTGATGATGCATTTCCTTCATCAAATAAGTTTTCTCTCTTAGCGGCTCTATCTTTATCCTCATCGAGATATATAATCTCCTATTGTCCTCTCTTAAAATCATTGTCATTCTATAGAGGGGTTTCAACCTCTATTCCTCTTGGTGAAACATATTTCCCTCCATTGGCCATTTTTTCAATTTCTGATCGAGATTCATGAAATAAAGGAGCATAGAAATTCTCTATTATTCTGTTGGAAATCATATGAAATGGATCATATGCCCATTTCTCTCCTAATAGTAATTTCATCCCTTCAAGTAATTTTTGTACTTCCTTTGCTTCTTGTTTGGTGTTTACAATAAAAGGTCCAAGCGTTCTTGGCAATCTAAACAATTGTCCTTTATTTGCTGGAACAAAATGCAATTGATCAAAATTTAGACTCTCTCATATAAATTCCAAAGAAAACAACCTCATGTGAATAAATATTGGAAATCTGTAGGGTACAAACTCAGCTCCATACAATCTAATTTCAGCATAATCCTCAAAAGAATACTAGTCTCTTATTTTCATATCTCTGCTCAACTAAAGAAAAGATTGAGCTTTTGGCAATATACAAGGTGCAGGTGAAATATTAATAATTGAATATTCCACTTACAGGAATGAGGAAGAAAAATCCCTCAGGAATTCATTCCTTGGGTTGCTTCTCACCGCAGTAGTCCAAAAAACCATGATTGTTTATTCTTATTGGGATCCATGTTGTTTAATTCCAAATGCATGAATATTTCAACGTGAGTATACAGGGAAATATAAGTAATTAAGGATGGGAATCTGAAACAACTAGTGAATGAGATATTCATGAATTGATCATTGACTAACACCTCCCAAAAATCACGCATATCTAGGATAGCTTTAGGTTTCATCATCAGACTAAACATACCTAAAGTGGATTTATCCATTAATGAAGCATTTATCTTCCCAAGATTTTATCTAGAATTTGGAGGATAATCCTGAAATATTCAACAAAAACATATAAAGGGAACTGAGTTGATTCCAAAGAAAATTGTTTTCCATCAGTCATCAGGTGGAACATAATTTGGGCATATTCAAGTCTTGATAAATCTTGAAAATAAGTTAAAAATGTTTCTTTAGAAAAAGAGGTGTATGCAATTGCAGAGGGGAAGCACAATGCTTGGTGAATTAGGAGGGAGGACACCTGGAAAATATTTTCTCCTATCCTATTCATCAAAAAACACTTCTGCAGGTACATAGCTGACACTAAACAATGAATAAACTCTAGAAATAGATGAGTTTCGGAAATAAAAGTTGAAAGAACACCAGACCTAACATCCACAACATAAATTGGAGAATTGACTTGGTTGAGAAGGATATGTTGGTAATTTTCAAGGTGACTTATAGTGTCGATAGTATAAAAAATATCCCTTTCAGTATTCGTGAACAGAATGTGAAGATGACCCAACTAAAAAAAAATTCTTCGACATTTCAATACTTATGGAGTGATGGATTGTTATATAAATACCCGGTGCTGGAAGATAATGATGATTGGGATGCTAGCTAGAGTATTCGAGGTCTACGATAGCGAGAGAAGAAGGAAACTATGAAAGAAAATGGGAAATAAATGAGGTTTTATAGGTTAAATGGAAGAACGGCAGGGGGGGAGAGAATTAAATGTTTCCAATGGGAATTTTAAAACTTTGCAGGGTGAATTTAATGGATGATTTGACATAATAAGAGACAGGTGGTGGAGGGAAAGACGATGTGGCAGGAGTAATTATGGGGGAAAGATCTCTTGCTGATGTAGTAGACTCTCTTTCTGACATAACCATGGAGGCAGTCTCTCGTATGGGACAATTTCGGAGGAGTACCTTCACACTTGATCTGATCCATTAATCTGGATTCAACACGCCTGACTAAAATTCGCTGTAGAGGCACTACTTGAGTTAACTGTCGCATGAGTTGTGCCATCGGGTTTTCCCCATATTTTGGGCCCTATCGCACTAGTTCATCTCCGATGTTGAACATGTCCAATGTTTAATTCTCCTGCTTGTCAGTACACAGTCCCACTCGTTGCTACACTTATTTTATGATAAGTGCTTAAACATACGTAATCAATTAATTGAAACTTCAAATGCTTTCTCCTTTTCTGCCCTTTATATATATATATATATATATATATATATATGTATGTATGTATGTATGTATAATGACATAATGCATATATATTCATAGGAAAATTTAAAATGAGTTACAACATCTGGCACCACCTCGAGATAATGTTTTACAATAATAAAAACAATAAGAACTGTAGATTAGTGCCTTCACCTCGGGCATGGAGTTAAAACTGTAACTTAAAACATTACAATGGATATCTCACCATCATATTTACAATGGCCACATCGGAATATAAAATGATAAAATAATTTCAATTCAATGCTGGAAGTAATGATTCAAGTACTTCCCATTCACTGGAAGTTGTATATGCTCACCATCCAAATTTTCCAGAATAAAAGTGTTGTTTTCTCTTGCTTCTTCTATTTTGAAGGGATCAAACCACAAAGGGTAAAGCTTGCCATGTTTACCTGTGTCTTCTCTTCTTGCAGCCCATCTGAGAACTATATCTCTAGTCTGAAAAAATAATATTCTTGTCTTTCTTGTCAAAAATCAATTTCATTTTTCCCTAATAATCAATCAAATTCTCCATGACTCTTTCTCAATTTTCATTTAGCTCAATTAACTCGTTCATTCTTCTAATTAGAGGAAATTATTCTTCTTCAAAATATTGGACAAATGTTGCAACAATTTTTATGAACTCACTGGGAAATAAAGAAATTGTTCCATATACTAGCTCAAAAGGTGACCTCCGAGTCGATCTTCTAGTAGTTACTCTACTTTCCCATAAGGAAAATTTTAGTTTAGTATCCCAGTATTTTTTATTTTCTGCAACGGTTTTCTTGAATATATTTACCAGAGCTTTATCAGAATACTATGTTAACCCATTCCCCTAAGGGTGATAGGTAGTAAAGTGAGACATAATTACATTATATTTTTGACATAAATCAATCAACATTGAAGATTTAAAAACTTGAGCATTGTCTACTACTAACCTTTTGGGACAATCAAACCTGGTGAAAATATTTTCCTCCAATAATTTGATCACCACTAAATCACTTGCTCTTCTTGTTGGGACAACTTCCACCCATTTGATAAAATAATTTGTACCTGTAAAAATCCACTTATATTGTCTACTATATGTTGGATTTATTTCCCCTATGAAATCCAATCCCCATTGCCTAAAATGTTCCTCCACAAACACAGGAATAAGAGGAAATGGTGCCAGTCTTTTCTTCTCCACAAAGATTTGAAATTTTTTAAAACTTCTTACCAATCTATAAACATCTGAAACATAAAAGACCAGCAAATTCTAGCTTTTAAAATTTTATGAGTTGTTACCTTCCATCCATAGTGACCACCACAAAGACAACCATGATATTCATTTACTATTTCAATATTTTCTCCTTCTGTCAGACAAAGTAAAAGGACACCAACTAGATCTCTCCAATATAATTTCCCATTTACTATCACATATTTTTTAGCTTTGACTCTCAAAGCCTTATACTTTGATCTATTTAAAAAAGAAGGACAGGAAAAGAAACATAAATAACGTACAATATATTTATACCACTCAGAACATATGTATTTTTATTGAATTATCTTATCAGGTTTTGTATCTTTACCTTTTTCATCTGTATTTTTATTTTCATCAACCTCAGCCAACAAATTTATTCCCATAGGCTGAAAATTTGTTTATGTTAAAATCTTCGCTAAACCTTGTCCTTTCACTAGCTTAGTTGGTTTTATATCCATGTCATATTCTTGAATACTTGCTATCCATTTTCCTCTCCTTCCTTCAATATCACTCTGAATCAATACATCTTTTACAGGAGCATTTGGAACATAAGTGGTAATTTGAGATTGAAGAATATAAAGCCTAAAGGCCTTCAGTGCTTTGACCAGAGCATAAGTTTGTTTTTCCAAGATATTATATTTCAATTCCGCGTCCCTTAATATTTTTCTAAATAATTCCACAAGTTGTTCCTTTTTCCCTTCATTTCTTTGCAAAATCACTGTTGCAGTAGTAGAAAAAGATGCAAATGAAAAAATCTAAAAAGGTTTTTTATAATCAGGGCTAACTATCATAGGGGCTTGAAAGGCCTCCTTGATCCTCAATAAAGACTCCTTGACAGTTGTAGTCCACCTAACTATTGCACCTTCTTTCAACATATCAATGTTATCTTTGACAATCTCTGCATAATTTGGGATAGATCTTCAAAGGAATTTTTTTTTCCTAGAAAACTTTGAAACTATTTTTTTCTCCTTGGAAGAGGTATTCTTTTAATTTATTCCATTCTTTTCAGATCTATCCTAACTCCTTCCTTTAAAAATATGGCCCAACAATTTTCCTTCTTTTAAATCAAAATGAGTCTTTTTGGGATTCTGAGATAGGCCATACCTTCTACACTTTTCAAACTCACCAATCATTTCCAGAAAATCCTTGATCTTCTCTTTGTCTTCAAACACATACCAATGCTTTATATTATATGGAATAGATGGCCTGTGTCTAATCTCAACTTCATATATTATCCTGGGATTGAGAGGAAGCTTGAAATTATTGGTTGTAACTGCTAAAGAATCAACAAGTTTATTTCCTTCTCTATGTATAAACTGTATATTAAAAGAAACAAATAAATTATCTATCAAATCCCACACTTCATTTCTATAAGCTTTCAATCTTGGATTATTTTCTTGACATTGATTCTTAATCTATTTTTCTACTAATTCTAAATCTCCGAAAACAAAAATACATTGTATTCCTAAATGTTTAGCAGTTTGTAAACCAAGAATCTAAGCTTCATATTCTGTAATGTTGTTTGTGGATTCGAATTCCAACTTATAAGAGAAATGAATGAATTGACCTTTTGGAGAAATCAAAAGCACTCCTTCTCCACTACCATCTCTTGAATAAGCACCATCAAAATAAAGCTTCCAAACTCCATTGACTACTAGTTCCTTACTTTCAATTGCTGAAGGGAGTTGCACTATAGTGTCTTAAAAAAATTCTTCTGTCTCTTGTAACATGAAACAAGAAAAGTCATCCTTTTCCTGATTGTAAACATGAGAATTACTAGAACCCTCATTTGTAATGGTTTTAACAAACCTGGTCTCTTTGTATAATATCCTCTCTTCACCATCAAAAACAAGGATTATAACTTATGTAAAATACAATTTTAACACTTCTTCCAATTTGGCCCCTTGGGATCTAGATAGGAGCATTCCAAAACGTGTTAGAATGTTTGTAGCAACTACATCCATCACAATGATTCTCGATGGAAATTTAGCCAGAGAAACACCAATTATTTTATCAATCCCACACACTTAACCTTCTTAGAATCAAAATAATAAATATCCTTGTAAGGTTTAGTGATATTCAAGTTTAACTATTTCATAACTGAAAGAGGAATTAGGTTGTGAGAAGATCCATAATCCAACATACAGTTATGAAGAATAAATGAATGCACCAATAGATAAATATAGAAATGAGGAGTAGACCAATCCACTTCTTCCGCATGAGAGCCAAAAATTACCATTGGTCTGTCCTCCTGCAAACTAATTGTATATGCTGTATATTTATCTTGTGAAAGATTTATAAAATCAGAAAATTGTTTCTTATATGCCAGTGTTTTAACAACTCAGTCCAAGGGATTGGGACTTTAATATTTTATAATTCCTTTACCAAGTTAAAATATTGACCATGTTTTGTTACCTTCTCTTGTACTTCTTCATTCACATTTTGTTTTGAAAACTCATGAGAATTTTCTTTAGGTTGTTGAATAGATTTATTTAATACCCCCATGTTTAATTTTATTTTTAAGATTTTGCCTTGTTGAAATGCTGCTTTTGGGACTAAGATGATCTGTTATTTTCCTTCGTCAAGCTGATTTGGAGGTTCTTGTTGAGGTGTTTGACCTATTTTTTCTTCTACACCATCTTGTACCCTCGACCTTTTCCTTGATCTAAGATCATATTTCTTGTGTAACTCTACTTGCATGAAATTTGAATTTTGTTTTCAATATCCTTTAATTTCTTCCGCATTGAGAGAGACCTGAAACTCAAAATTTAAATCTTCATTACTTATCACAGCTTCTTATTCCCCATACAAAGTAGAAATTTTATTCTCCTTTTCTTTAAGAGTCTCTTCCACTGCCTCTTCTGGTTCATCCTCTATATACAGGGGAGGTTGGATCTGATATTGATCCTTTCTCTCACTCTGCATTATTTGCAGTGGTTTCCTCCTAAATTGAGGATTAAAATTCCGATTTTGACCTTGCTGAATTTTTCTAGGAGGATTTTTATTTTCAAGTTCCAACCTTACAAATTTATTTGACATATTCCTAATGACTTTATTCATCTCTTTCAACCTTTGTTCATGTGAATCTTTGGCGTGACCTATAGCATTTACTTCCTCTCTTCCCTTTCCTTTTTCATCAACTTGTTTCTTTGACTCGATTTTCCCTGCAACAAACATATTTTCCTGAATTTCAAATGCATCAGTTTGAGTTTGATCTAATGTAGGGGTTATCCTTTCCCTTAGTGTAAATACAAATTCAGACTCAAAGGCTCCTGCAAACACCCCCTTTGCTCCAACAGGTGGAGGTTTTATCTCTGCTGACAGGCTATTGTATAATTTATTAAATCTTTTGATGAATTCATTGACATCTTATTTTGGTTTCCTCTTAATGGAATTAAATTATGTTAGAAAGTAACTATGATATTTTTTCTCTCCCCATATTTGTATAAATATGTTTTCTAACTCTTCCCAAGTATTAATAGAATTATTAGGGAGTGTTTTGAACCACTTCCTTGATTCCCCATCAAGTGACTAGAAAAAGAATCTCATTACTACATCAAGATACTCAACATTCATATTTTCAGCAAAAGCACAGATTGTAGCAATATGTTTTTCTACTATAATTTCATCTTCTCTTGTGATTTTGAGAAACATCTTGAGATAATATTGTGGCATAGCATTCATTGGCTGAGGGATATTTAGGGGAGCATATCTATTCTAGAGCAAAGCTGGGATAACAATGCATAGATTTGAATTAATTAAAAAAGAACTTTATTCTTGAAACAAAAAGGACTAAGGATGTAGAACTGAAACAGGACCTGGTTAATTAATAGTAGAAACAGATTGATGTGAGACTTAAAAATCGACTACTTCGACCTCCTAAAACTCTGGAAAAGAGAATGATATTGAGTCGAATTTTTTTTCTTCTAATTTTGGCTTAGAAAAAACTATTTTAGGAGATGTTAAACATTCTTCGAAAAAATAAATATTTTTTATAATTTCTTCTGAATAAAAACCAGGAAACTGTTGAATAGAACTAGTACTAGGAGTAGACAAAGTAGGGTTTGGGGTTACTGGTGATTTAGCCTTCCAAACTCTCCTAGAAACTAATTTCTCTGGGTCAGAAAGAACGTGGGATTTCTGTTGCAAGGTATCAAACCTTGTGTGTGGTATTTTTGGAACCAGGACTATTGTCTTGATGAGAGACTCAGTATAATAACTTTCTTTGCCCACCAATCAAAGAAATGATTCTCAATGAAAACACTGGGAAAAATAACTTCATGTCTTCGTTCCCTGGCAACAACGCCAAAATTTTTTGTAGCTTGGGAGATAATATCTGGTTGAGTAAATATCAGTTCCAAAGACATTAATTTAAAACTATAAAGGGATTAGTTTGTTTTCCAGTCATTTTATAAAACCCCAGAAGCTTTATTAAAATCGTTTAGTCTTAAATGTGTGAACAATGCTTTCAAAGTGGCTTTCTGCTATTGAATAAAAATTAAAAAGCGAATAGAAAGAAGTGATGGTGGAAGTCTTAGATAACAGGTTGCTTCACACAAAATATTTTATCTTTAACTTTAGAGGAAAATATGACTAGCATGAAATGGAATGTAGAAAAGAGGAGCACATCATTAAGGATTTTTAACATTAATTTACAGAAACTATAATTCACAGAACTATAAAATCAAAGCCCAAATACTTCATTACTCTTTTCTATGAGGAAAACATTAACAAAAGATGTGGCAGAGAAAAATTATCATGCCCAACAAATTCTAGAATCACTCTGAAAAATTTATTCAAATGCACATGAAGGGTGAAAGTACAAAATTGTGATTGCTTGTGAGGTTCAAAATTCTGGAACCCTCACATCTCATTTGAAATTATTTTATACAAAATTTTCAAAAGGACAGTTATAGAACTATCAACTGCCTAAACTACTTTAGGATAAACTATCCTCATATTCGATCACTAAATTTGAAAAAATAAAAATTACATTGAAATAAAATATATTAACTAAACTTCATGAAACAAAGTTGTTGTAGAAATGAAAGCACTTTTTCACTTAATAACTTGTGATTCTAGAGTGGTAGGCGATCCTGTTGTTGTATCAGCGACTTGGAGTGACATCGATTCCCTGCACTTCCTCCAAATATCTGTGTTTGTATTTGGGAATTTGCTGAACTTGTTATGTGCTATTCTCAAATGATGACCTTGTTGTATGTATTTTTTTCAATAAATAGAGTCTTCATCATCCAAAGAAGCTGAAAATATTTGTGCAAATAATTGATAATAGTAGCTCCTATGAGTACTATAGTTTTTTCATATGTGGAGCCAAGTTTTCTTTTAGCATCCACCAGTAATGCTTCGTAGGTCTCCCAAGGTAAAAATTCCCCTATTGATCCCAACATGATGGTAAACCTGCCCTGGCCCTATTATAAAAAAAACATTAAATTTCATCACAAATTCCTTCACTTCATTCAATTTCTTCTTTGCTATTATTCTATAAAAAAATTTCATTGTCATCTTATTTATTTCTATAACATATTCAGACCTACATTCAACTCCAATTTCTCTTAATTTCTATGCAGACCTGGAGTTTAGAAAATCAATCATTCTCTTCAGAAATTGAACCCTTTGTTGCAATTTATGTTTGCTAGCCACGTTTACACTTTCTAAATCTCTGACAATGATTTTTTCTTCTTTAACAATAATTAAAAATTCCCAAATGCTTCTTACTATGTTAATAATATCATTCCATAAAATATTTCTTGCTTGAATGAGGGACATGTTCCCTTTTACCTTCTCTTTCAATTATTTAATCTCTTGATAAGCAATCTAGCAGTCTTTCTTGTATTTTCAGTAGTTTATTTTGACATTGATAATTCCTTTTCAATAGCCTTGATAATCTTCGTAGAATTTTCAAAATCAATTTGATTTGTCTTTATCTCATTCTCAGTAGTTTTTAACTCAGTCATGGCATGAGTTAATTTTCTAGTTGGGTCTTCTGAGTCTTTTGGCACTAGAATTGTACAAACATGTGAACCAATTTTATCTTGCAAGACAACATTAATTTCTTTTAGCTTTGACACTTCTTCATTCCTATGTAACAGTTCATGAGTTAACACCTCTTTTTCTTTCTCAACATGTGCTACATTTTTATCCATTGGATGTTCTACAGAAGGTAACTTCAGCTTCCTCTTAAGCACCTAAATCTCTTCTTTAACACCCTGTAATAATTTTTGGACTGCACTTTTATCTTCAGGGTTCACCCCAATCTTGATAATAAAGTTTTTTAATTCATCATTTTGAGTAGTCAATGATCTTGAATTTTCCTTTTCCAGCTTTAACTGATCAAATTTGTTTTCCAACATACCTTCAGATTTGCTAGAAGTTGAAAAAGTTTTATTCAAGTCATTATAAATTAATTCTCTAATCTTCCTTTGAGATTATTTTTTCAGGAAAATGGATATTCTTAGCATCTGCTATCAAATTGACAGTCTTAAAACCTATTGAGGAGGATGCAGACAATGCAGAATGATGATAAAATGAAATCCTTAGCTAATTCCTTTATAAATCCATACCAAACAATAATCTTGTTTGATAATCCAAAGAAAATTAGGCCTCTAGTTGGGATTCCATATTTTCTCTAATTTTTCTCTTCCTATCTTTATTTTTTGAAAACATTTGATTTATCATAGGGGAAGAGTTCTGAGCAACTTCTTCTGAAATGGGAGAATATGGTGTGCAAATTTTCTTCCCCAACTGCAACTAGAAACCAGAAACTAATGATGCATTACCTTCATCAGATAACTTTGCTCTCTTAGCTTCTCTATCTATATCTTCATCCAGATCTATAATATTCTCATATCCTCTCTTCAAATTCTTATCATTATGTACAGGTGTTTCAACTTCTATTCCTCCTGATGAAACATATTTCCCTCCATTGGACATTTTTTCAAATTTTGGTCGAGATTCATGCAAGAAAGGAGCATAGCCATTCTCTAATTTTCTGTTGGAAATCACATGAAATTGATCATATGCCAATTTCTCTCCTAATATTAAATCCACCCCTTCAAGTAATTTTTGTACTTCCTCTTCTGCTTGTATGGTGTTTACAATAAAAGTTCCAATAATTCTTGGCAATCTAAATAGATGTCCTTTCATTGATAGAACAAAATGCACTTGATAAACATTTAGAATTTTTCTTATAAATTCCAAAGAAAACAAACTCATGGTAATAAAGGTTGGAAATCTCTAGGGTATAACCTCAACTCCATACAATCTAATTTCAGCATAATCCTCAAAATAATATCAATCTCTTATTTTCATATCTCCGCTCAACTAAAGAAAAGATTGAGATTTTGGAAATATATAAAGTGTAGGTGAACTAGTAATAATTGAATATGCCACTGAAAGGAATGAGGAAGAAAAATCCCTCAGGCCTTCATTCCTTTGGTTTATTCTAACCACATCATTCCAAAAAACAATTAATTGTTTATTGTTATAGGGATCCATGATGTTTAATTCCAGTTTCATGAATCTTTCAATGTGAGTATACAGGAAAAGATAAGTAATTGAGGAAGGGAATTTGAAACAATGAATGAATGAGATATTCATGAATTGAGAATTGAATACCACCTCCCAAAAAGTATTTTTATCTAGGACAAATTCAATCTTCATCATCAAACTAAACACACCTAAAGTGGCTTTATCAATTACCGAAGCATTTTATATTCCCAAGATTTTAGCTAGAATTTGGAGGATATGTTTGACATCTTCAACAAAAAAATATAAAGGGAACTAAGTTGATTCCAAAGAAAAATGTTTTCCATCAGGCATTAGGTGGAACATAATTTGGGCATATTCGGGTCTTCATAAATCTTGAAAATAATTTAATAGGGTTTCTTCAGAAAAAGAAGTGTATCTACTTGCAGAGGGGAAGCACAATGCTTGGTGAATTAGGAGGGAGGACACCTGAAAAATGTTTTCTCCTAGCCTATTCATCACAAACACTTCAACGGGTACATAAATGACACTAACTAGTGAATAAAATCCAGAAATAGATGAGTTTTGGAAATAAATGCTGAAAGAACACCAGACCTAACTACAACAGTATAAATTAGAGAATTGAATTGGTTGAGAACGATATGCTGGTAAGTTTGAAGGTGATTTGTGTTAGAGAAATGGCAGTTAATTATTTCTCTTGAATTGAAATTATCTTGTGATGTTTCTTATTATTATCATCAAGACTAATGCCAAACAAAAAGGAGGACACAATATGTAGGCACATGCCAGGGAAAAACCCCACTCCTTGGGGAAACCCAGTCGAAATTATTTCTTCAATAGGTTCAAGATGAGATGATCAAGACCCTTATACTATAGGCTTCCTCCATCAAGTCATCTCTTCACTGTGTTAGCACTAATATCTCCATGAAACTGAGATCTACCTTGCTTGTACTCAAACTCCATCCTCTTTGTCTTTACCGAAGTTGAGATAAAAACATATCACCAAGCATCATAACAATACAGTGTTGAGAATCATCATATTGCGAGTAGCATCAGTGATCATCATGAGAAATATCATTGAGAAACATCGCTGATTACTATAAAGAGTGTCACTGAGAAACATCAACCACCGAGAGTGTCACCAAGAATAGAGATAACACCATTACATAGATTGACATCGAGAGTAGATAAAATAATCATTGATAATAGAGAAAAAACATTATTTTGTATAACAACATCACATTTCATAGATCCTGTCATTACCAAGCCACTGTAATTTTTGTAATTTCCACTGAGTCCTGTGATGAGATATGAACCCAATTGCAGAGAGGAATCTACACTATTTCACTATATTGACCCACCAAAAAACTCAGAGACATCCGAAAATCTCTATCTTGAAATGCGAAATAAATGGGGTATATATAGTATTTGGTGCATAGAAAATAAATCAAAATGAGCATTGTGAATGGTTGTGTCCCTTGTATGAAGCCAACTTGAAAATTTATTAAGGACGAATTAAGAAGACAATTTTTATGACTCGAATCACTTGTCTTCAGGGCTATATTTGAATTATATTTCGAGGATGATGACCTTGAAGAAGATACTTGATGGAGGATCCTTTTTACAACCTAAATTTACATTATTCAAAAGCCCAAAGAAACAACTAACCTAGAAGTGCACAATTGGGACCTTAATCTAAATATGACCCAAGCCTGAAACCCATGCTTTAATAAATCATTTAATAATAATAATAAATTATTTTTACAAATACAATAATGAAGACTGAAGCTAGTTACATTCTTCAACACTTCCTATTAAATAGGGAGGTATTCATATAAAATAAGTACATGGAAGATCTCACTTTATCTATGAATAAGTTTAGACAACACAATTCCATGGACCAGATTACTAACCAATGAACTCTATCCATTAGTCACTCAACAGTTTAGGCATCACAATTCCATTGACTAGATTCCTGACCAGGGAAATCTATAAAAGTGGGACTAAGATGGACTAAAGCTTTCAACCTCTATAGGTACCATCAGGCTTAATTACTAAACATCAACCCAGGGAACTAGGAATGCATCCACTCAGTGCCACCCTCCCAACTAGACATCAACACAAATTAGGAAATGCTTCAGTCAGAAAGCCTCTGGAAATGCTTCACTTGGAAAGCCACAACACACCTTGATCCAGTAGATCAAGAACAACCAATCTCTCCCAATCAAAGTGATTTGTATCCAACATGCTATCAAGTCCTTGGAGAGATTTACCTGTGCAAACACAAACCCCAATCATCAATAATTTCAAATGCATAAACACACTACGGGGTTTTGATGTTGCCCTTCAAATAATTCTAGTAGGAATATCAATAGAATATTTCAAGAGAATATATTCATACTTTACATGTGGCAACATATATTTCCATAATATATTCTCCAACCATGACTATGATTCTTACTCATGGACTTCACTAAGACTTACAGATGTTAGTCTTGGTCTAGTGAATGATACATGAATTAGAGAATCATAACCATTCATTATTTTATCCAAGCTCGCTCTTAATCTGGGGAGATCAACTTCTATCCAAGCTCCATCCTAATGTAGGGAGACTTATTTTTCTTTAGGTGTTAGATAATCTTTCAAGGCTTCCATTCCTTTCATCATACTTGTTAGCTTCTCATCTTCATGATGTATCTACAAAACTTTAGACAGAAATTACAACCAAAACTATAGAAGGATAAAGTTAGCCATATTAGAGTCATGGAAGTATTTTCAACTTTTTACAAACAAGAGACATATATTTTTAACATTTTTTATAGGGAATTTTATCATAAGCCCTAGAATATATTATAATGTATTTCATTCTTATTTAGGGTTTCAATTTTTCTTCCAAATTTATAACATACCTTGCTACAACATATATCAGGCTCTAGAACCATTATAGATATATAAGGTATCTAATAATATTCAAAATTCACATGATAGACCTTTCACTAGGGATTCATACACATCCTATATTTCATATAATAAAGTCAATCAAGATTAATCACACCTCAGACATTATCAAATTTCACTAGAGTTAGTTTCAAACTCTATATTTCAAATCAATTATCAAAACATATGATGAAGAGATTCTACTAGGGTTTGATATAGATCCTAGAATTCACTAAACACATCATAAGTAACTTCCACTGGATTTGATGTAAACCCTAGATTCACCATCTATAAATTCTCAGCATACATCATATAGATTCAAATCAACATAGATACTAGATAATTTAATCATTACTAGGATTTATTTATAGACCCTATACTTTTCAATAATCATCCTAGATCTTTCAAACTTTGACTAGGCTTTTTTTCCAAACCTTAGATTCTTAGGACCATTAGAAAATGGATCAACACACATATAAAGGAGATCACCATTATAATCACATCATATGTTCATCAACATTTATATATTAGACTCACATCGCTACTTGGAAGCAGACCTATCCAATCTTCAAATTCTGCTTCATGGCACTGCACCTTTTCTAAAAGACAGTAAGGGCAACTTTCGTTGGGACTCCTCAGGCTTTGTTTACACCATAAAAGTTTCTTATTGTCAAATCAGCCAAGATCTCTCCCCCTCCCCTCTTTGGCCATTTTGGAAGTTGTTCTGGAAGCCATAATCCATCCCAAAGATCAAGGTCTTCATTTGGACTCTCCTCAAAGGAAAAATTCTCACCTCATAAAATCTAAAAAAAAGGGGTGTGAACGGGCCATCTAGGTGCCCAAATTGTCAATGCGCAGAAGAGAATACTCACCACCTCTTCTTCATGTGTCCATTTTTTGCTCGTTTTTGGAAAGACCTATCTTCACACCACCAGCTTCTCTTGAACCCCAACTGCGCCATCTCTGATTTAATCAAAAACTTGATGAAAAATTATCCATGGGGAAAAAAGAAAATCAACTTGGCTAGAAAATTTTGGGACACCCTTCTGTATGTGCTCTTATGGAACATCTGGCTCACTAGAAATAGAAATATATTCAATAACAAAGAGTCCTCATGTAGGAAGGTTTGCAGCAAAACTTTGAGCCTCACTCTTGAGACAATAGTCTCCAAAAACACCAGCAAAATCAATGTTAATGATCTCCAAGTGGAAGAAAGGAAATTCTTAGGAAATCTGTTGGATAGCTCTGGCTTCTTTAAGCCTCCAGCTAATCATCCTCACCAAAATGAAACATGGAAGGCTCGCCTAAAAGAAAATGAATTCATAGAATGGTTGGATAGCTGCTAAATTCCCACTTTCTTCTTCGACGGTGCATCTAAATCGAACCCGGGCATTATTGGTGCTGGAGGCATTATAAAAAATGAAAGTGGAAGAATCTTCTTTCCTTCGAATGGGGTATTGGCTCCCACTCCAATAAAAATGCAGAGGCTTATGCTCTCCTTCAAGGCCTTTAGCAGCTACAAAAAAAAAAAATCCAATGCAATGGTGTTTGGGGATTCCTCTATCATCATCAACATGATGATCCAAGATCAACCAATCAGCAACATTGACCTTCATATAATTGTTAGTAGATGTCATAGCATTTTGAAAGATATGAAAGACATATATTTTCATCACATCCTTCGAAGGAATAATAAGATTGCATACGATCTTGCAAAAAATGCATGTACCAGATCAACTGGGAAAATATTCTGCAATGATGGCATATCTATGACGCCTCTGCCATGATCTTATATCAGCTGAATAATATCTCTCATTTGATCCTCCCCTCTGAATTTTCTGAATCATCTGAATGTCGCAGGCCCTCCCGTACTCCCTCCATCCTATATCCCATGAACTTATCCCCTCACTCTCCATTCATTTCCTCACTCCCTGAAAATCTCCCCCACTCTAGCACATCTTTCGATAGTTGATCCCCTTCCCCTCGCGTTCTCCTCCCATTGCTGGCCCCTGTTCTACGCCTACTCCCCCCCTTCACCCTGTGCTCCCCCTTCACTTTCCCTTCAACCTCAACTCCTTTTCCTTGCACCGTGGCTCGTAGCGAGTATTTCTTCCACTGCGCTGATCTTCAGGCAGAGCTGGAACAAATTTGCGCCCATTAGAAAGTCCTTGACGAAAAACAGTAATCAGGTGTTAAGTTTTTCCTACACAGGGTTACCTCTCTTCAATAGCAATTCAAAAATATCTCCAAAAAGTGCACCCATACCGAAGAATCAGTTCATGTCCTCAAATATATCCTTGATAAACGCTCAGCCCAAAGCTCTAGCTCCAATAATTTGAGAAATTATGGCAATGAAGACAACACGGATGCTTCGACCGAGCATCCAATAAGCATTGACTGATCTGTCTTCTCCTCCTCTTATCATGGCTTTTAAGTTTACTTTTCTTCTTTCTCAATTTGTTCGAATCTACTCATTATATGTATTTCAGTATTTTCTAAACATTATACACAAAGAAGGTGTATCATTTTGTTGTAGCTAACCTCTCTGTTGCTCCTCAGAAACTCTTGCATGTAATAAGGAAATTTCTCCTTTTCTTTTTGGAATATAAAATAGCACTCGACACTGTTAAAAAAAAAAAAAGGCTAGGGATTCAATCAAGTGAACATATACCTAGGGTTTCACTCCTAGGACTTTCCATAACATGGATTTTTAATATAGACCTAACCAAAACCTAGTGTTACGGTTAATTCTCAAATAAAACCCTTATTATATCATTCTTCAAAGGTTCAAGATATCATATTAAATCCAAAAAGTTTAGATATTCCATGATCTTATGAAAATCCCAAACTCGACATTATCAAAACATTAATTAGAATAGTAATTTCTTCATAAATATATCTAAATAGGTTTAGGGTTTCACATATAAACGACATACCCTTAGGTTAGGGTTTTCTAGAGGACCTCCTTAAGTTTCTATATAATAAATTTGAGGTGTATAAGGTGGGTAGATTCATCATGTGATGAGTCATCCCAAACAAGAATCCTTTTAGGATTCAATAGTGCTAGCCATATCAACATTTAGTAACATATGAATGGATATTTCAAAGAGAGTAACAAGACTATATATTTCAATACATGCATTTAATTCTTTGACAAACCTTTTGACTTGTGTGGCATTTTTATTTTAACTTTGAAGCCTTCTCCATGATTCTTGAACGTTCAACAGATTTGTTTCTAGAAGTGTAGTTCATGGCATAGGTAACATCCAAAAGAAGTCAAGGGGACATAAGCACAAACCAAGTCCACTCTTTCTGTCAAATCCCCCATCAATCCATGTCCAAAAGTGTCCATGATAAGAAAACCCAATACTCAATTACCAAATGACAAGATATACTTGTAGGTTTGGGAGGCCCACCTTCAAACATACGATCGATACAAATGGGTGAGGGACCACATGGTTGGCTCAGGTGGCATAGAAATGGAAAAATGGGCTAGTTGAGTGTTGCAAGGGGTTGTTGGATGTTGGTTGAGGTTCATTATGGAGAAAAGTTTCTCATAGGGATATCAGCCACAAAGTGGTGGGTAACACAACTTGTCAAAGACCCTAATTGTTGTTTACCTTGAAGGACAAAGGATGCATCTATAGGGTGGAGTTTGTTGAAATGAGTTTAGTGACCTAAAGGATTTGAGCTAGTTGACAAAGGCATATTGAAGAGTTGTAGAATGGGAGGTGATAAAACCTACCAAATGTGTTCAGGACACATGGATTGAAAGGGTTGTGTGTGGCCACCATTAGCAAGTAGGTCAATGTTTTCTTTTTCAATATAGATTGGTTGTCAAAGAACTAACACCAAGCCCTAGTTGTATTCCTTGTATCAATGTGATTATAAAGGGTTAAGATACTCGATATGGGAGATCTATCCTATTGCATTATAGTTTATGATATAATTAAGAAGGGTTTGAAAAAGGTAAAATTATCATGTGCACTAGTTGATTCCTTAATTTTTGTAGATTTTGTTCTACACTAAAGTAGATGTGTTGTGGCACTTGAGTGTGTTTTCATCAAAGATGCTAAGACCAAACCTAGATTCTCATGTGTCATGGAAATTTAACATATTCCTTGTTCACCTAAGAACTACTTATAAACTCATCTTATGCTACTCATGTCCAATCTTAACTCATTCCACTTAACAAGTTACCAAGACAAGGCTCACATCCAACCATGGCAGTAAAACAACTAAGAAACACAATTTACATCTTGGCATTCCATATCACTTGGCACGTCTTAGAATGACTTGAAATTATGTGGCATGTGTTAGCATCCCCTGGATTCCTTTGCATGCTTTGACACTCCCTAGCACACACCACCACTCCTTGACATGCCCTGGAACTCTAGCATGCCTTGGGAATTTTCCTAGCATATAAATGTGTTACTCCCTCCTTAACACACTTGAAACTCAGTGAAACTCCCTATCACACACTCTTATTTGTTCATTTACATGCATTTTGAACTAGTTATCCCTTGTTATTCCATGGAAATCCATGGCACACATTGAAACACCCTGAAACTTGGCACATCTTGGCATGTCACCCAGGAAATCTAGCATTCCTTGGCACTACCTAGCATACCTTGTCACTCCCTCCTTAGCACACCTAGAACTCACTGACACTCCATGTCACAGACTCTTGTTCATTCATTTCCATGCATTTGAGACTAGTGCTCCCTTGTTTTTCCCTGGCACTCCCAAACACCCCTTGGTATGCATTGGCACACCCAGGAACATGGCACATATTGGCATGTTTTCCTGGCCTCTGTCATGCCTTAACATTGCCTAACATACCTTGTCAATCCTGCCTTAGCACACACGCAAATCAATGACACTTCCTGTCAAAAAATCTTATTCATTAATTTCCATGCATTAATTTGACCTACTTCTCCCTTATGTTTCCCTGGCACTCCCTAACACTTCCTAAGGCATGTTGGCACACCCTGGCACCTGGCACATCTTGGCCGCATGTTGCCCTGACACTATAGCATGCCTTAGAATTTCCTATCATAGCATGTCACTCCCTCCTTAGCACACTTGGGACTCACTGACACTCCTTGTCGCACACTCTTATTCATTCATTTTCACCTAATGCTCACTTGAGCTTCCCTAACACTCACTAACACTCCTTAACACACATTGGCACACCTTAGCACATGTTACATCTTGGAATGCTTCCATAGCACTCTAACATGCCTTTTCACTGCATAAAATACCTTGTTACTCCCTCCTTATCACATTGGAACTCGCTAACACTCCCTATCACAAACTCTTATTCATTCATTTCCATACAATTTAAACTAATGCTCCCTTGTGTTTCCCTGTCACTCCCTAACACTCCCTAGCATTTGATGGCACCACACCCTTGCATCTTGCACATCTTGGCATCATGCCTTAGAAATTGGCATGTCTTTGCATGCCTAACGTGCCTTGTAAATTTCTATCACATGTTAGCATTTCCTGAAATTCCCTAACACACCATGGCATGCCCAAGTTTTCATGCCCTCATAGATAGCCTTAATTTTTTTGTGACTTCGGAACCCAACCAAGTCACTTGAAAAATAGTGTTGTTCCCAACCCAAAGTATCCCTTCATATGAAATTGCTTTTTCTAGTCCCTTATCGCAACCATAGGCTTGCCCCCTATAAATCAATTTTTTAAATTCTCCTAACACACTTCGTCCTTAGGACACTTGGAATTTGCTGACACTGCTTGACACACATTATGATTCATTTATTTCCATGCATTTTGACCTAGTTCTCCCTTGTGATTCCCTGACACTCAGTAACACTCCTCAACATGCATTGAAACTATTCTACATGTGTTAACACACCTTTTCATTACTTGGCACTATATAGCTACCATGCCATCACAAGTACCCTTAATTTTTTTTCCACTTGGGAACACAACCAAATCCTACCTCGACTACAACAACTTTACCAATTTATGATTAATACAACTAGACTATGCCTTGTTCACTTAAGATCTTCCTATAACTCATCTTAGGCTACTCATGTCCAATCTCAAATCATCCAACTTAACAAGTTATTAAGACAAGGCTCATGTCCAACCGTGCCCATAAAACAACTAAGCAACATAGTTTATATCTTAACATGTCATAACACCTAACATGTCTAGCAATCCCTTGGTACTATGCGGCACATGTTAGCATCCCCTGCATTCATTTGCATTATTTGGAACTCTCTAGTGTTATCAACAAAATTTGGTCATC
Organism: Pinus albicaulis; assembly: GCA_034641835.2. Taxonomy (NCBI): domain Eukaryota; kingdom Viridiplantae; phylum Streptophyta; class Pinopsida; order Pinales; family Pinaceae; genus Pinus; species Pinus albicaulis. The sequence continues at coordinate 924,376,696 of CM076579.1, forward strand.
GAACCATTTACAATTATATGGATTGAAGTACACCATGTAAGGCCAACATTACCATAGTAAAATTACTTTCACTATAAGAAATAATTTAATAAACCATATTTTATTAAGATATTTCTGGTTTAAGAAAGAAACCCCATGAGGAATAATTAAATAAATCCTTATTTATTTGATTTTCCTCTAGGAATAATTAATTACACCATTGCTTAAATAATATTTTTCGTCATATATAACCCAATTATGAGAAATAATTAGATAAATCATTATTTTTCTTATTTGTCTCTAGGAATAATTAATTAAATCATTATTTAGTTATTATTCTTTGTTAAATTTGACTAAATCGCCTAGGAATAATAAAACAAATAATTATTTGTTAATTATTCCTTAACCACATTCTTGAGATGATAAATAAATAATTTATTTGTTTATTAATTCTAAATAAATGTTTTTCACCAATTCAAATACCTTTTCCCTCCAACAAAAAATAATAAAATATTCCAATCGGTTAGATCTAGATCTTGGTTAATAATATTTTATCATTCGCCATTATCGAGGATAACTCAATATTTTGTTATAAATAGAAGGGTTTTTCCATTCATTCTTCACTTTTATCACTTTCATTGCCGCACTTTGATCATTTTCATTGTTGTTACTATTTTATTTTGTTCTTGAACTCCCAGAGAGTTCAACACATTCCGGGTTTTCTACAACATTGAGAGAGAGAAAATTCTAGAATCGAAGTGTTGAGGACAACCAATAACCCATCCCATTGAGGGGGAATGGTAACATTTATTAGTTCCCTTTACTAGGTGTTATATAATATATTGAAAATTTCTTTAAATCTTGTCTTGTCTATTGGATTCACGGGGTAATTACCATTTATTTCTACTATTTAACTACTTTTATTACATAGAACTAGTTTTTTGTTGCATTTGTTCTAACTATCAATTGCATATATAAAGAATTTAAGCATCCATTTATGTTTTTAGGGTTGTTTGTCACACATAGCTAAAGTGAGCTCTTTCCATACACTTGCGTTAAGAATTTACGCTAACAAATGGCGACTCCACTGTTGTAATTCAAGTTCCTGCGTGAACAAAAAATTCATTAACAAGGGTTGTTTGTCACACATAGCTAAAGTGAGCTCTTTTTGTACACTTGTGTTAAGAATTTACGCTAACATATAGAACACCCTAGCACTCCCTGAAATGCCATGTCACTTTAACATGCCTTAGCATTGCCTAACAAATAACCTTGTCACTCCCTCCTTAACACACCTAGAACTCCTTGACATTCCCTATCACACACTCTTATTCCTTCATTTCCATGCATTTTGACTTAGTGTTCCCTTGTGCTTTCCTGGCACTCCATAACACTCCTTGGCATGCATTGGCACACCCTGAGACTTGGCACATCTTGGCCTGTCTCCCTAACACTCTAGCATTCTTTAGAACTACCTAACATACATTTTCAATCCCACCTTAGCACACCTAGAACTCGCTGACACTCCCTGTCACATGTTCTTATTCATTCATTTCCATGCATTTGAAACTAGTGCTCCCTTATTTTTCCTTGACACTCCCTGACATGCATTGACGCACCTTGGCACTTGGAAGCTCTTGGCATGCCTTAACACTTAGCATGTCTTGGCATGTCCAAAATTCCTTGGGAAATATATAACATGTATTAGCACTATTAGGAATTCCTTGGCATGCCTTGGCACTCCCTAGTTGTCATGCCCTCAAACCCACCCCCCCCCCCACCCCCCCCACCAAAAAAAAAATGTCATTAGAATTAAAATTTTAGAGGTGATTATTAAATGACAGCTTATAAATGTTAAATTATCATGAATTTTTGGGGAGGGAGATATTTTGTTGTATTGAATAGGGAAAGGGGACATAAGGGTGGCATGGATGGGTAGAAGTGAGAGGTTCAAGCATGGTTTACTGAGATCTATCATTATAACATTAAATACTGAGAAGGGGCCTTAGGACCTCATGGCATAGGGGCTAGGGGGATTAAAGGGAAGGGAACGAGATAAATTTATAGGGGAACCTCCATAGCTATGATAAGGGAATTAGGGGCTTCATTATCAAAACTCATAATCTCTTAACCCATAACCACTAAATTCCCTATGCCTTTAACCCCCAAGCCATAATCCCTTAACCCCTTTATCTCTTAATCCTTAAGCCACTAACCCCATAACCGATAACCTCTAACATATAATCCTCAAACCACCTTTAATAGTCATGATAATGTAACTTTTGGAGGCAGTTTTGGACCACCCCCTCCCCAAAAGTCATTAGAATTAAAATTTTAGAGGAATTTGTTAAATTACTCCCTCCAAATGTTTAATTCTCATGAATTTTGGGGGAGGGGGGTATTTTTGTGTATTGAATGGGGAAAGGGGACATAATTTTAGGATTAATGGGTAGAGGTGAGAGGTTTGAACATGGTTTACTAATATTTATAATCCTATAATTAGAGAATGAGAAGGGGCCTTAAGACCTCATAGCATATGAGATAATGAGCCTGGAGGGAAGGAAATGAGAGAAATTGATAGGGGAACCCCCAATAGTTGTGATAAGGTGATTAGGGGCCCCACTATCACAATCCATAAGACATTAAACCATAACCACTAAATTATCTATCCCCTTAACCCCAAAGAAATAATCCCTTAACCCCTACACTCATAAACCATTACCCATTAAGCATAGAGACTAGAATGTAAACTAACCCTTGCATGCTAGAATATAGAACTAAATCCATAGAGACTACTAAGAGATCACATATTAGGGTTTTCACTTGGTGTTAAAAGGAGTGGTCATCGTGTTTCACACTTTAGATATTGATCATGTTTATGTGTTAATCTCATTTGTGCTCTGAAAATAATCTATAACTTGGCATCCTTCTCCTATTTCCAATACCGCCAGACTACTTGAAAATGATGAGTAGAGCACCAATCATGGTGGGAAAGTAGCGTATGATTAGGGTTCAAAAATTGAATATTAATAATTCCTCAATTCCTCTTCATGAATTAAACCCCATCATTTCTTCATTATTCGCAAGTTCCGACCCCAGACCAGAATTCAAAATTATTTTGTGAGAATAAACCTCCAACAGAGGCCACACGACCTTCTTTACCATGTTTATTTATTTCAAACAACATAAATTTGCAATGGCTTCCTTAAAATCACTCATTCCTCATCCTATTCTATAATGCTTCCATTACCATGGAGATCTTAACTACCAAAACTCACCATTGTTATTCTAGATAGCCAAACCTATCATAGTGGGCATACATTACTATCTCAACTAGAGTAAATAGAAATATCCCTTCTACCAATAACATTTCGATCCAAAGATGGATTTTTCATACTAATTTACCACAAGATCCCTTCTTGAACTTTTTTTCTTCCTTTGAAAATTTTTAACAACGTTTTACGACAAACTCCAACAAATAGCCTTTTATGATAGTGTCCACCTAATAATTAATGATATGGATCATATAATGGTCCAACTAATTAGGAGAAACCAAAGTCCATATGATCCAATACATGGTCCTTTTTTGTCAACAATTTGTACCCTTTGTCTCAATATATCTTCTCTTATTTGGAAAGATGACATAAACAAGTTTTTCTAGATATTTCAAAATGGAGCACACTTCACCTATGTTCCCCTCCTTTATTCCACATGTGATGTCAATGCCAATTGTCATCTTCTTGACTTCGACATTCTTCTTTTGTAAATTTCACCCTTGACTATGCAATGAAACCCTTCAAAACATTCTTAAATGATGGGAGCTCCTCTTCATGTGTGAACATAGTGGAATGTGATAAGTCATCCAAGATACGTCCATATATTTGATTTGTTCCTTGTGGAATGTAAAAGATACCCTCAATTGAAAACATGCATAAAAATTTGTAGCCAGGTGCCCCAAATGTGAGATGTTTCCACTTGTGCAATGTGTTTTCAAATATGTGAACTCAACAACAAAACACACCTTAAAATACATGAATATCTCTCAATATGCGAAATAAAAATTAAACCCTTACCCTATTCTTCCTTTTTTGGAAATTTTGGCTCTTAGTCATAAGGTAGCTTCTCTTATTTTTAAATAAGGCATAAAAAAACTTTTAGATGTTTCTAAATGGAGTGCTCTTCACTTATGTCCTTCTCCTTTACACCGCATGATATGAATTCCAATTTCCATATTCTTGACTAATATGGAATTCTTCTTTTATACATGTGACCCTTAACTATGCTATGAAATCCTCCAAAATCTTCGTAAAGGTTGGGAGATCCTCTTCATGTATGAAGCTAGTGGAATGTGAAAAGTTATCCAAAATTCCTCCAAATATGTGATTTATGCCTTGGGAAATGTGAAAGGAGCCCTCAATGGAAAAACATGCATAAATATTTGTTTGCAAGTGCCCTAAATGTGATATGTTGCCACTTGTGCAATTGTGCCCCATGTTGACGCTCGAACTGACACCCTAGTTGTGCAAGGCTCACAAGGTGTCACTTTGGGTCAACTCATAGTTGTTGCCACTGTCACCATTAGAAATGAATCCTCTCACTTTGGATGACTTATTGAATCCTGGGGGTTTCCCAAAGCACAAATTTATGGGGTCTTTTATGTGAATAAATCACTAGCATTGCAAACCATCTTTACACAAGATGGTTCAACATCTTGATGTTCCCTATCCTATTGACCATAACTTTTGTATTCATTATTGCTTTCATCGCAACACCTCTAGTAGATATTGAGGTGTTCATGAGCTTGTTTATTGTTCCCTTCTTCATGGAAACAATATTATCTCAAATGCCATTATTTCTACCTTTGCAACTATTAGTTTTCACTTCTATCCCATTAGGGAAGTGTTTTTGATAGATGAATGGATACAAAACATGAACCTTATGAGCTAATCATTCATGTCATCGATGTAGTGCCCACATGCAATAGAAATTCGATGGTATATCATAACCAGACACTCTATGATGGGTTTCATAGATACCCAATCTATGGCAACAAGCTACATTATATTACCGAAAATTTTAAGCAATGAAAGAATTATATTTTGCCAAAGGAAATGGTCATCCACACTAGTTGTAGGTTTAGAAATTATGGTGCAGCATTGTAATTTCTCCTGAAATTTTAATCTAAATCATAAGACACAATCCTACTCTACTGGTGTGCAGAATTCAATTCACAATTTACAACATCAATCACAAACATGCAATGAGAAATAACTCACATGGATACAATATCTCTATAGGGGAAATCATTTTCTTAAAACCCCATATGCATGTTTGCATTAAATCAGATGTGTCAAGGTCCTATAATAATAGGGATCATAATTTTGAATTGACTATGTTAAAGTCTTGAAATATTGTACATACTTTTGCTTTTTGCAAATGTTTTCCCATATTAAAAAATGAAAAGAGGATAATTCCTAAAAGAAAAATCAAAGGACTAAAAGAAAAATATAAAAAAAGAAGATAAAGTATGAACCCCACAAAAATGAAAGAAAAAAAAATCATGAAAGTGTTGCACATTCAAATTCCACTACTCTTATTTTAGTTACTTTTTGCAAATAAAATTGTGTGCAGCTTGTAAAAAATGCCACAATTCATGATGATCAAACAGTTAAATCTTGATTCATTCATGCTCTTAAATTTCAAAGTAATGATAGTTAGTGAATAAATATTTAGCCAAACCATTTAATCTTGGTAGATCAATAGTTAGGTAGAGAATAAAATTGAGCTCGTCAGTTTAATCTGATCCATTGGAAGTCATAAGGTTAGAATTAGATTAGTTTTTTTATCAAAAGAAAATAAAAGGGTCAGCAAGCTCAAATGCACCCAATAAATGAAGAAAAAATGTTAGGGTAAATAAAGGGTAGGCATATGCACTTTTACAAGTCATGGAAAGCATCAATTGGTCATTTCATATCACTAATATCCCCCCAAAATCCCCTTCCCCTTGCTTAAAACTCTATTTGTCATTCTTAAAAGGCATTTTCCCTTGTAAAAAGTCCCTTTCCTTTTGAAAATATCCCTTTCCCTTCATTTTAACCTTCTCCCCTCATTTCACCCCTTTTCCCTTTCTAAAACCCCTTTCCTAGTTAAAATACATTTTTCCCTTTGAAAATTAACTTCCCTTACTAATTCCCCTTTTCCATTTAAAACTTGCAAAACCCACTTATCCTAAGTTTTAAATGTTTGGAAAATATCGAGCCCCACTGTAAATCCCTCCCCAATATCCTTTGACTCTTATTTCTAATTCATTATTAACATCCCACATTTAGATTCATTTAAACTGCAATATTATATTAGTCCTCGTTTAATATATATTTAAACCCATTCACATATTTTATTAACCCCACATTCATTTTAAACCCCTTTGCTTTAATATGATCTCGGATCCCACTTGTTATTTAACCCAGTTGTTTACATATTCTACCCCACTATATAATAATCCCGACCCACATACATTACATACCCCTTCGCATATAATAATCCCGACCCCACCTATCAAATCCCCTGAACTCACCTATTCGCTCGATCCATCTGATCAAATCCTATGACCAATAGAGAGTTTCGAAAACCATTGGAGGGGTGCGAAATGGGTGGTTTCGCACCCCCTCCCATTTTCCACGCTGAAGTCATACATTCTATCACATCCTCCATTACGAAACCACCAACCCGCTTTTCATCGTGCGATAATCGCCAACCCTTCTTCCGTGCATTGAAGTGAAACCACCCTGCTGTTTGAATTCAACGTCATGCCAATAAGTTTAACTATCGTTGGTTAAAAGTAATAAAGCCCACCCTTAAATATTTTTTCACCATTTCTGTTGAATATTGTGAGAAAAGAAGCTCTACCGACCTATTTTGAAGCCTATCCAGACTCAAATTCACGCCTTTTGCTACTAGAACCGTTGTCAACTCAGTCTGAAGCTTTATAAGAGTAAGAAAGGCTCTGCTGCAACCAGAACCCTTTCTGCAGAATGAATTACACCATTTCAAAGGTATTCCTAAGCGCCTGATACCATTACTTAAGCAAGAAAGTAATAAACTAATAATTGAACAAGTTTAAAATGGCCTCCCAGAGCATAATCTCTGTTAACCCTCTGTAACCACCTGTAATTGATGTTGAACACACTCCTCTAGCAAACAAAAACTTCAAAATCATTTATACATTCACTTATTTCAACCGCCTTGAGCTCTATTGCTGGAGCCATGATAAATTCATAGACCAGGTTGATGATATCCACCTTTGGGATTCAAACCTACCCAAGTAAATCTTCCCACGGACCTTCCAATTTCCAGAAATCATCACTCTGTCAAATTAATTATTTTCCCAATGAAAGAGCCCTAGTAACCCCTAGCAAAGAGATTTTGTTCACAATCACTGCAGAATCCATAAATCAGATGTTATAGATCCAACCCAAGCCTAATGAAGGCCCTTTATCAATTGAAATCCTCACTGAATTATATCTGAAGCTGGACTTCCCAAAAAGGTTTCAAATATTCCAAACCTTTCTTCCTCCATCAGTAGAAACCCCAATGAGTAACCCTCCATAATCGACTTCAATTTTTTCAGAGAGAACCAGACATATTGTCACAATCTTGTCTTGCATTTTAGGATACTTCACAGATGAATATGTAGATGCTTCTATCTTAGGTTTTCTGTCCATATTCTGCCCAGTACAACCTCCAAATTTTACATTTAAATTTCCTCAATACTTATCAGATGTTTTCCATGAGCAATTAGTTAAATTACCAAAGGAAGGAGTGTTTAAGTATTCATCAGTTTTGTTTCATTTATTCATGTACTTCCAATCAGAAAGGTTTGCAATTCTCCTTCAAAAAATAGACACAGAGGGTAACCCCCAATCTATATTCTTCTAGAAATCCTTGATCAGAAAGGATTCCACATAATTTAACTACAAGGATTCCATTGATTCATTTGTTCATCTAGTTTTCAACATGCTAAGCAGTAGCAGTCAACCTAGGGTCAGTGAAGAAATAAAGAAAGTATTGCAATTTTCTGAACAAAGTAGAATAGGAGACTCGTATTTATACCAGAACCACACTAAAATTAGGGTGTATGGATGTCAAATCACTCCATACAAGCTTCCCAAATACCTCCCAATGAGGTTATTTGAATTAGAATACATCAAGAAGATCCTAAACTCAGATGAAGTTAATTTCCTATCAGCAAAGAATAAAACTCAGTTTAAAATTAAGAACTAGCTTGGTCCTTTCATTTGCAATAATAGGAATGTCGGTCAACAAGCAGAAAAGTGTTTACATGATTTCAAGTTCAACAATAGTTTCAAATGGTAGTATGATCCTTTGGAATTCATCAGTAAACTAAGAGTAAAATTAAAATTGAATCCTTCTATCCATGAGTTTAAACCAGATATTGAAAATTATTCCAACTATTCAGAGTGGTTGGAAAATGCTTTGAAAGAGGTGGAGAAACCAGTTGAGACTAGTTCAATCCTGCATACTCCAGCCCCACAAGACAAAAACTCAAAGAGAACAAGAGAATAAGGATCTTATTCTAATGAAACCACTATTGAAACCAAATTCAAACTAATGTACAGAAAGAAGTCCAAGTTGAATCCAGTAATCTAGGAAGAAGCCCTACTCTATTGTAATTGCTTGCTCGCTCTTAGCACAACCTGCAAGTGAATAACCTATTTCTCTTCTCATTGAGAAGCTCTGACCCATACTTAGTCAATTTCTACCTCTTCTTGAGCCCATATTTCCTTGTGAAATTCCTGAGGAATAAGGCTCCTATTATTTAGGAAATTACTCCAAAATTCTTGCACAATTCACCATGTTTGATCACCTAACAAATACAATTAATTTACACTCAATCTAGTATATAATTAATTGTGCATGCCTTGGAATCTCCACCACATATGGGGAACTCAAATTATATGCATGGACTAGATATTTTGGGTTGATTGATCAATTAATTGGATGATCACTCAGTTAGATTGAAGTCCCACTGCACAACTGACCTTCCACTAGCTCCTCCAACAGTTAGAACTAGTTTTACTAAAAACAACTTGAAATAATTGACCCTGATTGATACAAATTAGCAATCACACATGCATAACTGAAATCCAACTCCTCTAACTCGAATTTACTGAGATAACTCAGTGACAAGAGCCATGTCACATTAGTTAATTTCCTCCAAGATGTTTTTTGATGTCAAAATTCGAATTTTCTCAATTTTACCAAGGAAAAGTCAAATTGAGATTTTCTTGATGCATTTATAAACACTCCATATCAAAAAGAAAGGGATTATCAACCACCCCTATCCTGCACCTGTGGAATGTACTGCATGCAACACCTCTCACTATCATTGCTTCTACTACAACATTTGCAACTGGGAAGCATGAAAAAAAAAAACTGAATTAGTTGTGTCTACAACTGTCTATTGGGAAATTTTTATTGCTACTGACTCTGCTACTAAGCATCCTACTTAGTTTTCAACACTCCTCCGCATTCCTTAGTATCTGAATGACACTGATCCTCTTGCTACTGAATATTGTGGGCCCCTGTAGCAAGGTAATGATTTACGAGGAGAACACCTCAATGGACCCTACCCAAACCTATGCACTCCTGGGACAGGGCTGTACATCACCCCACCTCACACCTGGAGGTATGGCTACATGTGCTCCCTCTGGCCACTTTTCTCAAACTCTCTTTTTACTGGAGGTCTTTGAACATTCCTCTTCATCATCATCCTCTTGTTCATCCCAACTTCCAATTGGCGAAGTCTCCATCTTGAGAGATAAATCATGCTTCCTCTCAACCACAACATATTTAATCCATGCCTCACTCCTAAAGGATGTGCATGTATCTTCCTCTAATGTGTAGAGGCTCTTGATCATGTCACCAAATTGATTGATTTGAAATGAAGCAATAATCTTGAGGTAGGCCTTCCCATCTCTGAAGACTACCTCATAACCTTTGTCTTCAATCCTCAATTTTTTCATCAGATCAAGTTTCCTGGATTCATTGTTGTTTCCTAATAGCTCTATGGGGATCTTCCACATAGCAAAGGGAGTTTATTTTCCATGTAATTTTGAGACTATGTGGTCTCTAACACCCTCCAAGAGGATCCTCCTGGCTCTAGCTACATATTTCTTCCACTAAGCTATATTTTTGGCATCAATTGATCCTGGTTTTGGAATGTTTGTCTTGACATATTCCAAGAATTTATTACCATCCAGCACCGCCTCCATGCGATCCTTCCATGCAATGAAATTAGAGTTTCCTTCCAAGGCATACTCTAGTCTTAGCCCATTGAAGGTCATATTTCCAACTCTAAAGAGATTCTCCTACCATGAACCACAAATTTTAACTTCTTGAGAAAAAACTTCAAAATTCCTATTTTAATGTGAATTCTTCTCTGATACCATGTAAAAATTATAATGTATAATTGTAATTTCTCATGATATTTTAATCTAAAACATGAGACATAATACTACTCTATCGCTCTACGAAATTCAATTCACAATTTATAACATCAATAAAAAACATGCCATGATAAATAACACACATGCACATAGTATTTTTCCACGAGAAAGAAACTGCTAAAAACCCCTTATGCATGCTTGCATTAAATCAGATGAATATAGATGTAATATAATTTATTGTTTGTTCTGAGCACAACCTACAAGTGAATACCCTATCTCTCTACAAATCATGAGTAATTAGGCCCCTATTATTTAGGAAATTCCTCCAAAATTCTTGCGCAATTCCCTAGGGTTGATCACTCGACCAATACAATTCTTGTACACTCAATCTAGTCTATAATAATTTTGAATTGCCTTGGAATCTCCACCATAGTTTTGGAACTTGAATTATCTTCATGCGTTAGCTATTTTGAGTTGATTGATCAGTTAACTAGATGATCACTAAGTTAGACTGAAGTCCCACTACACAACTGGCCTTCCACTAGTTCCTCCAACAGTTGGAACTAGTTTAACTAAAAACAACCTGAAATAACTAACCTTGATTGCTAAAAATTAGCAATCACACATGCTTAATTGAAATCCAACTTCTCTAACTCAAAATTAGTAAGCTAAATTAGTGATTGTTGGCAATATGATGCAATATGTTGTCCTTGATGGAAACCTACTTGATGAGTTACCTCTTGATAGCAACCTATTTAGTAAAGATGTAAAAATGATGTTTCTACAGGTCAGTTCAGATGTGCCAGAGAAAGGAATTCCAGAAAGTGCTAGAAAAATGAAATAGGAAATATTTCTCAATGTATACGCAGGTTGTATTAAGGGAACCCGCGTATGGATGCAATGTATACGCTAATTTTGTGAAAGCAACCCGCGCATACATTCAGAATTAATATATACACAGTTTTTATGAAGATAATTTGCATATACACGCGGAAATGAACACTCCAAGTCACGTATGCCTTTTGCGCTCTAAAATTATGATACCAAGGGCATTACCATGGTATTAGCCCATAGTATTGAGCGCTCTATTGACTATTTGATTCCATCCAATAATATCATCAACAGTTGCGTGGTTTTGACTCATGGTATTGGTAAAGGCTAAATATATATAAGGAGAAGAAGATCATAGTGCAAAGGGTGTGCAAATGTCTGGGTATTGAATGAATACTTCACTTTGAAGTATATTTGCATGGAATGGGTTACAGTTTATTGATAGATCTGAATTAATAATGCACCTATGAATACAATTATGGATCAAGATCTCTAGACTTGAAATGACTATGTATTTTCTAGATCTGTTTATGGAATGTTTAGATCTGTGATCTGGTGAATTTTTGCTGAAGTGAAGGGTAAGATATGAGTTGATTATTTATTCTGAAGAGTTGTGAAGCCCTATAATGTTTGCAGATCTATACGCAGGTTTGTATCAGCAAAAGTGCATATATACGCAGTTTAGCTTCAACAAAAGCACGTATGGAATCTAAGGTCAGTCCTGAAATAGTTGCAGATCTATACACAGGTTTGTCTCCTTGAAAGCACGTATATACGTAGGTTTAGTTAAGAAAAATCACGTATGGGATCTAGGGTTTTGCTGAAGTATGCAGAAGGAAATTTATGATCTGTCTTGTTGTATTACTGTTTTCTGTCAATGATGTCTTCATACAGATCTGAGTTGGTTTGATACTGCCTATGCTGCTAGTTGATTATGTATTGATATGATCAGTAATAGAGTGATTCAATATGGTGAATTCCAATGAATGAATAAGGGTTCTATAAAAGTATGCTTGAATGTCTCTGATTTGTTCTGAGTTTGATGATATTTCTAAATTTAGTATATAAATATCTATACGCTAGTTCGTCTCGGTGAAAGTGTGTATATACGTGGCTTGGTCTCAGAAAAAGCGTGTATGGAAGTTAGGTTTCTCTAAAGCTTATTGCAGAGGTGTTTATGTTACTCCTACTATTTATCTGCTGTCTGATAATAAAGTCTTCATATAGATCTGGGTTGCTTAATTGCTGAATATGCTGCTAAGTTGATTATGTACAAATCTAATCAATGAGAGAGAAAATATGTGTTATGATGATTGACTGATCAAGAGTCCCGCAATTATGTAAAGAAATCTGACTGAACGATTCAGATCTGGATCTGTGACTATTTAATTTATGCAAAATAGTATGTACAGATCCATACGCAGATGGGTGTGAAGGAAAGCGTGTATAAGCGCGGGTTCAGTGAAGCAACGTGGCCTATTATTTTTGAGATAATGAATGTTCAGGGTTGAATTTGGTTCTGCATATTGATTTTGAAATCTGGTTATTACAGTGTTCTGATTACAACGATCTCACTGTTCGGTTTGATGTATTGGGTGAAGCTTATTATTATTGTTCTCATGAAGAGTTGAAGTTGTTTGATCCAGTGTGAAAATTGATGAAACATGGTCTGCAGTGGTGCTGATGGTTGGATCCTTCAGTGAGGGGGTCGTAGCTCCCTTCTACTGGTTGCTGGTAAAACAAGATCAGGGGATAGTAGCTCCCTTCCGGGAGTGACTGGTAAAAGAGATCAGGGGGTTGGAGCTCCCTTCCAGTAGTAGCTGGAGAACGAGAGAAGGTTGCAGCCTTCTGCAGGCGGGTGCCTGCGTGATGGTATGAGTCTGCGCCAGTATAAGATTGTAAGAAGTTTTCTTTATAATAAATGTTGAAGACAAAGACGACAACAACGGTGGTTTTATCCCAAATTGGGTTTCCACCTTAAATCCTGGTGTTCATATGTGTTTCTTATGTGTGATGATTTATTCGGTTCTTACTGCACATGATTAATTCTTACTAAACATCTGATGAATGAATGATGCACTCATTTAAGTAAATAATTATATGCATAGTAATATCTTTGTTCATACGCAATTTTTCTTAAGGATATCTGCGTGTATATGCGAGTTGGGTTCATTAAAGTCACGTATGGAATTTAGTAAAGAAAAATTAAAATTTTTCAGTAAGCTATAAATACTGATTCACCCCCCCTCTCAGTATTTTTCCCAACAATTGGTATCAGAGCCAGTCCTTCTATAGAAGCTTGATCGCTTGAAGAAGATCCATCTCAATGGGAAGGAAGCAAAAGAAAAAGGCTACACAAAGGAAGAAGATATCTCAGATAACGTATGCAGAAAAAAATGAAGAAGATGAAACATGTATTGATTGTTGTTCTTGTGATTCACTTCCTTGTGCATGCAATGTTGAAGATAGTGAATATGAAAGTGAAAGTAATGTTATAGATCTAGAAGCAGTAATTGCAAATCTCAAGAATGAAGTTGAAGATCAACAGATTCTATTTAATGAAATGGAATGTATCTTCAAAGATATGATTTCTAGATTGAATGACCAGTTACAAGAAAGAAAGAAATTTAGCAACTAAACAAAGAATAGATAGATGAGTGTCAAAAGCTGCAGAATGAAGTATCCAATCACAATGAAGGACTTGAAGCAGAAATCATCTCTCTCAAAGTAGATCTGGAAAAATCAAATAAGAAGAATGAAGAACTTCTACAAACATTTCAAGGACAAGAAAATGGGTTGAAAGAAGAGATTACAAAATTGAATGAACGAGTAGAAGAAGGAAGAAGGGTCGAAGAAAGTATGAAGAAGCAATGCCAAGGATTGGAAGTTGAGGTAAACATTTTAAAAGGTAAATTAGAGGAAAAGGATAAACACTTGAGGTTTAAAGATAGTAATAAGATTTTGGATAATATTATTAGTAGTCAAAGGTCTCCTTCTATTAAATTTGGTCTTGGTTTTCATGAAATTGTTAAAGGAGAATATAGTTCACAAGAAAGTGCTAAAGATTCAAAGGATATCAATGCAAAAACTGAAGTGTTGAAAGAGACAAAAATTCAATCGACAATCATGAATTCTCAAAGGAAATCATTCACTCCTAACTATATAAGTAACAATCAATTTTATCCTTTGATCAATAATGTTGAATGCTTTATATGTCATAATTATGGGCATGTTCCAGCCAATTGCAGAAGCAGATTGTTTCAGTCGCATACAAATAAATTCTACACAGAAAGGTCGACAACTCCCAGGTACTCAGGTTTCTTTAAGGGTTATTGTTTTTCATGCAACCAATTTGTACATAAATCTATCGATTGCAATAGAATGAACACAAGGGAAAGTTATTATGATACCTTTTATCCCTTTGCTGGTCACATAAGATGTTATGCTTGTAACAAGTTTGGGCATTTAGAAAAGGAATGTAGGAACATATCAATGGATCATCAAAGACAACATGAAAATCAAACAAATGATATCATATGACCAAAGAAAGTTGGATTCACCAACTTTAATGTTGACAAGCATAAAGAAGAAAATATAAGATGTGGTCTTGCTCTTTGTGCAATTAAAGACAAGGATGAATGGTACATCGATAGTGGATGTTCTCATCACATGACTGGTGATAAGAGTAAGATGGAGTCTCTTAAGAAAAATTAAGATGGTAAGGTTATTCTTTCAAATGATGCTCCAACAAATATTTTGGGAAAAGGTAGAGCCATAATTAACAAAAATAGAAGGGCGGTTGATACCTTATTAGTTCAAGGCCTAAAACAAAACTTATGAAGTGTAGGTCAAATGGCAAATAAAGGAAATATAATTATGTTCACTTCAACCAAATGCAAGGTTATGGACGAAGAAACTAGAGAAGTCATAGCAAGGGGATACAAAAATGCTGATAAATTATATGTGTTTAAAGATCTGACCTCTCGCAGATATGAGGAGGATTCAGACCCAGACTAAAAGAAGTCAATACCCATTGCAGTCTATCATTCTTGAAAGAATAATGTTATATTCAACTGCAATGTGTAAAGGATGGTTTGGTAATTCTGGTTATTTATATTTCTAACAGTGCATCAGATGTGACAAGAGAAGACAAGTACAGGTGGTATAAGTTCAGGGGGAGATGGAGTTGTGAAATTTTCTATATTTCAATTTCCATACGCAAGTTTTATGAACTAAAGCACATATACACGCGAGTTCCAATGGTGAAATTTGCATATGTTTTTCTCGGATAAGAAAAACAGTGAGGCAGACTCAAGAATAGTTTCTGATATACTGCTAATAGTTGTAATTTTCCTTATCTGATGGTGATGGTTACAATGGTCTGTCTTGACTATGAACAGGCAGCACAGGTTCATGGGGAGCATTAGCCTAACTACTAAATGTTGCATTGTTGGCATTGTGTTTTCTTATTCCGTAATTCTTATGATGCTCATGCTCGAATGATGTTTTCATGATACATGGATTTCTTATGATGAGATTATGGATAAGCCCTGATTGCTTTTTGCAGAAGAGTATCTTTATTTTTCACACGAGGACTTGATGCAAGTTTAACGATTCAGATATAAAGACAAAACATGCAGATTTTGTTGATGATGATGTTTGTCATGAATGAGGTCTATTGTACTTGATTCTTATAAGACCTTTCTGATAATAGATCACATGGATGGCTGCTTGATACATATTGACTATTGATGAAGTTGTTCCGGTATGATAATTATTCTTGGCAAGAATATGATATTGTTGCAAAGATACTGAAGGCTTGGTTACTGATGTGCTTATGCTACAAATATTGGATGATACTTGAAGACATGGCTACATTGTATTGTCTTTCTTCTCTCATATATTTTTGATATAAGTCTATGGTGTTTTCTCATGCTATATGACGCCTCTCTAATCTATCCTATTTTATGATGATTCCCACATATGTTTCTACAAAGGGGAAATGGAAAGTTCACCTTGATGAAGACAAGATATTGAGTTGATAGCTGATTTATACAGAAAGATACTACGATGTTGAAATCATAGATCCCATCATAGGTTGATGATATTCAAATTTACACATGTTTTTGATTGACAGACATGGTTAGGCGTTGATGGGTACAATTGCGGTTATGGTTTTCAAACTAAATTTTCTTACTTGATTATCTACTTGATGAAGATGCTTTGATGAATTGGTTAAGGTGTCCAAGATGCACAAGCTTAGGGGGAGCACCTGCCTTGCTGAAAAGAATGCATTGGTGACATTCTAATTGGTTTTTGAAATATGATCTTTCTCTTGAGGTCTTTTGATCTTGGTTATAAAAATTCAGATCTGTAATTTGATGGAAAGGTCATGTTGAGACCTATGATGTAAAATTGTTATATTCAATCATGTAAGGACTTGTTCAAATTTTGTAAACCCACTTGGTTGGGTAGTTGAGTAAATTATGTAATTCCACTTGGTTGGATCATAATTTGATGTAAGTATGAGTCCTTGGTGATAGGAAAGGTCATGCTCGGTTGAGTTATAGAGTCATGTACTTCATTGAAAAATATGTCTGAAGATTTAGCATAAACTCAGGGGGAGCATGGTCAATTCAATGCACATCAGATCTGCAGAACTTTTCTTTCTATAAGGAAAAAGAAACCTTGTTTCGGTATTGATCCACCCTTTGCCCTTGATTTCAAAGGGGGAGAGTATTTTGGTGTTTGAATAATGGCTATGATTAATGTATTTATCTGGTGTGGTGATCAAACACCATCATGGTTACCATCAAGTCCAAAGGGGGAGATTGTTGGCAATATGATGCAATATGTTGTCCTTGATGGAAACCTACTTGATGAGTTGCCTCTTGATAGCAACCTATTTTGTAAATATGTAAAAATGATGTTTCTACAGGTCAGTTCAGATGTGCCAGAGAAAGGAATTCCAGAAAGTGCCAGAAAAATGAAATAGGAAATATTTCTTAATGTATACGCAGGTTGTATGAAGGAAACCCGCATATAGATGCAACGTATATGCTAATTTTGTGAATGCAACCCGCATATACATTCAGAATTAATATATATGGGGTTTTTATGAAGAGAAGTTGCGTATACACGTGAAAACGAATGCTCCAAGTTGCATATGCCTTTTGCGCTATAAAATTATGATACCAAGGGGGCATTACCATGGTATTAGCCCATAGTATTGAGTTCTCTATTGACTATTTGATTCCGTCCAATAATACGAGTAACAGTTGTGTGGTTTTGACTCATGGTATTGGTAAAGGCTAAATATGTATAAGGAGAAGAAGATCATAGTGCAAAGGTTGTGCAAATGTCTGGGTATTGAATAAATACTTCACTTTAAAGTATATCTGCATGGAATAGGTTACAGTTTATTGATAGATCTAAATTAATAATGCACCTATGAATACAGTTATGGATCAAGATCTCTAGACTTGAAATGAATATGTATTTTCTAGATCTATTTATGGAATGTTTAGATCTATGATCTGGCAAATGTTTGCTGAAGTGAAGGGTAAGATATGAGCTGATTATTTGTTCTGAAGTTTTGCGTAGCCCTGTAATGTTTGTAGATCTATACGCAGGTTTGTATCATCAAAAGTGCATAT
Organism: Pinus albicaulis; assembly: GCA_034641835.2. Taxonomy (NCBI): domain Eukaryota; kingdom Viridiplantae; phylum Streptophyta; class Pinopsida; order Pinales; family Pinaceae; genus Pinus; species Pinus albicaulis. The sequence goes on from CM076579.1 coordinate 924,394,628, forward strand.
ATACGCAGGTTAGCTTCAAAAAAAGCGCGTATGGAATCTAAGGTCAGTCCTGAAATAGTTGCAAATCTATATGCAGGTTTGTATCCTTGAAAGTGCATATATATGCAGGTTCAGTTAAGCAAAAGCACGTATAGGATCTAGGGTTTTGCTGAAGTATGCAGAAGGAAATTTATGATCTGTCGTGCTGTATTACTGTTGTCTGTCAATGATGTCTTCATATAGATCTGAGTTGGTTTGATACTGTCTATGCTGCTAGTTGATTATGTATTGATATGATCAGTAACAGAGTGATTCAATATGGTGAATTCCACTGACTGTATAAGGATTTTGTAAAAGTATGCCTGAATGTCTCTGATTTTTTCTGAGTTTGATGAGATTTCTAAATTCAGTATATAAAGATCTATACGTTAGTTCATCTCGATGAAAGCGCGTATATACGCGGCTTGGTCTCAGAAAAAGCGCGTATGGAAGTTAGGGTTTTTTGAAGCTTATTGCAGAGGTGTTTATGCTATTCCTTCTATTTATCTACTATATGTCAATAAAGTCTTCATACAGATCTGGGTTGCTTAATTGCTGAATATGCTGCTAAGTTGATTATGTACAAATCTCATCAATGAGTGAGAAAAGATGTGTTATGATGACTAACTGATCAAGAGTCCTGCAATTCTGTAAAGAAATCTAACTGAATGATTCAGATCTGGATCTGTGACTGTTTACTTTCTGCAAAATAGTATGTACAGATCCATATGCAGGTTGGTGTGAAGGAAAGCACGTATACGTGCGGGTTCAGTGAAGCAAAGTGGTGTATGCTTTTTGAGATAATGAATGTTCAGGGTTGAATTTGGTTCTGCATATTGATTTTGAAATATGGTTATTACAGTGTTCTGATTACAGTGATCTCACAGTTCGGTTTGATGTATTGGGTGAATCTTATTATTATTGTTCTTATGAAGAGTTGAAGTTGTTTGATCCAGTGTGAAAATTGATGAAACGTGGTCTTCAGTGGTGCTGAGGGTTGGAGCCTTCAGTGAGGGGGTTGTAGCTCCCTTCCAGTGGTTGCTGGTAAAACAAGATCAGGGGGTAGTAGCTCCCTTCCAGGAGTGACTGGTAAAAGAGATCAGGGGGTTGGAGCTCCCTTCAAGTAGTAGCTAGAGAACGAGAGAAGGTTGCAGCCTTCTGCAGGTGGGTGCCTGCATGCTGGTATGAGTCTACACCAGTACAATATTGTAAGCATTTTTCTTTATAATAAATATTGAAGACAGAGACAACAACAGCGGTGGTTTTCTCCCGAATTGGGTTTCCACCTTAAATCCTGGTGTTCATATGTGTTAATTATGTGTGATGATTTATTCTGTTCTTACTGCACATGCTTAATGGTTACTAAACATCTGATGAATGAATGATGCACTCATATAAGTAAATAATTATATGCATAATAATGTCTCTGTTCATACGCAAGTTTTCTTAAGGATATTCGCGTGTATATGCAAGTTGGGTTCATCAAGAGGGGCAAGTGAAGCTATGCAAAGAAAAAGTAAATTTTTGTAAGCTAAAACACCGATTCACCTCCCCCCTCTCGCATTTTTCCTAACAAAGGACAAAATCCACACAATTTCGCTTAACTGCCTCCAATTTGTCCGTTGATGTGGAAATTTGATTTTTCTCAATTTGACCAAGGCAAAGTCAAATTGAGATTTTCTTGTTGCATTTTTCAACAATAGGTATTATCCTACTCTAGATAATGTTTTCCCTCAACCAATCATGGTAAAAAATGTGTTTTTTGTTGTTTTTTATCGCTTCCTTTGGATCAGAATTTTGTCACCCTATAAGAATATTGTAAAAAAAATAATCCACTCATAGGCTCTTCTTCGAGCATATTGTGGTTCATTTTGGGTTTCCAAAGACCATATTTCTTGATAGGGATTGTAGGTTCCTCAGTATTTTCTGGTTTAACCTTTGGTTCATGATGGACATCAAGCTTGACCAAATCCACTGCCTTCCATCTCTATAATGAAAAATACAAAGTACTCGATATGATCATTGTAGATGTCCTTAGAGTATACAATTGTGAGGATCCACATACACATGTTGAAAGCCTTCCTTATTTTTAACAGAAATTTGACATAGCTCTTCATATTTCTATTGCCCACATGACTTTTTAGGTGTGCTTGGGGTCCCAATAATTGACAAAAAATGGTGTAGCTATATTCATGGAATAACACATGAAGATGCCTCCCATAATTGGAAAAAGGTAAGGAATGCAACCAATTTTGAGGAATGTATCTAAAAAATTCAATAATGAGTTCATGATATTTTATAGAAATTCGACAACTCCAAGTACAAGTAGATACACAATCCATTCGGTTCCACGTATGTTTCAGGTTGGTGACAAGTTATTGTTGGACTTTCATAAAGAGAAATTGACAAACTCCTAGAAGAATCTCATACCATTTTGATATGATACTTACACCATCACCAAGGCTATGGGTGAGAATTATTTTGAGGATAGTCATAGGATGATTTATGTTACTTCAAACATATATGTTAGGATGATTTATGCTTGATGGGGTGCATGTCTAGAAAGAGTTCCTTTAAGAGAATGAAAAATATTATCGCACCATTACTTACATAAGTAATTGTGATATCTACCAAAATTACATTAGCTAACTACATAAGACATTTTAAAAGTGACATTTTTAAGGTTTTTTTTGCATCAATGTATGTGTATTATTATGTTTTTTTCCAAAGAATTTACATATGACTAAATTTTTTAAATAGTGCATCAGTCTAATATTATTTCTATTACATGCTCCTAGGTTATAATTAAAAGAATCATAGGTACTCAAATTCATGAAACTCTTGTTTTGTGTTCTAAATAACTAAAAATCCCAAGTGTGCTACTATTAATATTCAAAACTTCACTATTGTTAAGACTACTTCCTCTAATTTTTATTGTTCTTCGATAAGTAAGCTGACTATGAGGTGGAATTGAACCATTATTAACACACTAGTGTAGTGTTACCTAATTGTATTTAAGAAGCATAAGGGGTGGGTTGGTACAAGGTCAACATTGCTATCGCCTAGTGCCATGCCCACTACTAGATTCTCATCTTCCGTTTGCCTTAGGATATGGTTTCCCATTAGTTCATTTGATTCTTTTTCATCCACAATCTCATCCTACATTGCATCCAACCTGCTACTTTTTAATCACATATCTCTCATAACCCCACTCCAGTGTGTTCATTAGACCTCATTGAGGTGCCTTTACCACTAATCTTTATTGAGCTATATTTTATCATCAACCCTTTGTTTCACAACCATGTGCTCACCAACTCACCTTTCCTAATGAAATTCCCCAACTCTCTCATCCTCACTTCACTACTCTCTTCCTCATTAATCTCCTTTTGAAGCTCCTCATTGCATTCTTCATTTTCTCCAATCTCGTTCAACCACCACTCATTAGTTATCTCTACTTCCTCAAAAATTATTCAACTTGATATTTAGGTTTGTGTCCTTCATGGTCATTTAGTCCTTTGAGCTCTCATATTTTCCAACCCCATTATAACCCATTACTTAATACAAAGTTTTACACCACCATGATCGAAAGGTTAGTAGGAAATAAGTTTTCCTTCATTAACAATTCTTGTAGTTAATCTCTCTCAAAACCCCTTCTCCTTAGATTTTGAGTAAAACTAGTACAATTCATGGGATTTATGTTTTTCAAATATCAAAATTTTTCGTTTCCCTCATTTATTTCCCTAGCATTGCAGGGTTTGTCCAAGGAAGGAGGAGGAAGGCCGCATCCATGCTGTCATAGGTCTGATCTGATACACGTTGGTGAACACAAGAAATTGGATTCTCGATGCCTCCATTTGTGGTGATTTCATTGTACATAAGGAATTTTTCAGTTGAACTCAATAAATTAGATTCCTGGTGCCTCAAATCGTGGTGAATTCATTTTATAGAAGGAATATGTCACTTCAAAACTCTTCTAGACAAGCACAATGAGGCACTCAAGAGGTTTTATGTTCAAGATTCCACGAAGGAAGACGAAGCTGAAGGCATGGGAGATAATCTGTTGAGGATTCTATTGATTCTCCTATATTCATGAGCTATTCCTATAGAAAACATGCCATCTTGCATCATGTCTACCATGGCCGAAATTTAAAAGTTGATGCTAATCCAAATGAAATGGGAAATTTCCAACACATTTTAGCAATTTGTAAGAACCGTGGGATAACTATCACCAACCAATGAATTAATACATATTAGAAATAATTTATGCACATTTTAAACCCTTTTATGATTACAACCTGAGATGTCGTAGGTGTGGGTGCCTTTGATACTTTTCTATTCTTTAACAATGAATTGGGATTCACCAACCGCAACATAGAATCTCTCTGCAACGTTGGACGATCTACCAAGAAGGGAAAAAGACAAGGAGGTTACATTGGTGAGAAAGGTGTTCATTTCTTAATACCTGCACCCATAAAAAAGAAGGAAATTGGGGTGATAGGGAGTTTTTCCAATCCTTGACTATCTACTATTTAGATAAAATGTAATATCTATTTCTAAATTTGCAGAGATAATTTGGGTTTAAAAACTTTGGGGAATGGTTGCTCATATGCAACATGTTATGCAAACAATATAAATTGGGGTGATTGGGGGCTTTTTCTAGCCCTGATTGTTAAGATAAAATTTTCACTAGGTATCTAAATTTGAAGAGTTTGGCTTTAACCGCTTTGGATCATTGTTTTTTAGATGAAATGTAGTATAAAATGTTAAAAAACATAATAGAATTGTGGTGACTGGGAGCTTTTTGTAGCCTTGTGTTTTTATATAGAATTTGGTCCGTGTTTTTAAATTTATGGAATTTGGGTTTAGGAGCTTTGGTTATAGTGTTTAGATGAAATATTTTTTGAAAATAGGATGGAATGGAGGCAATTGGGAACTTTTTTCTAGAACCAACTGTTTAGATAGAATTTGTAGTGCATCTCTCATTTTTGAAGTTTTGATTTAAAAAATTTGGGATATGGTCATTTAGATGAAATATTTAATGAGAATAGACTAGAACCCATGTGATTCAGATATTTTCCTAGCCCTTTCTATTTAGATACAATTTGTAATTTATTTTTTAATTTTCATAGTCTGGGTTTAAGAGCTTTCGATCATGGCTGTTTAGATGAAATATGTACAAAAGCAAATAGAATTGGGATGAGGGGGAGTACTTTCTAGTCCCAAATGTTTAGATAAACTTCACTATACATTTCTAACTTTGTAGATATTGACTATGAAAACTTTGGGTCATAGCTATATAGCTTAAGTATGTTATGAAAAAAAAAAATTTGTGGTGATTGGGAAGTTTTTCTATCCTTAACTGTTAGATAAAATTTGTTTAATATTTCCAAAATATGCAGAGACTGGGTTTAAGAGCTCTAGTCCATAGCTATTTAGATGATATGTGTTATACGGTACTTATACATTTCTATATGTTTGGGGATTGGATTTAAGCGTGTTTTCTTGATAACAAAACATCCTTACATATTCAAAAATGGATATAAGATAAGGTTTAACAAGATACCTCCACCTAGAACCAAAATTGGATATATCATTCCAAAGTGGATAGATGAAAAGACGAGCATTAAAGACCTCCAGGAAGTGTATGGTTGTGAACTTCCAAACACAATAATAATACTGCCTTTGCAGCCTGAGAAGGTTGATGTTGTGAAAGAGAAGCTACTTAATATTCATCTTGAAATAATTATGTTTATGTCTAAAATCATAAAGGGGTTTGTTCGTGATTATAATGAAGACTACGCACTGAGCAGGGTTAATCAAATATGTGTTTCACGAGAAACATAATTTAAAACTACTAATAATTAACACATTCAATCATTTATTTTTCACAATTAAAAAAAAAAACAATAGAAATCACTTATGGAGATATTCACTTCAACTTGTCATGGAATTGAAACTCTAAATGGGAGTTCTTGGGGTGGAGGAAATTTCATAAGGAGCAGGCACATATTTCTTCCTTCCCATCGCATATTAGAGTGAAAACACTTGACTATAAATAAGCTTGAAGAAAATTGATTGCTAAACCACTTTCACTGGAAATATTTACTATTTTCCCACATTTTCAAGGTTTTATACATCATATGAGTCACCCCATTTTATGAAGAAACTGATTAAATAGTCAATTAAATATTTATGATAGGATGGTAACATTTTTTTATACAAGTTCGAATCCATTTTATATTCTTCTAGGCAACTGAAATGTCATTTTTGATGGATTGAAATATAGTCATGGATATAGGCACATAAATAAATTTATAGTAATTTCTTTAAATACATGCCTAAAATTCAACTATAGGTGTTGTAAGGAGTTTGCAAACAACAAAGAAGATTTCGAAGCTCATGTTTTTTAGACATTTAGCAGTAAAAGCTAAGGGCTCAAATGTAACTCCATGTTGCTTAGCTATGCATGTTTAGCTATGTGTGGTCTCACTATGGCCTGGTTGGTCCAAGTTAGTTTCACTCTGACTCAAAACCCTTGGTGGTATTGTTGAGTACAAAAATAGTACAACCTTAGCAACAAATCAGGAAGTAACTTAAAAGGGAGTAGTAATTTATCCATCATATTTATATATAGATTTCAAACCTTTGAACCTCAATTAGTTTCATGCCACAATGAATTTTAAAAAATGGAATAACATCTCTACACAAAATCTATCTATATCAAGAGAATTGTCTAAAAAAATTTAGCTATTTGTAATAACTGTGGGATAACAATCATCGACCAGTGAATTGACACAGAGTAGAAATAATTGATGCACATTTTAAACCCTAATGTTGTTGGGTGTGGAGCTTGATTATCTTATTTATTTATATGTATCGTTGCATTGGACCCTTGTTCTTAACGGGGCGACAATGCCGCCCGTCATTTTATCACAGCCAGGGGGGCCTGAGGAGGAGGAGGGGGGGGGGGGGAGGGGGTAGGGCAGCAACCTTTTGGAGCCGCCCTGCGTCCTCCCCCCCCCCAAACCCACCCCTGCGGGGCAGCAGCCTTTTGGAGCCGCACACAACCCCCCCCCCAACCCACCCCTAGCAGGGGGTTTCGGGGTTAGTGCCCCCGAAGCTAAAAATAGATGTAAAATTTCCTTGTAAAATATTGTAATTTCGTAGTCAATCTAGGGCGTTCATTAGGCGGATGATCTGACGATAGAAGTTATGTTTACTTTAAGGTTTTTTTCCCTAGAAGGAAAGCCCTCTGTTGTATGAGGGAATTGTATTGCGGTTGTGTATGGTGTGTATATTATGAGTGATAAATACAAAGGGGGATTATGTGAGAGAGTAGAGGATATTACAACAGATTTGTTATGGGTTGTGTCTCTTCATTTTTTGATTAATAGAAAGGAAGGACTGGATGTTTCCGTGGACGTAGCCCAAGTTGGGTGAACCACATATATCTGTCTCTATTATTTTATATGCTATTTATGTGTTTGTGTTTCTGCATATTTTATTTGTTCCATTGATCTATAATATATAATTTCCTAACAAGTGTCATTCTAAGACACAAAAGTATCTAGAAATTCTAGAGAGCACACCAAAAAAAGTATACAACAACATCTGTCCAGATAAGAAACCCATTTAACCTGGAAAGAGGAATCTCAAAGTCTGGCCATCCTTAAATCTTTAAGATATCGCATACATGGAAAATTACATTTATATTTACTTATATAAATCTATTGAGGAAATATTTCTTGCGATAAATTGCATTTAAAAGAATACTTATATAAGAGAGTTTTCTTCAACTTGGCTCTAAAACCATGTTGATTTTCTAAGGCACATAGTAGAATTCAATTTTCTTCAACAAATAACTACTTCCAATGATCAATTAGAAATATTTCCACATTGCATTCAATCAATATCATTAAGTAGTTACACATAAGAGAAATATCAACTAATAAACATGAAAGAGAAGTAGAAATAAATATGAGACAATAGAGACAAAAATTAGGCCTAATGCCGGGATAAAACCCACAAGGGGAAAACCAAGAATTTATTCCTTATGAGAGGGAAAGAGAGTTCAATAAATCAATACATTGAGACAATATATCAAATATAACATATAACCAAATAATTATCTCATAGATGTCAAGCCTCTTTCCTTCTTTTCCTCTATTTTTCGTCCTCCTATCCTCCCCCAGAACTCGCTGGAACAGAAAAAAAATGTATGTGATCCAAATTTCCAAATGAGGAGGAATACATCACATATAAATAATCTTCACAAAAGTTAAAATAGGTGTCTCTAAGGGTCTGAGCCTAACCTATATAAAAAGGAGGCTGACTTGAGCTAGTTTTGGAGGAAAAATATAAATATAAATTTTCCAATTTCTTCATGATGAAAATACCGACCATGGCTACCATATTTCTAACATTAAACATCGAGAATACATGAGTATGCAAGGTTTGTGTAGTCAATAAGCATGCTAAGATCACATTCCCTAGTGGTAAGCATATATCAAGAGGGATTTTTTATCTCATCCATTCATATGTGTGTGGATCAATGACTAGCTCCACAAAAAGGTAATATTTATTTTCTTGCATTGATATTCTCTCTACAAAAATTCATATTTAATTTACAAAGACCAAGTATGAATTATTGAGTAACTTCCAAGAATTTAAAGCTCTTGTGGAGAATTAGATAGCTAAGAAGATTAAGATGTCTAGCTTTGAAAATGGAGGAAAGCACAACTGCAAGGAATTTGGCCTTTTGTAGGGAAATAGGGATCAATAGGGACATGACAATACCTTACAAACCTTAGTATAATGGGGTTTAATATAGGAATAATGGATCCATCATAGAGACAAACAAGACTATCGTTCATGATCTAGATTTTCCCATGTATCATTATGTAGAATCATGTAATACAATTATTTACATTTTGAACAGGTGTTTTCACAAGATATTGAAGAACAAGACACTAGAAGATGTTTTTACTAGTGGAAACCATATGGATCATACTTTCGTGTTTTTGGATGTGTAGTGTGTATTTATATTCTTGAGGAGAAGAGATCTAATATTGAACCTTATATTTTGAAAGGTATATATTTTTGTTATATTATGTCCTCCAAGGCTTGGAGGATCTTTGTTCCATCATAGTGGAAGACAATATTGTGTCGATATGTAAATTTGGAGGAGGATGCTTGGCCCTGTAAGTCTCAAGATTTGACCATGGATGTTGAGTAGGGATAAAAGCTTGTTTTCCCATGTGCATAGGAAAAAAAATATTCAAATCAGTGAGGTTCCAATAAAGGAACACAATGTGTTTTACTCTCCAATTTAGCTAAAATGTTGAGATGGATTACCTAGATTTTGCTGGAAGAACTGGGGCAAATAAGAGCACCAAAGAATTATTTTTGGGTGAGAGGCCCGTGTATGAAAGTTGAATAAGACCCATTATGGGCAGAAGTAGGTACCACATGCATGGTAGTGAATGATTGATGAGTACTTATTTAAATTTGGGCTTCACCAAGGTTTCTACAGATCCTAATCTTTATTGATTTTTTGATAAATATGATCTACTTTTCTTGGTCCCGCGTGTATATGATTTGATCCTTATATATAGTTCTTCAAGAGACTTATTGCATGGTACAAGAAGAATCTAGCCAACGAATTTGATATGAAGGACATCAACCTTATGTGTTATTTTGTGGGGCTAGAGGTTTTGTCGGGTACGTGTGATGTTTTTCTTTGGACAGAGAAGTACAAAGTAGATATTCTGAAGAGATTTCAGATGTGATATTGTAGACACCTGGCCATCTTGTGGTTTGAAGTTTGACGTTATATGGTGATTTAGATTCAGGTTTGTATATCATTTTATGTATAAGCATTTGAATGGTTCTCTTATGTCTCACGAATAATGGGCCTAATATATGTTTTGCAACAAATACTTTGAGCGAGTTCATGGTTTTAACCCAAGCATATCATCATATTTTTCCCAAGCATGTGCTACAATAATTGAAGGGAAAACCCCATTATTGCATGAGGTATGTCAGAGATGGTGAGTTGACACTACCTGGTTTTGTTGATTTTGATTGGGCAGGATATGAAAGTGCTAGGAAGAGCACTTTGGGATTTTGTTTCAGCTTGAGATCATGTATGATATCTTCATTTAGAAGGAATTAGGTAATAGATTCACTCATCTAAATGGAGGCAGAGTATATGTCAGACAATTATGCTAGTTCTGTGGCCATATGGCTTGCAAGTTGATATCAGAGTTGAATGATCAGATGCTGGGGCCTTTGGAGTCTTGAGAATTTGGCACTTTAAAATTTATCCAAGCATATATATATCTATATATATATATATATATATATATATATATATATATCTGGCACCATTTCCTTAGAGACATATTTTAGAAGGGAGAAGTGGTCCTAGATTATGTTCCTTCTGATTTGCAGGTTGCAGAGATTTTGACAAAGCTCCTAGCCAAGGGGAAGCTTGAAATGTTGAGAGAGAGACTTGTCTTGGTTGATAACACATTCCTTGCAAAGGTGAAGTGTTAATTTTCTGTATCTGTGTTGTTGAACTGTTATTCTCTTTAGCATCATCCGGTCACTAGTTTCAATAGAATTGTAAAACCTTCGTTGTGTGCAGAACTTTAAGTAATGACGATCGATGGTGTTGCAATATATCTATAGAGAGGTAAATATGTATGAATTTTATACCCTTAGATAGTTTCCAACCTTAGATAATTCCAGTTTTAGGATTTTATTTAATTAGAAATTGTTGTCCTACTTTGTGTTTAATGTTTCTATATTTTGTGAAAGTTCATGACTTAGGAAGTCTTATAGATTCAGAGTAGGCACTATGTTTGAGTTGGTGTCCACATTTAAACCATGGGTTCTCTATTCTAGGGATCTTTATTCTATGGATTCTCTCATGTAGGGAGGGTACATCTCTAGGATTATATAGAGTTAGAGATTCACAGTCACTTCTAAATCTAGGCACACTGTAGTGATAGACCTTTTCTGTAAATCAATGGTATTTTTTAGTGTATAAAATAAAGGCAGGACCGGGGCATTAATTCATTCAATTTTGAGTCATTGTAGTGTATTCATTCTTTCTAAGTTGATATTAGAGAGACGTGATCAAGAGTTCATATTTGTACTTGGTGTCATAATTTTCAAAGTGTTGTGTTTGTAGATCTCATGCTCCTTCATCGAGAGTTATGATAAGTTTTCATTTTTTCTGTTACCTAGGATTTGTATAGAGTGAATTTCTACCTATCATGATCTAAGAAAATAATATATAACCTACATACAACAGAGGACTAGAAAGCACCCCTTACGATTGAATACAGATAAGAAGAAAAAAACTAGTCCATATAAAATGGCCATCCAAGGACTTCCATGCTCATTCCATTGACATGAAAAATAATATAATGAAAATGATGTGGTATTCCATTAATATATACATCTCCCAATTGATATATGTACAACTGGAATTGCAGAAAACTCAAACATCTACATTTATCAAATTTTCAAAACAAAACAAGTCCATTCAAATCCAAAATTTATTCATACATATGTGTTCGTCCTCGTCCTTTGCATAACTTGTAAAAAAACATTCTGAATGAATTTTGCAATTTCATACACAATTGTTCTACTAGGCTAGTCCACTTGAATTTATCAGTAATTATACAGATGCATGCATCCTTAAATTTAACACGTATACATGAAAGATTGTGTCAATATCCCTCATCTTTGTTGTTTCAGCACCCTCAGTGACTTTCTAGATATGTGCAATAACAATCACAACAAGGCCTATCAGCTTTCTCCAATGCTGATAGGTACTAATACTAGTTTTTGGATAAGGTGAGGCAATTCCAATAGCTATTCATACATACATGTTTGTTTAGAGCTTTATAGAGCCTTTTTTAATTACCAGAGTGAATAGTTCTTGCATAGGAGAGAAAATTTTTTGTAGTGTATGAAAAACTTTGACATAAGTAAATATTTTGAAATCTATCCTTGTAACTCGACTTGGGTAGCTGAGCGAATGGATCAAGGTTATGAAATTTTGTTTTTCCAGACTTCATGTGTTGAATCTCACCAAAACTTGACACTATGCAAGCACCAAATTCCTTAACTTCATTATTTTCTTCAATTGTTCCAAACTCAACTATATACCAATATAGATTAGAAAGATGCCAAATTCGTTTATCTGATGCACCTAGTGATTCTACACCAATAACCTGAGCAATATCAGCAAACCTAGGGTGTACTACCATTGGCATGTGATCAAGTATCTCATGGAAAATTTCAGGTTTAGGAGTGTACATTGGATTTCTAGTGTGATGAATATACTATGTTGAATGGAATGTTTTGAAAGCTATTCCATTCAAAAATTGGCGTGGGTGCCAAAACCCTGCAACAGGTCTGATTTTCCACCTAGTGTAATGTTACAAAACCTATGCTCAAAACCCATCCCAAATTTGTTATATATAGTGGCAGAAGTCTCCATCCATAACAAAATATAAATACAGGCTATCAAAACCCATTATACCTGTGAAGCTCTTCTAGTTGAGGAATTCTATTAGGAGAAAAGTTGAAAAGTGGAAATGATTCCATATACTCTTTACAAGCATGACTAGGATACAATTCACTAAGTTTTGTAAGGAATTATGCCCAAACATAAGTTTCTTCAATAGTATAGTTGATCTCAAGAATGGGTTCTCCTCTGCAAAAATCAAAATCTCTCATGATTTTGAAGCAGTTCAAAGCACATGAAACTACAAAAACTAAACTGCATTTGTTCTAATAACCAAGGGTAAATGAAATTTGTTTCTATCTTTTTATTTTTATTTCCACTATATTGTACCTTGTACTCATCAAATATTGAACAAGTTGTGGAAATAACATTAAATGGTACCCAAGAATGGGATAGCAATGAATCACATTTTGTGTTTTTTGGCCAGATTAGCAATAAATGACCACATTCTCTTGTATTCCTCGTCATGGTATCCCTATAGATAAATAATTAGGATGAAACAAGATAAGTCGTATAGCTCAGGCTGAAACAAGTTCAGTTCAAATGTTATAATAGATATCCTCATGAGTGTAATACTATGCATGAAATCCCACAAAAAATAGTAGTGGTTGATGCATTTGTACCATACTTCATTTAATGGCTAACCCATGAAGAAGACAAACTTGAAAGTTCTATTGTGTTGATAAAAGCTCTACATAAAAATGATAAATTCCACTAGAGGGAAAATGAATGAAATAAAAATAAAGCATTTAGAAAATTCAATCAGGAAAATCATGTGTCAAGAGATAATAGTTTACATTGTACAAGGATTTAAAATAACTTTCAAGAATGGAATCCACAGCAAAAAATAAACCCACCTGACCACCCGAGTCCTTACAAGTGTACAGGAAAATATGTAAGAAATTAGAATTTGTATAGTAGTTTGTCTCATAGGCTGTTACTTTTAATCTGTTTCAGTTTTTGGTTCCATTTAGTCTAAATGATTTTTTTAATTGTTGGTTTTATAATAATGAATATATGATAAAAACTTTATAGGAACTGTCGAAGAGTAGAATCACAAAGAATAGAAACACACCAATGATCCTTCTATTGTAAAAATTGTTTGGTCACTTTGATGGTGAATGCAATAGGGAATACCTAAGATAGATCAACAGTATCAACTATCAACACTTGGGACATTCTTAGCACACAAAAAAGGAGTAAAGAATTATCTGCATAAGAAGAGTACTTCTTTTTGTCCCTTTTTGTTCCACCACAGGGAGAAGTGTCAAAGTCCATGACTTCTGATCAGGCAACAATAGAAAACAAAACTGGAAATGTTAATAATGGGAAGACTAATGGTGTTCCCTTGGGTCCAATACCTATATATCCAATACCTTTATTTCCTTCTAATGGTGGATATGGTAGGGTATTTTTCCTGCAAACCATGATGTCATCGAGATTGTTTATTCTTGGCTTGATGGGCTCGTAGTTTCAGACGATCAATATAGGCCTCCCACAAATAATATAGTGTCATCAGTGGTTTCACATACTGCATCTCTTGGTCCACTTAGGAAAAATATGCAGCCTTTACCTCCTATGACGGTATGCTACTCATTGTTTCTATTTATCTATTTTTTTATGTTTTGACATGTTCAGGGTTATTTCAGGTGTACGCTTCTTCATGAACAGAGTGTACCATATAACATACTGTATCCACACAAAGAATATAAACACACCAATGATCCTTCTATTGTAAAAATTGTTTTGTCACTTTGATGGTGAATGCAATAGGGAATACCTAAGATAGATCAACCGTATCAACTATCAACACTTGGGACATTCTTAGCACACAAAAAAGGAGTAAAGAATTATTTGCATAAGAAGAGTATTGCTTTTTGTCCCTTTTTGTTCCACCACAGGGAGAAGTGTCAAAGTCCATGACTTCTGATCAGGCAACAATAGAAAAAAAAACTAGAAATGTTAATAATGGGAAGACTAATGGTGTTCCCTTGGGTCCAATACCTATATATCCAATACCTTTATTTCCTTCTAATGGTGGATATGGCAGGGTATTTTGCCTACAAACCATGATGTCATCGAGATTGTTTATTCTTGGCTTGATGGGCTCGTAGTTTCAGATGATCAATATAGGCCTCCCACAAATAATATAGTGTCATTAGTGGTTTCACATACTGCATCTCTTGGTCCACTTAGGAAAAATATGCAGCCTTTACCTCCTATGACGGTATGCTACTCATTGTTTCTATTTATCTGTTTTTTTATGTTTTGACATGTTCAGGGTTATTTCAGGTGTACGCTTCTTCATGAACAGAGTGTACCCATATAACATACTGTATCCACAAAAAAATACATCCATTATATAAAGTCCTGGTTTTGGGGCACATGGTTTGAATCTAGAGAAAATGGACGAAGTTGGAGTGTATTTTACAAGGGGAAACCAAGAGGCCGAGGTAATGATGCAATGATGAACAATAATGAAAATGTGGATGTCCAAAATGAGAAAGACTAAGGACTAATAGTTGCAAGGTTTAGGAATCAATGGGTTACTCCAGGGGTCCCATGGAAACCTTATAGAAAAGATGATATTCAGAAGAGCATAAAATATAGTGAATTTATGTTATATGGTTTTTGGATATGATAACCTATGGAATGGAAATCCTCATAAGAACATGTTAAGTAAGAAACATGATTATGAGGAAAGAAATATGTCTCCCTCTAAGCCCAAGGGCTAGAGTGAGGTTGTTGGTACTAGGCCAACCTAAAGATGTACTCACTTAAGAGTTCACAAGGCTTAAAGTTAGTACAACAATATTCATAGGCACGATACCATTACAAAAATATTCATCATGTCATTATAGCTTATCATGTCACTAGAAACGATTTGAATTTGGGTGGGGAAGATAACAAATATTCTGTCCAACCACCCAAGATAACCCCAATTGACATGGAATATTTATCTTATATCACTCATTATGCTTTAAAAAGAATTTCCTTTCATTTTTTTTCGAGTTAAAGAAATATAAAACATAGATCTCAAGAAAAAAATTGCAGATGGCATAAGCTGAAGGTACACAATATTATTGTCCTACACAGAAAAGGGAGTTGTACATTAATTTTGCAAGTGAATGCCAAAAATAAATTCATACATCAATTTGGTGATTATAAACTATTAAAAAACACCAAAATGATAGAACTTTTACAAGGATTTTCATTCAAATTTTTAAGAAAAAAGTTAGGAGTGAAGATGCATCCTTTTGGGGTTATGGTTATACACAAAAATTTTCATCATTGTGGAAGAAATTTTTTAGATCGATAATTTATAGAAATCTCATGAAAAGCTTGATTGTAAATTTAGTTGGGCAAAAAATTCAGTAGCTTCACACAAATTTCGTTTCATTCTCAAGTTACAACTATAGCTCTATGAAATATTTTGCATTTATGGCATATGCAATTTTATAACGACTGCAAATTCTAAATATCATGATCTGAGTAAATTTATTATCTGATAAATTAAAATTTTGAAGATAAATTGCTGACAAAACTTGTATGCGACCATGCCATAAAATTTAACTGTTTACATAAATTTTGAGCTTTATTTTCTTTCTTCTACTGGTTAGCAACTTAAAACTGTCACAATGATTTTTCCCTTTTAAAGATCCTTTTTGAGGTTTCTCTGATAATTAATAAGATTGGAGTTTTATTGCATCCACTTGATATCCCATATATGCAAGATCCAAATGTGGACATGTAATAACATGAGCATCAGGTGCTTTGATAAACAAAGTTGTACAAATATCACAAAACAAAATTCTTAAAATTATTGCCTAAAATTATTGGAAAGGTAATGATTGTGTGAAATGTGTTATCTTATCAAACATGTTTTAAGATAATAATATTAACATTCAAGGAAAAAAATCACAGGAAATTTTTTTTTAGATAAAAGACTTATCATAAATTTAAATAGAGAAATCGATGTATTCAGTGATTCATTGTTAGGATAGGATAATTTTTCCCTATGGGACATCCCTGGATGATGGCCAGCGATGTCCCCAAAGCTTTGGAAACCACTCAGTGCCACCCATTATATCTTTTGGTGATTCTCAAAAAAAGGAGGTTTCACTAACAGAAGAAAAACAACAGAAGAAAAACAAAAGGAGGTAGAGACAAATGTAAACCTTATTCTTATGATGTTTATTTTCTTTTCAAAACCACATGTACAAGGAAACCAACCCCTCCCCCAAACTCATGATTTCACAATATTTTCTACCAGATTTAAGGAGGCAGAAAACAAATGGTGAGCGAACAGTGAAGGATGTAGCAAACAGTGGAGTAAATAGTTTCTAATATCACTACATTATAGATTATGAATTTACAAAATTTTATTCAAATTTATCGTTCATTGTTTGTATAATGTCTGCAACTGAATTTGTGATTAAAATTCTGAGTTTTTAAAGGTATATGCGATTTAATCAATATTTATAAGGGTGATACTATAGTGGTCATCTCTATGAATTGTTAATGATAAAGAGAGGGTATTCTAGAGTAGTAAAATGAAGGGAACATAAATAATATGCATTGACAAATCTTATTGGAAATGCATATGCAGATATGGTGCAGATATTTCTCATGGTGTTGCAGAGCTTCATGTATCAGGTGTCTCATGTATGAATCTAAAACCATCCAACCTTCTTCTGGATGCAAGAGGGCGAGGAGTAGTTTCTGATTTTTGTCTTCCAGAAATTTTGAAGAAACCTCAATTCATAAGATCTCGCTCAACCCCGGAGGATGATGTGACAAGGACACATTCATCTGTGGAGTGTACTATGTTGAATCATCATTATATAGCCCCTGAAGCTTGGGAACCACTCAAGAAGTCTTATTTGAACATTTTTTGGGATGAAGGAAATGGAATTTCTTCAGAATCCGATTCCTGGAGTTTTGGTTGCACCTTGTTTGAGATGTGCACTGGAGAAATTTTGTAAGTTATATTGTGTCTACCCTTGTGTTTGTAGTTGAGAAGTCCAATCTTCGATGCCCTTTTTCTTCTGAAATGTGCAAACATGGTACCCTCTATACGAAACACACTTGCTAGATATTTAATGAAATTTGTCATGCAGGTGGAATGACCTAAGTTCAGAGGAGATCTATAGGGTTGTTGTCAAGGCTCGAAGGCAGCCACCTTAATATTCTAGTGTTGTTGGTGTTGGAATCCCAAGAAATCTGTGGAAGATGATTGGTGAATGTTTAAAGTTTAAGCCTTCAAAAAGACCCAATTTACATGCCATGTTGTCCATATTTTTATGCCATTTGCAGGAGATTCCTCTTAGCCTTCCTGCAAGCCCAGAAAAGTAAGAATTTAGTGGGAACCTTTATGTTGCTATTTTAAACGTAAGGGTTTATTTGATTAGTTAATTTTAAATTATAGTATATTTTCTTGATGCAACTGATGTGAAGCGTATTTAATAGGTACAAATGAAGTTTTCTCGCAGATTTGTTATTCCATGTGTTGCTTGCTAGTTACTATACTACTAAGATGGCACAATTACAAACAATTATGACTTTCACCATAGAATGTGGAAAATGAGCTGCAAGACTTTCAATCAATGTTAAACAAAATAAGTAGATCGGTGAGGTGAAAAAATATTTCTTCCATAAATATGATTACTGATTAATGATGGACCAAATTTTACTTGGATATTGTATTATTTTTTTCATGCCCGACTTGAGTACTGTGTAAACACTTTTTGGAAGAGGCATACTTCTTTTTGTCAAAAAAATAAACTACAACGGGGTTATCATTATTTTCCATTGAGCTGAGACTGAGAGTAATACTGAAATCTATAATATTTTTGTGGGTAAAAACTCATAGATTTCATGGTTTCTCATGGCAATGATCCATCAAAAGATTCTGACAATACAAGGATAGAGCCATCTCCTTCATCTGTGTTGGAATTTGTATAGGATACTCAAAATTTTATTCATCGTATGGTCTCAGAATGGGATGTGGAAGGTGTTAGGTGATTTTATTTACTCTCCAATTTTTGTTGTTGTTTGCATGAATTTTTGTTCAAATAGATTTCTTAGTTATATGGCTATAATTTTATCTTTGACAAGCAATGAATTTTCATTTACGCTCTGCAGAGATTCTGGAAATACTGGAAACTCAGTTGGTACTCATCTAGATGGTCACAATGCTGAAGGACAAACTGCCTTACATTTGGTGTGCATGACGGGTTATGCTGAGCTTGTCGAAACTATTTTGGAGTATCTTGAAGGAGATGTGGAGGTTCTGGACATGGATGGAGACCCCCAAATTTTATTTTCACTGCCACTGGAACACATGACTATTTAAAAACCCTGATAAAGAGAGGAGAAAATGTGAATGGAAAGCTAAAAGAGGGCTTGGGCCCTTTTGTTTCTCATGTTTGTGCATTTCATGGCCAACCTGACTGCATGCAAGTAAGGATATCAAGTTTTGTTCAATAATATAGTTATAGAGGGATATAATAATTTTTAAGTTGACTGTAGTTTTTGCACATTATGTTTTGTTGGGCTGAATGACGTCAATTCATATGACCAGTAATTTCTTTGCAAAGCTGTTAACTAAATTTTATACAACATGAGCTCTTGTTGGCAGGGGTTGATCCTAATGCCATAGATGATAAGGGTGAGATTGTTCTACACAGAGCTGTTGGAAAGAAGCACACATATTGTGCAGTAGTGATATTGGAAAATGGAGGATGCAAATCAATGGGAATTTTGAATTCGAAGGAAATGACGTATGTATTTTTATCGTCGTTTCCTAAATAAGACTTTGTGCATTCCCTAAGTAATAAAGAGTGTGTGCCAGAGATATATAATCAGTATGTATAGCCATTACATATTTCATAAGCTATGGAGTTATTTACAAAACCCTATTGTACAGAGAATATGTGTGCTTTATTTATTCATTTCACTGTACATGTTCTGGTTAACAAACAAATTTTTGGAGAGTAATATTTAATTTTTGTTTTGTTTTGTCTTTTAGTTTCCTTGAAATATTTATATTTCTCTTACATCGAGTTAATTTACATACAAAAATTGTTTGAGACACAGGATATATGTTGTGTTCAAGAGTGTCAGGCTAACCTTCATTTGAATATGGCATAGGCACCTTCTGCAGACTAACATATTATAAATATACCTTTGTGTTTTCTTTACAAGGCCTACAATATTTCAATTTTGTTAGGTTAGAAACCTATTCTCCTTCAGATTGTAAAACCACTAGGACAACGACTCAAGTTGGGGGTTTTCACTTTGATCCTTGGCCTCTCCCTTCTATTTGTCTCCCAACAACAAGTTATGGGGGGTATTCCCTATGAAATGTGAGGAGAAAATATTTATCGGCAAACAACGAGTCAGGGAGACACGATTGAATGGCCTAGCTACTTGGTTAATTTTATCAAGAATTAAAAATTATATTAGATATGGATGTGATACTAGTGCCTTATGAAGTCAAATTATTTCTTATTACCAATTAGATGCCAAGTAACCGGATGAACAATTGCTGCTTGGATGCTTGACTATCCTAGAGGAAGTGAAATTCCTACAAACTAAGTGAAATGCAGAATCTTTATTGATTTTAAGTTAGATGGATATTCTATGTGTAACCTTCCTCTTAATTATTTTGGGATTAGTCTCTAGAGTAGGTTGTGGGATAGAAGCCAACGAGAAGCAAGAAAAGGCTTGATTAACGATACGTCCCCCTGTGTTCTAATTTCTAACTGTTGAATTTCTGTGACCTTGGATCTAGGTTAGAGTCTTAAATCATTGAAGCTACCAAACCAATAATATCAACCATAAAATACTTTTCACAATGGAAAATATAAAGAAGTAAATCACATATGAACAATAGACACCATTTTAAACAAAATTGTGTTGGCATATGTTGTCCTTGATGGCAACCTACTTGATGAAGTTGATGGTAACCTACTTGATGAAATAAGATTGTTGGCAATATGATGCAGAGTGTTGTCCTTGATGGCAACCTACTTGATAAAGTTGATGACAACCTTCTTGATGAGTTAAAGGGGATATTGTTGGCAATGTGATACAATGTGTTGACTTTGATGGAACCTACTTAATGAAGTTGTTCATGATGGAAACTGACCTGATGAGTTGTTAAATGTAAATCTGATGTATCTACAGATTAGTTCAGAAGTAGCAGAAGAAAGGAATTCAGAAAGTGCCAGAATAATGATAAATAAGTTATGCTACAAAGAATACGTGGGTTTGTTAAGGTGAAGTAGCGTATGCACGCGGAAAATTACGTGCCAAGTCACGTATGCCCTTTTGCACTCCAAATTTAGAATACCAAGGGGTATTACCATGGTATTGACCCATTGTATTGAGCGCTGGATTATCTATTTGATCCCGTCCAGGAATACCATCGGAAGTGGTGTGGTTTTGGCTCATGGTATTGATAAAGGCTAAACCTATATAAGGAGTAAAGAATAATAGTGCAAGGTGTGCATGAGTAAGGGTTGTGAATGAATAAATCTCTCTAAGAAATATCTGCATGGATGAACTTTGTTCTTGATTGATAGATCTGAATCTATGATGCACCTATGAAGAAAATGATGAAGAGGGATCTCTAGATCTGAAATGTATATGTATTTTCTAGATCTGTTTATGGAATGTTTAGATCTGAAATGAGGTGAAATACTTTCTGAAGTAAAGGATGAAATCTGAGTTGTTTATCAGATCCGAAGAGCTGCACAGTCTTGAAAAGTTATAGATGTATACACAGGTTCGCTTCAGTAAAAGAAGGTGTATACGTGGGTCTGATTAAGGAAAAGCGCATATGGGCAGATAGGGTTTTCTGAAGAATGCACATAATTATAAGCGGGTCGGTATGCATGAAAGCGCGTACATACGCAGGTTCAGTGAAGTAAAAGCGCGTATGGAATCTAGGGTTTGCTGAAGTAAGTGGAATGAAATGTATGATCTGTTTTGCTGTTTTACTGCTATCTGTCAATGATGTATTCATACAGAACTGGGTTATTTGAATGATGAATATGCTGCTGAAGATCAAGTTGTTGGTTGATTGGTTGATGATTCAATGAATGAATTGATGGGGTTATAAGTTTCAGTTTGATGAATGTTGAGCTTAAATGTTTGGAGTGGGTCCAGTCTGAAAATATGATGAAAAGTAGCCTACAAGTTGTGTTGTATGGAAGCTGTTGGATCCAGTATGAAAATCGATGAAACGTGGTCCATAATGGTGCTGAGGGTCGAAGTCTTCAGCGAGGGGGTTGTAGCTCCCTTCCGATGGTAGCTGATAAACGAGTGCAGGGGGTAGTAGCTCCCTTCCAGGAGAGGCTGGTAAACGAGAGCAGGGGGTCGTAGCTCCCTTCCAGGAGAGGCTGGTAAACGAGAGCAGGGGGTTGTAGCTTCGTTCCAGGAGAGGCTGGTAAATGAGAGAAGGTTGTAGCCTTCTACAGGTGGGTTCCTGCATGCTGGTATGAGTCTGCGCCAGTACATAGTTGTAAGATGTTTTCTTTATAATAAAATATTGAAGACTGAGACAACGACAGCGGTGGTTTTCTCTCGAATTGGGTTTCCACCTTAAATCTTGGTGTTCATGTGTGTTGCTTATGTGTGATGGTTTATTCTGTTATTACTGCACATGTTTACTGCTTACTAAACATCTAATGAATAAATGATGCACTGATCCAAGTAAAGAATTACATGCATAATGATATCTCTGGTAATATGTGAGTTTTATTGAATATATCCCCGTGTATACACGAGTTGGATGAAATGAAGTAGCGTATGGGTTTTAGAGAAAGAAAAAGTAAAAAAATCCAGTCTACACTAAATACCTCCATTCACTCCCCCCCCCTCTCGCATTTTTCCCAACAATTGGTATCAGAGCAGGTCCTTTTGAAGGAGCTTGATCGCTTGAAGGAGATCCGTCACAATGGGAAAGAAGCAAAAGAAGAAGGCCACTCAAGGAAAGGAGATATCTCAGAAAACATGTGCAACAGAAAATGAAGAAGATGAAACAAGTAGTGATTGTTGTTCTAGTGATTTTCTCCTTTGTGTAAGCAATGGTGAAGATAGTGAAAGTAATGCTATGGATCTAGAAGCAGTTATCAAAGATCAACAAAGATTATTTAATAAGAGAGAATCTACCTACAAAGATATGATCTCTAGACTGAAAAGGCTGTATGATAAGGTAACCAATCGAAGTAAAGGACTTGAAGCAGAAATCATCTCTCTCAAAGCAGATCTCGAAGCATCAAATAATAAGAATGAGGAACTTCTACAATCATTTGAAGAAAAAGGACTTGAAGCTGAAATCGTCTCCCTCAAAGAAGATCTAGAAAAATCAAATAAGAATAATGAAGAACTTGAAGCAGAAATCATCTCTCTCAAAGAAGATCCGGAAAAATCAAATAAAAAGAATGAAGAACTCAGCTCTCTAAAAGCAGATCTCGAAGCATCAAATAAGAAGAATGAAGAACTTAAAGAAGAAATCATCTCTCTGAAAGCAACATCATATAAAGAGAGTGAAGAACTTTTACAAACTTTTGAAGCACAAGAAAATGGGATGAAGGAAGAGATTTTAAAATTGAATGATCAAGTAGAAGAAGGAAGAAAGGTCGAAGAAAGTATGAAGAAACAATGCCAAAGATTGGAGGTTGAGGTAAATATTTTGAAAGGTAAATTATACGAAAAGGATAAAATCTTGAGGTTTCAAGATAGTACTAAGATTCTGGACAATATTCTTAGTAGTCAAAGGTCTCCCTCTGTTAAATTTGGTCTTGGTTTTCATGAAACTGTTAAAGGAGAATCTATTTCACAAGGAAGTGCTAAGGATTCAAAGGATATCAATGCAAAACCTGAAGTGTTGGAAGAAACAAAAGGTCAACCGACAATCATGAACTCTCAAAAAAAATCATTCCCTCCTAACTATAGAAGCAGCAATAATATTGAATGCTTTAAATGCCATAACTATGGGCATGTTGTAGCCAATTGTAGAAGCAGAATGTTTCAGTCACATACAAACTGATTCTACACAGAAAGGTACTCTGGTTTCTTCAAGGGATATTGTTTTTCATGTACCAAGTATGGTCATAAAGAAATGATTGTAATGGGGTTGAAAGAATAGAAATCACATCATGATCCTTATGCTATTTTCTAGACACATAAGATGTTATGTTTGTAATAAGTATGGACATGTAGAAAAGGAATGCAAGGATGAATAGATCCGAGAATTTGGATAATTTTAAAAGATACAATAAGAAATTTCAAGAAGAAAGAAGAGGACCGGTATTTAAACGTAGGGAATATTGACCTATCAGCCTATCCGCTTCAATGCTTACTTTATCGTAATGATTGCAAAGGAGGGATGAGATACATTAGAGGAATCAAGAATGTATCACAAAATAGGAGAATATATGGTGATTCTGAACACATGATTAATCTCCGTTATGTTTATTTCTGACAGTGCATCTGATGTGAAGAAGACAGGTACATATGGTACAAATTCAGGGGGAGAAGAAGGAGTGTGAAATTTTCAATACTTCACTTTCCATATGAGGGTTTCATGAACTAAAGCCACGTATACACGTGAGTTCCAATGGAGACAGAAGCGTATGCTTTTCAGTGAAGGAAAACAGTAAGACAACTAAAAGACCAGGATCACAGGTTCAAGGGGAGCATCAGTCTAACTACTAATGGTTGCATTGTTGGAATTGTATCTGCTTATTCCTTAGTTCTCAAATGATGATGACATGATACATGGTTTCTTATGATGAGGTTATGAATGAGCCCTGTTTGCTTTTTGATAAAGAATATCTTTTGTTTCACACATGGATAAGTTGGAAGTATTATGATTCAGAGATAAGAATAGATCATACAGAGTTTGTTGCTATGGTTGAGACCTTTTTCCTACGCATATTACATCATGATGAATCTTGAATATCTTGATGATTTTGGATCACATGGATGATTTCTTGACATATATTGTCTATTGAAGAAGTTGTTCTGATATGATAATTCCTCTTGGGAAGAATATGTTGATGCTGCAAAAGTTTGAAGGCTTGGTTACTGATGTGCTTATGCTACAACTATTGGATGACACTTGAAAACATAGCTACATTTTCCTATATATCTTCTCTCATATATTACGGGGAAGCATTCGAATATCTCAGACAAAAGCTGGGAGTAGTCTCTGCCATACAGAAAATCAGAACTGCTTGATTTCAGAAGATTAAATGGGATACGTGGATTTCCTGAAGGACAGTCGTGTATATACGCGAGTTCATACACATAAAACCGCGTATGATTAGTTGCTGACAATTTTTACTTAGGGTCAGCATTCTTCAGCACAGTTGCAGTGCTGTTTGGTATCTCTGATGATGTTTTAGCTCTTATATTTCAATTTCATTCTCTGATATTGCGTGAAGATGCCTTGATGATTTGATGTTGAAAGTGTTCAGGATGCACAAGCAAAGGGGGAGCCTTGGTCATTTGGAAAGGATGCATTCGATGCACAGTTTTAGGGGGAGCATTAGCCTTGCTGAATGTAATTCATTGTTGGCATATGATCTCTTTCTTGAGGTCCTTTTGGTATTTGTTGTAAAAGGTCATATTTGTAATTTGATGAAAAGGTCATGTTGAGACCTATGATGTAAAATGGTAATATTCAGTCATGTAAGGACTTTTTCAAATGTGTAAATTCACTTGGTTGGGTACTTGAGTCAAATTTGTAAACCCACTTGGTTGGGTAGTTGAGTTAAAATGTGTAAACCCACTTGGTTGGGTACTTGAGTCACATATGTAAATCCACTTGGTTGGATCATTGATGTAAGTATGAGTCCTAACACTAGGGAAAGGTCATAGAGTCATGTGCTTCATTGAAAAATATGTTTGAAGATTTAGCATGAACTCAGGGGGAGCTTGGTCACTTCAGTATACATCAGATCTGCAGAACGCTTCCTTCTACATGAGGAGAAAAACCTTGTGCTGGTTTTGATCCGCCCTTTGCCCTTGATGTCAAAGGGGGAGAGTAGCATGGTGTTTGAATAAGGGGAGAATATCATGGTGTTTGCATAATGGTTATAATCAATGTATCTATCTGTTGTGGTGATCAAACACCATCATGGTTGCCATCAAGTCCAAAGGGGGAGATTGTTGGCATATGTTTTCCTTGATGGAAACCTACTTGATGAAGTTGATGGTAACCTACTTGATGAAATAAGATTGTTGGAAATATGACGCAGAGTGTTGTCCTTGATGGAAACCTACTTGATAAAGTTGATGACAACCTTCTTGATGAGTTAAAGGGGAGATTGTTGGCAATGTGATACAATGTGTTGACTTTGATGGAACCTGCTTAATGAAGTTGTTCGTGATGTAAACTGACTTGATGAGTTGTTAAATGTAAATCTGATGTATCTACAGATCAGTTCAAAATTAGCAGAAGAAAGGAATTCAGAAAGTCCCAGAATAATGATAAATAAGTTATGCTACAAAGCATACGCGGGTTTGTTAAGGTGAAGTAGCGTATGCACGCGGAAAAGTACGTGCCAAGTCGCGTATGCCATTTTGTGCTCCAAATATAGAATACCAAGGGGTGTTACCATGGTATTGACCCATTGTATTGAGCGCTGGATTATCTATTTGATCCCGTCCAGGAATTCCATCGGAAGTGGTGTGGTTTTGGCTCATGGTATTGATAAAGGCTAAACCTATATAAGGAGTAAAGAATAATAGTGCAAGGTGTGCATGAGTAAGGGTGGTGAATGAATAAATCTCTATAAGGAATATCTGCATGGATGAACTCTGTTCTTGATTGATAGATCTGAATCTATGATGCACCTATGAAGAAAATGATGAAGAGGGATCTCTTGATCTGAAATGTATATGTATTTTCTAGATCTTTTTATGGAATGTTTAGATCTGAAATGAGGCGAAATACTTTCTGAAGTAAAGGATGAAATTTGAGTTGTTTATCTGATATGAAGAGCTGCACAGTCTTGAAAAGTTACAGATGTATACGCAGGTTCGCTTCAGTAAAAGCGCGTGTATACGTGGGTCTGATTAAGGAAAAGCGCGTATGGGCAGATAGGGTTTTCTGAAGAATGCACAGAAGTATACGCGGGTCGGTATGCATGAAAGCGCGTACATACGCAGGTTCAGTGAAGTAAAAGCACGTATGGAATCTAGGGTTTGCTAAAGTAAGTGGAATGAAATGTTTGATCTATTTTGCTGTTTTACTGCTATCTGTCAATGATGTATTCATACAGAACTGAGTTGTTTGAATGATGAATATGCTGCTGAAGATCAAGTTTTTGGTTGATTGGTTGATGATTCAATGAATGAATTGATGGGGTTATAAGTTTCAGTTTGATGAATGTTGAGCTTAAATATGTGGAGTGGGTCCAGTCTGAAAATATGATGAAAAGTGGCCTACAAGTTGTGTTATATGGAAGCTGTTGGATCCAGTATGAAAATTGATGAAACGTGGTCCACAATGGTGTTAAGGGTCGAAGCCTTCAGCGAGGGGGTTGTAGCTCCCTTCCAGTGGTAGCTGGTAAATGAGTGCAGGGGGTAGTAGCTCCCTTCCAGGAGAGGATGGTAAATGAGAGCAGGGGGTCGTAGCTCTCTTCCAGGGGAGGCTGGTAAATGAGAGCAGGGGGTTGTAGCTCCCTTCCAGGAGAGGCTGGTAAACGAGAGAAGGTTGTAGCCTTCTGCAGGTGGGTTCTTGCATGCTGGTATGAGTCTGCGCCAGTACATGGTTGTAAGATGTTTTCTTTATAATAAAATATTGAAGACTGAGACAACGACAGCGGTGGTTTTCTCCTGAATTGGGTTTCCACCTTAAATCCTGGTGTTCATGTGTGTTGCTTATGTGTGATGGTTCATTCTGTTATTACTGCACATGTTTACTGCTTACTAAACATCTAATGAATAAATGATGCATTGATCCAAGTAAATAATTACATGCATAATGAGATCTCTGGTAATACGCGAGTTTTATTGAATATATCCGCGTGTATACGCGAGTTGGATGAACTGAAGTAGCGTATGGGTTTTAGAGAAAGAAAAAGTAAAAAGTTTTCAGTCTGCACTAAATACTGATTCACCCCCCCCCCCCCCTTCTTAGTATTTTTCCCAAAAAATTGTACAATAATGTACAATCCCTAATCTTTTTTATATTAAATCAAATCTGAATAATACAATAGTCTATGGTAAACAAGATACACTGACAAAAACAATGTCGTATCTAGTCCTATCGGTCTTTTGCTTCTATTCTTCTCACTAGTAGTGTCTTATTCCATCAAGGCATCTACACATCAAGACTATAGGAGGGCTTCCCCCTAACGTTGTTGCATGTCCTTATGTAGAGTGTACTTGGGATGATCCAATTTTCTCCTCTAGGCTGGTCAACACCCGAGCTCCAACATGCTAGGCTAGCAGCAACTCTTGTACATCAGAGTGTTGCACTTCGGCACGATCCTTCACCCAACCTCCAACTACTATTCATCCTTCAAGATATTTTGTTGAGGGCTACTTTGGATAGCCAATCTCACTGTCCTCCAACAACTCTATGACACCCAACCATCCATTGCGGAATCTACCACCACTTGAAGTGCTCCCAACACCCTTTTCCACTTCATTGCTTGGCTTCCATAGTCAACAACCAAACTGATCTGATCCTGTCACTTCTTGACCCCATACACCTACAGAAACACTATTTTTACAATATTTTAGTATTTTTGTCCTGGTTAGGGCGATTTGCAGGCTGCAACAACCACTAACCAACCACTGGACAACCTCCTTCTAGTTGCGGCCTAGGAAATACAAGGTGCCCTATGTATGGGTTGATGTTATGGGCATGTCGTAACCTTTAAAGACTCCACGCCAGCCTATTTGGAGTGCTAGTCCTACGACCTACCACATTCCACTGCGGTTACCTTACAACATACCCAATCCACCTTCCTTCTCCACGTGCAACCCTCAAAACAGTCCATAAACAACTCCTCTTCTTGCACCCTCTATTCCATCAATTCTGAGCTTGGGATAGACCTTAAATGAGGCCTAAAACAGACCTAAAAGAGGCATGTTGTACCTATAGCAACTCGACCTCTCCTCTACGCAGATAAGCCTCCTCCACTCCTTACAAGGCCTCTTCCAACTGCGGCTAAACTAAAAAATAAAATCAGAGAAGTACTTGCCCAATTCGGATGCTTAAAAAATACTAACTCATCCTCCTTTTATAGACAAGTCATCCTCCATGAAATCATGATGAAGAGACACCTCCAAATTCCTTCAAGTTGGCTTACTTGAAAAATTAATATTAGAGAAATTTTGATGTCTAAAATGGGCCTCCTAAGAAAAATGTATAGCCAAAATAAACTTTATAAGAACCAGTAGGATCCAAGATGATGATATCAACCATGGGGGATGATTCACCATTTTTGGGGCAAAAAATTAAAAAGATTAAAAAATAATAAAATAATAAAACTATTTTTACAACTTGTATTTTCAACTTATCTCTCTAATGTTTTACTCAAATTTCGAGTGGGAGTGCTCACTGGATGAAAAATTTAATTCATAATCCAATGAGTACCCATGTTGCATACTTTTAATGGACCTGTTGAAGATTGCAACAAGAAAGAGTGAAGGAGGCATCCTGAAACATCATTCCTGATCCTTGTTGGAAAGTGATCACCTAAACTAGGTGGGGCCCACACAAGTGATTTTTGTTGCAAAGTCTATTTTTAGACTATGTCTATTTTTAGACATGTCGATCATATTCTATGAGTTGCGGGATGCTATTTGTGGATGGTTGGTCAAGTTGGAAAAATAGATGGAATTATATTTTTAGACATATTGGGCAGAATCTATTTTTAGATTGCCAGTCTAAAAATAGATATGTCGAATATTATTAGCTCTTAATAATATTTGGACTCTAAACATTATCTTATTCTCTTGGAGCACTTCAGTTAAGTGCACAGATGTGGCACAACATCTGACAGAAGGAATTATGCTATTCCTGAGGGTTTACTGGAGCTATTTCATGGAGACTTCAGTTAGAACTCATGTGATAGAGTTTGGTGAAGTTGTAGAAGTAGTTGGTGGAGTTGTGTTTAGTTTAACTCAGTTAGACATAGTTGAGCTAGTTGTATCTAGTCTAACCGATTGATACACTAGTGAGAGTGGTGTGAATTAATTAATAATTAATTCACTAAATATTAACTCATTAATCAACTGAAGAATACATCAGTTAACTACAGTGCATGGACAGTTTCAGTGGAGACCAGTGGAGAGGTAGGTGAAAGAGCAAGTGTGACTATCAATTGTGACTATAGTGTTGCATTGTTTGCACCAAAAATTTAGTGGAGATGCCTTTAAGGATTGCGTGAGCAAGGCTGGAGCAATTGGAGTTCCTCCAGAGCCATTCTTCAGCAGGGATTGCGCAGTAGAGGCAGGCTAGCAGGTGGCAAAGATCAGTGCATGGATTTGCTAGGTCGGGCCTGATTAGTGTGCAGCGATTTGATTGTACTGAGAGCTTGTGATAAGCTTTGTATGAGGATTGTTACATGATCTCTATGACATATATTATATACGTATAGTTGGGGTTTTAGCTGTAACTTCTCATTAAAACAATCGTGTTAATGTGTGTATTTTTTTGGTTTCATGTGTGCATTGCAACCGATTTAAATTTCCGCATGAAATGATCATGGAATAGATTTTGCATTGTGCATGAAGTCAAATAGTGTGTGATCAAAGAGAATTCGGGATATATGCATGTGTAGTGCATATAATTTCTACATGGTATCGGAGCGTTGATTATTGGAGCAATTGTAATTATTGAAACAATGGAGTTTTGCGTCGTGGAATTCGAATTTGTCAGAAAGTGTTTTCTGGTGTCGAAGTTGAGCATTCATTGAAATTTCTTTCCTACCAGATTGTGATTGGAGTATGCCTTTGATGGGAGCTCGACTTTATTGCATGGAAGGACAGTGGATGGAGGCGGCCGAGGATAATGGGTTGAAGGAGTTCATAGATGTTGATATTCCTAAACCGAGTTCTAGCGATGCAGCCGCACTTGATGCATGGCAAAAGAAGGTAGAAAGGTGTCGAAGGATTTTTTTGGAAGGTGTGAAGGATCACATAGTGTCCAGAATTCATGGTAAAGCCACTCCATTCTTGATGTGGAAGGCTTTGACAGAATTTTTCCAAAGCAGAAGTGACCAGAGGAAGTTAGCGCTTAAAGACAAGCTCAGGAAAATAGAAATGGAGAAGAATGACACTATTACGATATACTTGACAAAGTTTGTTCACTGCAGGGATGATATTGGGAGTGTAGGAGTTAGTGTGGATGAAGAATACTTGGTGAGATTGGCTCTCCTTAAGCTTACGAAGAGTTTGCATAGCTACGAGGACTCTGTCAATGGTCGAGAGAAACTACTAGGATGGGAGCGACTTTGGTCGTATCTTGTGCAGGAGGAGATAAGGCAGAGTACCAGGGATGGCTCTTCATTAAAGAATGATGATGAAGAGGATTGCGCTTTGGCTGTCAAAGCAAGGAAGGGGAAGGGCAAGAAGAATGCTTCTCAATCCGGTGTGGATGGTAAAGAGCGTGACATGTCCAAAGTGACGTGTTTTCATTGTCACGATCATGGACATTACGCCACGAATTGACCACAGAAGAAGAAGAACAAGCAGGCTGCTAGAGCTGCAGCTGGTGAGGCTCTTGCCTCACAATTTGAGCTGGAATTATCATTGATCGCATGCATGGTGTCTAGTGCATTGGGATCGGGGTGGTATTTTGATAGTGGTGCTTCCTTTTCACATGACAAAGATGTGAACCTTTTCAAAGAATTGGTGGAGAAAGATATCCACTTGCATGTTGAGTTGGGTGACAATGGATGATACAATGTGACCGACATCAGTACCATTACCTTTCGCAGGGGAGTCGTAAACTCATTCTTTTACAAGATGTTGTGCATGTTCCAGGTTTAAAGAAGAATTTAATCTTAGTCGCAATGTTAGAGGATAAGGCTATGATGTTGTCTTTAGTGAAGGAAAAGTTTTCTTTCGGTACAAAGAAATAGGACAAGTCAAGAAAGTTGGGATTCGAGCTAAGAATATTTACAGACTTGAAGTAGATGGGATTTCTACTTCCTACAGTTGGGAAGTGTGAGAAAGCCATGCAATTGAAGCTTGAGAGGGAGCTGGATTTTCATGCAGGTAAGAGTGAACCTCGGGATATGGAGCAGCCACAAGATGAGGACCATGGAGTGGGAGAAACCACTCATGCAGAGAAATTTCGTGCCAGATGGGTAGAGGGAGTGCATGAAGCTATACCACCAGGTAAGACGTGGGGTGACATGCATGAGTAATCCCAAGAGGAGATTTCTGGGCAGGATTCATTGAGATGGTGTGGATCTCATGAATTAAACCTAGCTATGAGGAGCCCATAGAGCAGCAGTAGCATGATCAGTTGGATTGATGCAGGTAGATCAAAGTGACAGTGTCGGATACTAGAGCGTGGTTCAAAGTTTACAACAAGTGCAGAGTGCATGGGTGCAGAGTTCAACAGCGCAGTGGTTCCTAAAGACATGTGAAGTAATTAAGTATAAGTCGAAGACTTTGATGATAGATACATTATATTGATTGAGTTTTTTGGAGCCTTTCAGTTTCGGAAGTGTTGCAGCAAGAGTTGCAGAGCAGATGCATGGAGTTGCAGGGCACTTGCAAAGGTTGCAGGGCGAATGCATGGAGTTGCATGTTGCATGCAAAGATAGTCCTTTCTTGTTGAGAGGGAGTGTTGAATATTGCAACAAGAAACATTAAAGGAGGCATCCTGAAACATCATCCTTGGTCCTAGTTGGAAAATAATCACCTAAACTAGGTGGGGCCCACACAGGCTATTTTTAGGTGTATGTCTATTTTTAGACATGGTGAGCATATTCTATATGTAGTAGGAGGCTATTTGTGGACGGTTACTGTTGGAAAAATAGATGGAATTCCATTTTTAGACATATTGGCGGAATCTATTTTTAGATTTCAAATAAATAGATATGTCGAATATTATTAGCTTTTAATAAGATTTGGACTCTAAACATTATCTTATTCTCTTGGAGCACTTTATTTAAGTGCACAGATGTCGCAAAATAGCTGAAAGAAGGAATTACGATATTCTTAAGGGTTTATTGGAGCTATTACATGGAGGACTTCAGTTAGAACTCATGTGACGAATTTTGGTTGAGTTGGAGAAGTAGTTGGTGGAGTTGTATTTAGTTTAACTCATTTAGACTCAGTTGAGCTAGTTGTATCTAGTCTAACTAATTGATACACTAGTGAGAGTGGTGCAAATTAATTAGTTAATTAATTCACTAAATAATAACTCATTAATCAACTGAAGAATACATCAGTTAACTGGCGCTACATGGACAAGCCATGGAGACCAGTGGAGAGGTAGGTGAAAGAGAAACTGTGACTATTAGTTGTGACTATAGTGTTGCATTGTTTGCACCACAAATTTAGTAGAGATGCCATTAAGGATTGCGTGAGCAAGGCTTGACTAATTTGAGTTTATCCAAAGCCATTCTTCAGCAGGGATTGCACAGTAGAGGTAGGCTAAAGGCTGGCAAAGATCGGTGCATGGATTTGCAAGATCGGGCCTGATTAGTGTGTAGTGATTGGATTGTACTGAGAGCTTGTGATAAGCTTTGTATGAGGATTGTTACATGATCTCTATGACATATATTATATACAGATAGTTGGGGTTTTTAGCTTTAGGATTTCCCGTTAAAACAACTGTGTTAATGTGTGTGAATTTTTATGGTTTCATGTGTGCATTGCAATTGATTTAAATTTCCACATGAAATGATCAATGGTGGAATAGATTCTGTATTATGCAAGAAGTGAGATATTTTGTGATTAGGAGAATCTTGGACATATGCATGCATAGTGCATATAATTTCTACAGGACCTTACTACATGAAAAATGATAAATACATTAAAAACATGATTGCAAACACGTTTTTCATGTATTTCTTATTTTTTGTGTAGTAGGGTCCATCGAAAGTATGCAACATGGGTACTCCTTGGATGAGGAATCAAACTATGCATCCAATGAATGTTCACGCTCGAAATTTCAGTAAACATATAGGGAGATAAGCTGAAAATACGAGTTGAAAAAGTAGTTTTTTATTTTTTCCCTCTAAAATTTGATGATATAATCTAATCTTATTTTATTATTTCCATTATTATTTTATAATTTCCTCAGGAGGCTCATTTTAGACCTCAAAATTCCCCTAATGAATTATGTCATCTTCAAAAATTCATATCTCCCAAACAACAACTCGGAATCAGATGATTCTCGATGCATTGGAATTGTATCATAAAGCACTACCATCCTCATCCATCACATGTCGTGTCTTCTTCTTGGCTTTATCCCAAAACTATATGGGTGACAAAACCCCACACTTGTGTTCTAAGCCCACAAGTTTCCCTTGTGGCACTTTGTCCTCCAAACCTTGAACCCTTGGGTTTGGAGTACCTCCCAAGCTACACAATTCAACACTCCCTCTTAGTGAGGGAGGTACCTCCATGCCAAGGAAGTAGTTTGTCTTCATCATCACTGCTCACAACACTTGCCCAAATCCTATTGCTCACAATTGAAAAAATCCCTGTAGCATGCGCTATGTTTTTCTCGAAAGTCTTGTTGTCACTGGAAGCCTCTTTCTTCTTCTTCTTCTCTTGAATCACTTTCCAATCTCGCCATGATTCCTTCTTGTCAGATGTGGAAGCACCCTTGCTCCCCACTGACCAAGCACTCTTCTTGGGTTGAAGAGTCTCCCTCTAAATCTATAAACTCACTCTAGAACTCGACTCCCTCTGAGCCTCTAGAACTTGGACCTTCTCGGGAACATCTACCTTCTCCTTTAAAGCCCACACCTGCACCTGTAGTTGATCCTATTTTTCTGGAACATGTACCTGTCCTTGCTTCTTCCCATGATCTCTGAGCTTGCATGTCAACCTATAGAGACCATTATCCTTGACTCGAAGCACAATCCCATCGGTCTTAGAGCCCGTAGGCCTAAGTCTTGCCTTCCCATCTTGGAACAATAACTCAAACCCCTGACTCTCCATCATTGAGATAGAGATCACAATATATATGAGTCTTGGTACAAACAATACATCCTAGACCCACATCATACGTCCTATCTCCATCCCGAATGGTACCACCCCCGATCCTCGGATCTCCAATTGACTCTTGTTGCCCAAAACCATGTGAAACTTCGAGTCCCATTCAACAAGGGTCTCAAATACATCCTGTGATCCATTCATATGCTTCATCACACCACTTTCCATGTACCATCCATCCTCTCAGATAGTACCGTGTGAGAAATGAGAAATCATAGAAAAGTATTCTTCTTCTTCTTCCAATATTCTAGTGAGCTCATCATTCTCTTCTTTATTGGCAAGAAGATCAGCATGCTTCCCTTTCTTCTTTTCTCTCTCCTTTTCTCTCTTTGGACAATTCGAAGAAGAATAACCCATTTCACCACAATAAAAACACTTGATTTTACTCAAGTCCTTCTTTCACTTACCCTTCATTATGTTTGCAAGTGCCACATCCTCATCTTCCTTCTTGGATGGATGAAGATAATTGTCTCGCAATTCTTCTTAAATGAAGTCGTCCCATGGTGTATTCTAGTCTGGCAGCTTCTCCCTGAAAATGATTCCTTTGATGAAAGGCTTCCATTTCGAGGTGAACCATTTCAAGGCAATCCTCACCATCTTTGCATATGAAAATTTGACCCCAATGATAGCAAGCTCATCTCAAACCTGATACAACCTCGTCAAATATGAAGTCATTCCTTCACCCTATATCCTATTGGTGGAATTCAACTTATCCTCTAATACCAACACCCTGTTCTCGTTCTTTTTTTGGAAAAAATTCTGAAGATCCATCCACATCTCATGTGCATTGTTCTTCTCAGACACATGCAGTATCAAGGAATCCTTCACACCATAAAGTATGATCAACCTTGCCTTCATAACCAAATCTCCCCATACATCCAACTCCTTAGGGTCTGTTGGTTTCTTGATTTCCTTCTCAGAAAAATCCCAAATCTTGTTGACCTACAAGGCCAACTTGATCCTTTCCTTCCCAGGAGTATAGTTAGACAACCCTTCCAACCTATCCTCATACTAGAGACCTATCTACAACTTCAACATTGTAGTGAATTATTTCACTCACGATAAAACGAACTCCCTCTTACACTGTACTTCGTTGTGCAAACTATGATTTACTAGCTTCCAAAGTAGTTCAGATACGCTTTGATACCATGCTGAATTTCTATGAACTTCGATCTAGGTTAGAGTCTTAAATCACTTACACTACCAAACCAAGAATCTCAACCATAAACCACTTTGCACAGTGGAAAATATAAAGCAGTAAATCACATATGCATAATAGACATAGTTTTAAACAAAAGTGAAAAATAATGTACAATCCCCAATCTTCGTTAGATTAAATCAGATATGAATAATACAATAGTCTATGGTAAACAAGATACACTGACAAACAGAATGTCATATCTCATCCTGTTGGTCCTTCGCTTTCGTTCTGCTCACTAGTAGTGCCTTAGTCCATCAAGGCATCTACACATCGAGACTCTAGGAGAGCTGCCCCCTAACACTGTTGCACATCCTTCTATAGAGTGTACTTGGGCTGATCCCATCTGCTCCTCTAGGATGGCCAACACCCAAGCTCCAATCTACGAGTCTAGAAACAACTCTTGTACATTAAAGTGTTTCACTTTAGCACCATACTTCACCTAACCTTCAACTGCTATTCGTCCTTCAAGATAGATTTTATAGGGCTACTTTGGGTAGCCAATCTCGCTACCTTCCAATAGATCTATGAAAAGCAACCATCCACTGTGGAATCTTCCACCACTTGAAGTGCTCCCGACACCCTTGTCCACTTCATTGCTTGGCTTCCACATTCAACAAAAAAATTGATCTATTCCATTCACTTCTTGACCCAATACACCTCCACAAGCACTATTGTTACGATACTGTAGTACTATTTTCCTAGTTACGGCACTTTTCCAGCTGCAATAACCACTAACCAACCACTGGACAACCTCCTTCTAGCTCTATCTGAGGCAAGAAAATATGCCCTATGTATGGCTATTGTTATGGGTATGTGGTAGCCTTTAAATACTCCACGCTGGCCTGTTTGGAGTGGCTAGGTTTGCGGCCTACCACAGTCCACTATGACTCCCTTACATCATACCCAACCCACCTTCCTTCTCCACGTCCAGCCCTCAAAACAAATTGCAAACAACGCCTCTTCTTGCAGCCTTTGTTCCAACAAGTATGAGCCTGGGATAGAGCTTAAATGAGGCCTAAAACAGACCTGAAGCAACTTGACCTCTCCTTTACGAAGATAAGCCTCCTCCACGTTGTCCC
This sequence comes from Pinus albicaulis, assembly GCA_034641835.2. Taxonomy (NCBI): domain Eukaryota; kingdom Viridiplantae; phylum Streptophyta; class Pinopsida; order Pinales; family Pinaceae; genus Pinus; species Pinus albicaulis. The sequence continues at coordinate 924,431,688 of CM076579.1, forward strand.
AATCCACTCCTTACAAGGCCTCTTCAAACTTTGGCTAAACCCAAAAAAATTCAGAGATGTACTTGCTCAATTTGGATTCTCAAACAATACTAACTTGTCCTCCTTTTATAAACAAGTCATCCTCCACGAAATCATGATTAAGAGACACCTCCAAATTCCTTCAATTTGGCCTACTTGACGAATTAATAATTATGTCATCTTCAAAAATTCATATCTCCCAAACGACAACTTGAAATCGAACGATTCTCAATGTGTTAGAATCGTATCATCGATAACTAACATCCCCATCCATCACATGACATGTCTTCTTATTGGTTTTTCCCCAAAATGCTATGGGTTCCAAAACCCCACACTTGGGTTCCAAGCCCAGAAGCTATCCTTGTGGCACTTTGTCCTCCAAACTCTGAACGCCTAGGCTTGGAGTACCTCCCAAGGTACACAATTCAACACTATGGCTCTAACAACTACAAGGTCACCATATTAACCATGAAAGAGGTGGTAAGTCCCTAAATATAAATTGAGAAAGGAGGTCCTATTCTTTCTATAAACCAAGCTTATGCTTGGAGGTAGGTTGGAATGCTATGCAAGGTGAATGAGTGTGTCTTTATGTGAGATTACTCAAATGTCCTTGGTTATGATTTTCTTTAAGATATCAAGTAATTTACAATGCTTATAAAGGGTAATCTCAACCACAAGACAATTTCCAATTTAACAAGTGCCAATAAAAACAAGAGATTTCAATGATACAATTACTCAATAGCTAGCTTTCAATAACAATTTAGAGCAGTTTCCTTCTTAGAAAAATTAGCCATTGATTATTAGACAATAAGAAATATTCCAAGATGTTTCAACCAATGTTTTAAAATTCGGCCGATTCAACCAATCCAACCCCCCGACTGGGCTGGCTTGGTAAAGCCGAGCCAAAAGCCAGTTTGTTACCAAACCGACTGAGTAGGTCATTGACTCAGTCAGTTCGGTAACAAACCAGCCAGCTCGGTAGAATCCAACTTGACTCGGTTGAGCTAGTCAAACTCGGCCGCGGCCCAACAAAACGATGGATTTCACACCCCAAATTATATTTAAGTTGGATTTTAGGGTTTTGGTATGCCCTCTAACCTATCCCAAGCCTATAAAAGCTACCCAACCCCTCTCATTTCCTCACAACTATCTCATTGCATTAGTGTGAGAATTTGTGAAGAGTTGTGGAGTTGGTTTTTGGAGCAGCATTGAGGAGTCTCTTGGGAAATATTTGGAGCAAAAGTGAGGAGATTTTTGGGCAGTCATTGGAGCATCATTGAGGAGTTGGTTTGTTTTAGTGTCTCTTATGCGTAACTATTTTTCCTTCGGCCCACTTTTGATAACTTCCATAACAATTAGGTAGTGACTTGCAACTTAAATGATGTTTTTCTTGTTTAGTAAAATATTTTCGAGATGTTAATTTATTGAAAGTTGTAGAATTTACAGTCTATAATGTTTCAAGATAAAACTTTTAAAAGACTAATTTTTTAAAGGGTGCTAGCTCAAGGGAAGAGCACCTGCTTTACAAGCAGGAGGTTGGTGGTTCGATTCCATCGTGCCTTAATATTTATATGGAATGGCGGCGATTATTTTTTGGTGACAAAGGCTCTTTTGACCATCACTAATGAGCTTATGATGACATTTTTTCGATCCTCGCCAAAATATGAAATGGTGACGGTCAATGAACATCGCCATATATACGCATCAATAGTGATGACCATGAAAGGTATGTCACCATAAATCGTTGTTGTTGATATGAAATGGTGAGGGTCAATGTTTGTCATTATAGTCATTATTCGTGACAAACCTTGAAGTCACCAATGAGCTCATCATGACATTTTTTGACCCTCACAAAATACGAAATGGTGATAGCCAACTAACGTCTCCATATATATGCACCAATAGTGACGGCCATGAAAGGTCCATCACAATAAATCATTGTTGTTCATATGAAATGGTGATGGTCAATATCTATCATTATAATCAATATCTGTGATGGACCTTGAATGTCACCACAACACGTACTTTCGACGACGCAACCTTTGGTGACGTTTAATTTTTTGTTGACCAAGGTTATTCTTCGTCACCATTACTCATATGAAATGGTGATGTTAGGATATTCCGACACATAGGAGATAGTTAAGCATAACTTGGTTTAGCGTAGAGTCAGGTAAAGTGTGTTTATTTACTATGTACTTTTGTAACTTATGATCTGACGGTCACAATATGTAGTGATCCAACGGTTCGTTCTCTCCTCGCTATTACCGACACTTGATCTGTGGCTTAACACCCAATTGGTCCACGATCTCTATTTAAAGAGCATGGTGGGTCATTTTTCTGGTAACCGTATTAGGGCTGTTTTGAGGGCTGCATCCATTGTTGATCCAAATTTGAAGCCACTTTGACTGCATGCAACTGATATTTTCTAGATCTACTGTTTCTGACCACTTTAAGCCGGGAGAACTGCTCTGTTGTGTCCAGAGCCTCTGTTACAATGAGAAACCCCTTTCGTTTCATGTGAAAAGGTTTCTGGTTTCCCAAGTTATGTCATTTTAGATCTGGAGGTATAAAAAAAATTTTGCAGTTATATTTATTAATCCATCTATTTATTTCGATTTAGAGTCTTATTATTATTATTATTATTATCAGATCTATACCCTCTTCTCTCCGTATTCTCTTTACTCTGCATTGTGTGCGATCTGGCAAACCAGAAATAGGAAGACAGGATTTTTCCGCTACGTATTTTCTTTCCCTGCAACTTTGTGCGATCTCGAGAAATCTGAAATAGCGAGAAAAAATATATTATTGTCAAATGGACTAACTAGAAATCTAATGTTCTATCGTAAGACTTGTATTTTTTTTTTTTTATTTTTTTTTTTTTCGCGATTGTTTTTTTTTGCAAGAAAAAAACACGCAAACCGAAGAGGAAAAAAAATCCCTTCTCCTTTCAAACAATTACAAAATATTTTTACTAGCTCACTTGGTGTAAAGTTACTTTATGAGAATAGAGGTTTTGGGTTCAAGTCTCTTTGTCAAGCTTCTTTTTCTAAAAAGCTTATTGTCAGGTTACTTTTTCTTAAATAACATTTTGGCAAGTTGTTTTTTTTTAAAGAGTTTTCTTTAAAAAACACATGTAAAAGTAACATTGTAAAAGTGAATCTCACTTATTTATAAAAGTGGGTCACATAAAGTAGTATTTTTTTTAAAGTGAGCTTATTATCTTAAGTTTGGAAAAGGGGGGGATTTTTTTTTTTAAGTACAACTTTCTGATCAATTTTCAATCTATCACGTAACTACTTGGCATCTACTAATACTTTTTTGCAAAAGGCATAACTTCTTCATCTAGAAGTCGTTTTCAGAGCAGTTTTTTTTTAACCGGCCTAACTTTTTGAGATCTTTCCATTGGAGTTGTTATTTTAAACCTTTATAGTTTCAGTTTTTAAAAATGGAAAGTGCATGCCAGATTATTCTTAACAACGCCAATTATTTCCAATGGCTATCCTACATAGTAGACTTACTTAGAAGTAAAGGGATTTATAGAATACCCTTAGTTAAAGAATATAAACCTACCGATGCAGATAAAAAGCTAAATGGAAAAATAAACAAGATTAACCACGAGGGTTGATAGAAATGTCCATTGCTTAAGATCTTAGATTTCATATCCAATAAATTGACTCCCCTGCTGAAGCTATGAAAAAAGATAAAAACTATTTTTGGCATTAAAAATGAAATAAGAGCCCACCAGCTTGAAAATGAGTTTCTTACTTTGGACCCAAATAATTTCTCCTTCTAATTTTGAAAACATTCATTCTAGTTGGGATGATGAAAGTGAGGATGAAAATCCTCCTCCACTTCCTCAGGATCTTCCTTTAGCTCCACAACTTCCAAATGGGTCTGCTCTACTCAGGATGCAGTAGGTTCTCTTGCATGTGACCCTGCAGATCAATGTCATACATGTTCTCAGTTTGACAGAGCCTCTTCCTTATTGTCTCAAGTTCCATAAAATGTTGATCCAGACACCTTTGAAGAAGCTTTAGGTCATCCATATTGGGATGCAGCTATGAATGAAGAATATCATTCCTTATTGGAAAACGATACTTGGGATCTTTTTCATCTTCCAAAGGGAAGAAAACTTGTCATATGAAAAAGGGTTTACAGAATAAAGTTTTGACTAGATGGAAAAGTGGATAAACATAAATCTCGTCTTGTTGCAAAAGGATTTTCACAATTTGAAGGCATTGACTATACTGAAACCTTCTCCCATGTTTCTGAAATGAATTATGTCCGCCTTGTTCTTTCCCTTGCTGCCTCCTTTAAATGGGAAGTCCATCAGATGCATGTTAAATCTGCCTTCCTAAATGGGAACTTGCATGAATAAATCTACATGGAAAAACCCCCTGGCTTTATCCAAAACCACTCTAGCCTTGTTTGTTGCCTTAGGAAGTCTCTCTATGGTCTCAAATAAGCCCCTCGAGATTGGTATGCCAGAATGGATAAATTTCTCTTAGATAATGGATTTTCTAGATGACATTCCGACAACACTGTCTACACCAAGAAAGTGGGTAAGTCCTTAATTATCCTTGTTCTTTATGTTGATGATATTATCCTTACTTGTAGTGATCCCAACCATATAAACCATGTGAAGTCTAGCTTCAAAAATAAGTTTGAAATGACAAACTTGGGAAACTTGAATTATTTCCATGATCTTCAAGTTTTGCAATCCAAAGAAGGTATTATCCTTTCTCAATCCAAGTGTGCATGTGATCTTCTACTCCACTTTCACATGGAAGACTGTAAGCCAACCCCTTCTCCCTTTCATTATGGACTCAAGCTTTCCGTCACTTATACTTCCCCTGATGTTGATGCTACCTTATACCATAAACTTATTGGTAACTTTTGTATTTAACCCATACTCATCTTGACCTTTCCTTTTACATTGGTTCTGTTGCTCGATTTATGCACAAACCTCATGAAAGTCACTGAAAATCAGCTGTTAGTGTGAATTCTAATCGCAAACGCACAAAAAAATCTCACTTTAGTTGTGCATAAAAAATAACCTTAACATCAAATATGGTTGTCAATTTCCTTAGATATGCAGTTAGTGATCAGAATAAATGCTACAGAAATCCAGATCTATGCAGTTAAAGAAATTAATCAACAAATAATAAGCAAGAGTTGCTCTATGCATCCAATGGAAAAGACAAGTATTTTTAAAGATTTTTTGTATTATGACACATGGGAAGGGAACATAGAAATATGTTACCAGTCCCCCTCAATGGGATGGGTTCTTGTATGTCGTCATTGCTTCAGATCTAAGATCTCTCTCTCTCTTGATGGTGCAGAAAACCTAGACAAAAATGGAACTCAAAGGGAGCTCACAAGCAAAAAAGTAGAAAAATATGACAATGATGGGAGGATCAAAGTCAGACCAAAAGTATAGATCAAGAGTGATCTTTAGGCAACAAAAGACAGTGAATGAATGGAAAAACCCTTCTATTTATAACAAAATATTGAGTTAGTATATATATTGGTGCATAATTAAAATATTATTAACCAAATCTAGATCCAACTTTCATGGAATATTTTATTATTTTTGTTGGAGGGAAAAGGAATTTGAAATTGGTCAAATCCCTTTATTTAGAAATAATAAATAAATAAATGATTTATTTATTATTTCAAGGATGAATTTAATGAATAATTAAATAAATAATGATTCATTCAATTATTTATAAATGATTTAGTCAAATTTAACAAGGAATATTATTAAATAATGATTTAAATAATTATTCCTAGAAAATAATAAGATAAATAATGATTTATCTAATTAATTTTCCTGTTTTGGGTTAAATATGACTAGGATTATTAATTAAACAGTGGTTTAATTAATTATCCCTAGAGGAAAATCAAACAAATAAGGATTTATTTAATTATTCCTCACGGGGTTTCCTATTTAGACCATAAATAACTTAATAAACTATGGGTTATTAAATTATTTCTCATAGTGAAAGCAATTTTACTATGGTAAAATTGGTCTTACGTGGTGTACTTTAGTCCATCTAATAGTAACATGTTAGATGACAAAAAATTGGTGTAACAACAACTATAAGAATACTTCGATATATTTGAGGTACATTTCAGTTCGAGATTCATTAAAGTGCAGGAGCATCTCCATTTTTTATTGGTTCCACTGATTCTGATTGGGATGGTGACCCTGATGATCAAAGTCTACTGTAGGCTATCTATTCACTCTTAGTTCAGGACCCATTACATGGTCTTGTACGAAACAAAGTTCCATCTCTCTTTCTTCGGCAGAAGCAGAGTCTTGTGGTGTTGTTGAAGCGAGCAAGGAAGCCCTGTGGCTTTGTCAGATCCCATCCAAATTCGGTCTTCATCAGCGGCATCTAACTATAATTTGCTATGATAATCAGAGTACCATTAAGCACTACAAGGAAAATACCCTTTAGCTGATGTTTTTGAGGAACCCCTTATAAAAATAGCTCAGACATCTATTTGTACTGGAGGTTACTAGAGGAGGTTGGTGAGTGGAGGTTTTTGTGGATGTTTTTTTTTTTTTTCTTCAATGTGTTTCTCATCCAAAACCGCATCGGTGCATTCCACTAGAGAAAGCACTGGCGCATACAAAAAATTGGCACACCAAGACACTGTGTGCTCGGTACAAACCCGCTCAGTGTGTCTCATTACTGTAGCGCACCAGTGCTCAACACCACTGCGTCCTAAAACCCCGCGCCAAAACTGGAACATCCCAGTGCGATTATAAGAAACCACCTGGTGCACCTAGAAAACTTGCGCAATGGAACAGGGTTAAATAAAAAAAAATTACGGCCAAAAATCTGCATTTTTCACTTTTCAGTGCTCCAGAGCTCTCAAGCACCAGTGAAAATTTACCTTGTGTGAGGCGACCTGCCATTGGCGCTCCCATTGCATGCACTGCTGCTGTCCATTTCCCACCATATCCATTTCGAATTTTGAAAACGGTGGGAAAATTTGGTTTTGCAAATTATACAGCCAATATTCCTCCTCGATGGCCAAATGTATAGGTATTTTACTTGTTTTTCCATAATTAAACCTTTTAGCATATTAGTTTTCTAAAATAACTTAAAATTCACCCTATTTAAAAAAAAAATCCCATACGGTGCGCTCGAGCAGTTCGGCTTGCACCAATTCGCGGTGCCACCTGTAAATTTATAGGCCGCACCGCGACCGGTGCTAATGGTATTCGCACCAATTCCGAGGCAGTACCAAAATGACGCACGACAATTTTATAAAATTAAAAAATTGCGGCACGATCGGCTACCCGACCACACCATTGACCATGTCGAATTGCGGGAATGCAGTGCATTGACGGAAATATCTGCCCAAGGGTGGGTATTTTTGTTAGCGCACCACCCTACTAAACTGGACATAGTCAACGGTGCGGTCATGTAAACGACCACACCATTGAATGTGTCCAATTTGGGAGGGCAGTGTGTTGAAGGAAATATCCGCCCTAGGGCGTGTATTTTGTCAATGATGTGCCCTCCCCAACCAGACATAGTGAACGATGTAGTCATGTAAATGACTGCACCATTGACTATGTATTCATGTCATGAGGGTGGTGCGCTTCCTAAACTATATGCCCCGAGGCGCATAGTTTGGTTAGTGCATCGCCCTCCCAACACTGATACATAGTCAACGGTGCGATCTGTTATACCACCGTACCATTGACCTTGTAACAATGCCAGGAGGGCGGTGTGCTGAAAAATTTCCAGGTGCACTGCCTCTCGTGCGTGACAAAAAAAGACGCATGGTTACCGGTGCATGCCTGTTTTTTGTGGCGCACCGACTGTTTTTTTTTTGTTTTAATATATATATATATATATATATATATATATATATATATATATATATATATTCCTTAATACATGTCTCAGTTAATAAAAAATATGTATTTAATATGTCAATCATTCAGCGACATCAAAGGAGAGAAGAGAGGGAAAAACAACAACAACATGCAGACCAGTATAATGTGGTTCGCCTATGGGAGGCACAAGAGAGGGAGAGAGAAATGTACCTTCGCCCTATTACAACATCCACCCAAGTGCTCCTAAGGGAGATAGGCCTCCTCAAGTTCTATGAGGAGGCTACATCCCTAAAGGACCATGGTGGGTTTTTGCGACAACTTATCCACAGGTGGAATGCCCATCCATAGGCTTTCCGGGTTGGTCCTAACCAGTGGTACGCGCCCACTGAGGAGGACATCTATTTCATTACTGGCCTATCAAGGAGAGGGTTGGATTTTCCCCCGTTCCCAGAGGTCCCCGTTGGCTATGCAACAGGGATTCAATTGGTGTACTACTAGTGATACATTAACGTGGATATACTATCTCCTGCAGATTTTCAGGTCTTCGGAGGTTAGCTACGTATTGCTTCATTTGGTGGAGAGGAGGTGAGGTGCCTCTCACTACTGATTTCGACCATTTCACACCATACCAGTGACGAGAAACGCATTATTTTCCTGCTTTTGTTTTATGCTGATTCTTTATTACAGGCGCCACGACTTGTGAGGTGGTTTGCCATTTTTTTGTGGAAATTTTGTACAGATGTAGATAGATGTCGTGCTCAGGCACAAGGGAGGGTGAACTTCCCTTTTGCTTCAGAGCTATTTTGTTTATTTTTTGAGAGGTTTCTAGATACGAGGCCTAATTTTGTTCGGAAACCTTGTAGGTCAATGTTGCATGTACGGATGCAGATGTGGGATAGATGATGCGCAAGAGGGGCGAGTCAGAGTTTTCCATGGGGATATCGCATGATGCATTGGAGATGCTAGCCAGTGTTGATGAGCATCCCTTCATTCTGGTCCCCTGTCTGTATGCTTGTTTGGATTGGCAAGGGTGTGCCAACATCCTCTTCACAGATGATGATCCGCCAAATGATAGAGGTAATATTACTGTTTTCTTTAAATTTATTCTATCATGTTCTTTAACTTGTTTTCATTAAAAAAATTTAATGAAATTGTCTAATTATTGTTGTGTACTTATATATATTTTGCAGACATTGGGTCATTTGATGGTGATGAGATGCCACTGCCACCAAATGATCCAGGTGTATATCATGATGACGATAAGGAGATGGAAGATGTCGAGGATCAGGCTGGTGCAGACAGACCTGATCCTCATGTTGTGCAGGTATCGGCTGTTGCAAGGCGTAGGCCTGATACTAGATTTAGGATGGAGTTGTGCGAACAACTCTATGCACTACTTGTGGAAGGGGGAGTCAGGCCCACCACTATGAGAGAGATAGGGGCCGATGCTAGGCTGGTACAGATGTGGAGAGGCATGCCACGTGACATGTTCACCCTAATGCGGCATGTCGTAGGAGTAACCAGCTCAATGACGTGATTGAAGAGGGCCCTTCGACATTGGCGTGGTCGAGATGCTATACGTCGACAATCGAGAAATGATGCATCATTTGATGATCATGATCAGGGGAGTGATCATCGTTCACTTGATGTCGCAAATGAGAAGCCTGCAATATCGACCAGCAGCCATGATCATGAGCAGGTTGGACCATCCACGTCGAGTCAGCCTTCTCAGCCTATAACATCCATCATTCATGATCATGAGCAGGCTGGACCATCCACATTGAGTCATCATGATCAAAAGCCTACAACATCGGCCAACAGTACTCGTGATCATGAGCAGGCTGGACCATCCATGTCGAGTCATCATGAGTAGCTATCAGTTGATCCTTATCAGCATGAGGCACCATTAGATCAGTAGGCACGTGATGATTGACATCTATATGAGCTTGTCGAGGCTGCACCATTGACTGAGCAGGCCTCGACTAGTACTACTATTGATGATGTACCACCAGCTGATATTTGACATTTATATTATAGTTGTCTATATATATATATATATATATATATATGGTCCATGTATTTTATGTTCATGTTACAGTTGTACTTAATTTACATGTTGGTGATCATCATGATGTGTATATTGTTAAGTCATGTTAGATATGTTCATTTAATGTGCATCTTGCAGATAGATATGTATGTGATAGCAATCATTTAACATGAGATGTATATTTGATGTTTGTGTTGTGATGATGTTATACAATGCTAATTGTGTTTTGTTAGATGATCATGATCATGATGACTAGATGATGTTATCGAATTTGAATGTGTTTTTTAGTCAAATATGATGTTTGTACAATGGTTATCATGATCGTGATGTTTATTTAATTTAATATTAAATCATAATATTTATTAAATACCAGCCTAGATCCATCTTAACTCTGGATCTATCAAGCACCGAGAGGGATCAAATCTCTCGAGGTGCAAACCTCTTTTTTGAGTGCAAAACTTGAGGAAAGGTTTGCACCTCGAGAGATTTGATCCCTCTCGGCACTTGATAGATCCAGAGTTAAGATGGATCTAAGTTGGTTTCAGTCGTGTGTTGCCAAGGAAAATCTATCAAAGATATGATTAATTTTATCAATAATAATATATCAAATATTAATATAATCATTTAAAATATGCTAAATATTTCTGAGATTAACTTGGTCATTTTAATTTTAAATTTATGTATTTTATGTTCATGTTGCAGTTGTACTTAATTTACATGTTGGTGATCATCATGATGTGTATATTGTTAAGTCATGTTAGATATGTTCATTTAATGTGCATCTTGCAGATAGATATGTATGTGATAGCAGTAATTTAACATGAGATGTATATTTGATCTTTGTGTTGTGATGATGTTATACAATGCTAATTGTGTTTTGTTAGATGATCATGATCATGATGACTAGATGATGTTAGTGAATTTGAATGTGTTTTTTAGTTAAATATGATGTTTGTACAATGGTTATCATTATCATGAAGTTTATTTAATTTAATATTAAATCATGATATTTATTAAATACCAGCCTAGATCCATCTTAACTCTGGATCTATCAAGCGCCGAGAGGGATCAAATCTCTCGAGGTGCAAACCTCTTTTTTTAGTGCAAAACTTGAGGAAAGGTTTGCACCTCGAGAGATTTGATCCCTCTCATCACTTGATAGATCCAGAGTTAAGATGGATCTAAGCTAGTTTCAATCATGTGCTGCCAAGGAAAATCTATCTAAGATATGATTAATTTTATCAATAATATGTAAATATATCAAATATTAATATAATCATTTTAAATATGCTAAATATTTCTGAGATTAACTTGGTCATTTTAATTTTAAATTTTCTTAGTTACCTCAGTTCGTTGAGATGATAAATATTGTTAATAACTATAATGATGAAAAATGATGAAATATTTTTTTTGAATGAAAAGTGACAATAATAGTGTTGAAAGATAGAAAATATGAATAATAAGAATGTACTCATGTTACAAATAGTCTTCATTGTGATCAATCTCAAACTATTTTCTTCTACTATTCTTATGGCCACCCTTGTTAGTTTTGTTATCTTTTCATATCGATTATATGAAAAAGAAAATTTAAATCGTAAACCATTTAAATATTTAGCTTGAGCTGTTATAGTAAACATGACACCTTGTCTCTCTTGCTCTCCAATATTAATAGGTTAAATTACTATAACACAAAAATCAATGTACATTGTCAATAAATTTTTGTGCTTACACTAAAATCAATGCATATTGTTAATCCAGTCACTTTAAAATTAATGTATCGTCATATATCCAATTACATCAAATCATAAATCAACATATACATTGAAATCAATGCATTTAATGCAAGAAATCAAATCATATTAGAAAATAACTTCTACATTGAAATCAATGCACCTAATGGAAGCAATCAAATAAGATTAGAAACCAACATCTACAATGAAATCAATGCATTTACTCAAAGCAATCAAATAGTATTAGAAATCGCCATCTACACTGAAATAAATGCATCTAATGCAAACAATCAAATAGGATTAGAAATAATCTACATTGAAATCAATGCATCTAGTGCAAGAAATCAAATATAATTATAAATCAACATCTACATTGAAATCAACACATCCAGTACATGCAATCAAATAGTATTAGAAATCACCACCTACACTGAAATCAATGCATCTAGTGCAAGTAATCAAATATCATTAGAAATAAATATCTACACTAAAATCTATGCATCTAGTGGAAATAATCAAATACGATTATAAATCACCATCTCCACTTAAATCAATCCATCTAGTGAAAGAAATATTCTTCCCTCTCTCCACCCTCCATCCATATCTATATCCCCCTCCATCTCTTGTTTTTTGTCTCTCTATCTCACCCCCCTAAACACACATGCTCTCGCACTCCATATATATCATTCTCTTTGTCAATCACCCCCTCTCCCCATCTCTCTCTTCTTCCCTCTCTTCCCCTTTCATCTATATCTCTATCTTCCACTTCTCTCCCTCTCCCCTGATAATATCTCTCTTTCCTCCTTTTTTCCTCTCACCCTCTCTCTCCATCTTCCTTATCACTCACTCTCTCTAGAAACCAACATCTACACTGAAATCAATGCATTTACTCAAAGAAATCAAATAGGATTAGAAATCGCCATCTACACTAAAATCAATGCATTTAGTGCAAACAATCAAATAGGATTATAAATCATCTACATTGAAATCAATTCATCTAGAGAAAGTAATCAAATATAATTATAAATCGACATCTAAATTGAAATCAACACATTCAGTGCAAGCAATCAAATTGTATTATAAATCACCACCTACACTGAAATCAATGCATCTAGTGCAAGTAATCAAATATCATTAGAAATAAATGTCTACACTAAAATCGATGCATCTAGTGAAAATAATCAAATAGGATTAGAAATCACCATTTCCACATATATCCATCCATCTAATGCGAGAAATATTCCTCCCTCTCTCCAGCCTCCAACCATATCTATATCCCCCTCCACCTATTCTTTTCTGTCTCTCCATCTCACCCCCCTAAACACACACGCTTTCACACTCCATATATATCAATATCTTTGTCAATCACCCCCTCTCCCCATCTCTCTCTTCTTCCCTCTCTTCACCTTCCATCTATATCTCTATCTTCCCCTTCCCTCCCTCTCCCCCGCTAATATCTCTCTTTCCTCCTTTTTTCCTCTCTCCCTCTCTCCATTTTCCTTATCACTCACTCTCTTTTTCTCTAGAAACCAACATGTACACTAAAATCAATGCATTTACTCAAAGAAATCAAATAGGATTAGAAATTTCCATCTACACTGAAATCAATGCATTTAGTGCAAACAATCAAATAGGATTAGAAATCATCTACAAATAAATTCATCTAGTGCAAGTAATCAAATATAATTATAAATCGACATCTAAATTGAAATCAACACATTCAGTGCGAGCAATCAAGTTGTATTATAAATCACCACTTACACTGAAATCAATGCATCTACTGCAAGTACTCAAATATCATTAGAAATAAAAAATTTACACTAAAATCGATGCATATAGTGAAAATAATCAAATAGGATTATAAATCACCATCTCCACTTATATCAATCCATCTAGTGTGAGAAATTTTCTTTCCTCTCTCCACCCTCCATCCATATCTATACCCCCCTCCATCTCTTCTTTTCTGTCTCTCTATCTCACCCCCCTAAACACACACACTCTCGCACTCCATATATATCAATCTCTTTCTCAATCCTCTCCTCTCCCCATATCTCTCTTCTTCCCTCTCTTCACCTTCCATCTATATCTCTATCTTCCCCTTCTCTCCCTCTCCCCTGCTAATATCTCTCTTTCCTCCTTTTGTCCTCTCTCTCCATCTTCCTTATCACTCACTCTCTCTCTCTTTATCTCTCCACATTTCTCTCTCTATGTCTTTCTTATTACCTCCCTCTCCCTCCCCCTCCAAGTCCATCTCTCTTTCCCTCCCTCTCTCCACTCTCTCACATCCTCTCTCTTCCTTCCTCTCTTTCCCTTTCTCTCCCATCTCTCTCACCCTCTCTCTATTTCTTCACCCACCATCTATGTTACTATATCCCTCCCTCTCTCCTTATATCTCCTTCTCCCGCCCCCCTATCTCCATCTCTCGTTATTTGTCTCTTTATCTCAACCCCAAACATACACACTCTCTCTTTGTCTCTCCCTTGTCACTCCTTCTCTCTCTCCACTTCTCACTCTCTATATTTCTTATTTCCTACATCTCCCCCCCTCCAACTCCATCTCTCTATCGATCCCTCTCTCCTCCTCTCTCTCAAGTCCTCTTTCTCGTCCTCTCTCTCTCTCTCTCCCCTAACTTCCTCTCTCTTCCCTGATCTCTCTCTCTCTCTCTCTCTCTCTCTCTCTTCTCAATACTCTCTCTTACCCCATCAGTCTCCTCCTCTCTCTCATCCTTCATCTCTCTCCCTTTCTCTCCTACCTCCCTCTCTCTTTTCCCTCCAATCCTCTCTCTTCCCCCATCTCTCTCTCTCCCCCCCCCCTCTCTCTCTCCCCCCCTCTCTCTCTCTATAATCCTCTCTCTTCCCCCATCTCCCTTTCTTTCTCTCTCTCTCTCTCTTTCCACCCCTCTTTCTCTCTCCAACTACATTACTATATCCCTCCCTCTCTCCTTCTCTCTTGTTCTCTCCCCCCTTCTTTCCATACATCTACTTTGTCTCTTTATCTCACCCCTAAACATACACACTCTCTCTCCATCTCTCCCTTATCACACACTCTCTCTCTCCACTTCTCTCCCTCTCTATTTCTTCTTAGTTATGTAAACTAATGAACATAAATATTCGTAAATATAAAGTAGATTACGAAGTAAATATGAAAAGAGGTTTTATTTACTTACCATACCTCTAGTTTATTTATATTTATATTTATTTACCATACCTCTTTTATTTACTATGGTATTTGGCCCATAGGCTTGTTATATAATTAGATTTTTATTTATAATCCTATTTGATATATTGTTATTTATTTACCTTACCTCTTTATACCTCTTTTATATTTATTTATTTACCATACCTCTTTATACCTATTTTATATTTATTTATTTACCATACTTATTTTATAAATATAGTATTTGGCCCATGGTATTTATGCCATGGTATCAATATTAATTTGTCCCATATTTGTCCCATAGGCTTCATCTAAATAAAACCTCTTTTTTAAAGTTTTTTTAAATACAAAAATGTTTATGGAGCAAATATAAAAAGAATTTTTATTTATTTACCATGCATCTAGTTTATATATATTTTTATTTATTTACCATAGCCCTTGAGTAAGTATAAAAATAGGTTTTATTTATTTACCATACCTCATGTTTATTTATATTTCTATTTATTCAAAATTTATAATATTGCAACTTTGATGGGGAAATATTTATGTCTTTAAATATTTTAATTTATCCATAGAATATGGGTTTTCTTTTTAAAGATTCATTTTACAAATATTTAATTAAACAAAATATTAAAAGATTTTAGATTTTGATTGTGTGTTGAATTAACTCTTTTCCTTTGATTTAGGAAATGGTATTGACTTTAGTAAAGAGTAAAGATGTTTAAAATTTTACTTAATTTGGAAATTCAATGTGATAATTTTTTTTGTTAAAGGTAAATTTTTGATCCATTCAAATTCACGTATATAATAAAGCAATTAATAAAGCAATTATTAAATGGGTGAGATAATTTACTATCCGTTCAAATTATATAAATAATACATAGTTGTATTTTAATGGTTAATCTCAGCCCATTAAAAAGTTAAAAAAATTATATATAATCTAAATTTTCAAGTTATATAAAATTCAAGATTAGGTTAAGAAAAAGAAAAATTAATTATTTTTTGAGAACGTGACATACCTGACATCAGGGTCATACTGGGTTGTAGATTGCGCCTCTCGACACAATTATGTCGCGATTGTAATTGAAATTTTAATTTTAATTGTATGTAAAATTGTAAAATTGTAATTGTAATTGTGTGTCAAATATTTGTAAAATTTTAATTGTAATTGTATATATGTAAAAAAATAAAATTCTAATTCTAATTCTAATTGTATGTAAAATTCTAAAATTGTAATTGTAATTTTAATTGCAATTGTATATGAAATTGTAAAATTGTAATTGTATGTAAAACATTTATAAAGTTTTAATTTTATTAATGTGAAATGATTGTAATTGTAATTGTATGTAAAATTCTAAAATTATAATTGTAAGTATTGTAATTTTAATTTTAATTTTAATTGTAATTGTACGTGAAATTGTAAAATTGTAATTTTAATTGTAATGTAATTGTAAAATATTTGTAAAATTTTAGTTATATTAATGTGAAATGATTGTAATTGTAAAATTGTAAAATCGTAATTGTAATGGTATATATGTAAAATTGTAAAATCGTAATTGTAATTGTAAATTTTATGTAAAATTCTAAAATTGTAATTGTAATTGTATGTAAAATTCTGAAATTGCAATTGTATGTGAAATTGTAAAATTGTAACTGTAATTGTAATTGTAATTGTACGTAAAATATTTGTAAAATTTTAATTGTATTAATGTGAAAATTTTAATTGTATTAATGTAAAATTATTTTATTAAAAATTTTAAATTTATAAATTGGTAAATAATTGTAAAATAATAAATTTAGAATAATATGAATTTTTGTAACATAATAAAGTTTAGAAAATAATGCAAATAAATTCATGTACTTTAGAATTATCATTATTTTATTATGATCTTACATACCAAAAATAAGAATGCGTTTGTTTTTGAGATCAACATAATTGCAAATTATCAAGTGAAATATTGATTTTAACATTAACACAATGAAAATTACCAATTAATTCAAAATACATATTATAATGTTTCGAAAAAAAGAGTCTTATAAGTTATAAGGTAATTAAGTCCTCTTCTTTATAAAAACTCATCTTAAGAAGTATAAATATTGATGAAATAACACATGTACCATATCACTCTCGGTTCTCATGATCACCCTCATTATCTTCCGGCTCGCTTGGCATGATAACACTATTGTTCTCAAAAATATGTTTTGATCTAGGGTCATGTCTCAATACGAACCACCAATCCCTATCCAACACATATGGGTAAAAAAACACCTGGTTGCAGTGTTTTGGGAAAACATAGGGCTCCTTAGGTTCATCCCATATATTTCTAGAGTTGATACATATCAGCCTAGCATCGCGATCTTCCTTTACATTATTCTGAACAAAGGTGTCCCACCACTTGCACCTAAAAATAATACATTGGAAAGAAGATAAATCCACTTCAATGATCTTGTATCTTTCTGGCGTAACCTAACATTCCTCGTACTAGGTTTTGATCACGGTGGCTAGATCGACTAGATTGATCGAACTTGACTTCCACTCCACAATCTTGTGTCATGTTTCAATGATCGGCATTTTCCGTGCGAAAATGGTGTCCATATGCCCACATAGATGGGAACAAATGCACCTATAAAATAGTTTAAAAATCATAGTTTCATTACATTTGAAATATGCATTATTAAGTTTCAAATGTACATATAAATAAAATAGATTATTACCGAGTTGGTGCACCCAATCCCTACGTTTAGCGCATCCTCTTCAGCAAGTGGTAACAATTGGTTGCATCATATTTCTCTCTGACTTCATCAACAACCCAACTATTGGGGCATATTTTTGGCATATTTTATTTTAAATGATCGGGATAAGGCACACTTCTACCATTCAACCATATGCATTCTTTCCTATCTCTATCCCATTTCATACTCTTTTGTTCGTACAATGTGTTAGAATCCTATACCAATAGGTGTCATTTTTCATGATTGACTTGGTGAACTATGCAATATGTTCAAACATTTTTCTTGTGCAAAGGTGTTCCATATTCTCAAAAAATAAAAAAAATAAAAAAATGTAAAGAGGGTATACCCTAAAAGAAAAATCAAAGGGTGAAAAGAATAAAATGGTCAAAAAAGTGAAGGAAATGAACCCCAAACAAAAATAGACCAGGAAAGTGTGCAAGTCTAAATGCCACTACTATTTCATTTTTTGTAATAAACAAAATTGTGTGCAGCTTGTCAAACTTTTGCCACAATTTATGAAGATTCAAACTGTTTAAACTTGACTCATTCATTTTTCAATTTCATGTTGTAGAATAGAGAATAAATATCTGACCAAACAGTTTAATCTTGGCAGATAAGTAGATAGGTAGAGTGAATAAAAGGTGCTCAACAATTTAAATTGAGCCCTTGGATGTAATAAGTGTAGACTTAGATAGGTTTGCCATGTAAAAGAGAAAGAAGATTGATATGGTTTTGCCAGTCTAAGTGCACCCTAATAAAGAAGAGAAAATGGTAGAGTAAGTAGGTAGGGTAGGTAGATGTTGTTGCAGAATTACAAGTGATGAATGATGGTTCCAAATGTGTTCAATTTTAATTTCATCACAAGTACAAAGGCAGATACTACATTGGAAAAGTTCACAGCAAAGCAAAGTCAAATTATTAACTTCCCCTCTCATTTTCCCTAAACATTTCACTAATTTCCCTAAGCACTAAGGTATTTGAAGATTAAAGGGGCTCAAGGAATTTCCTTGACTTTTTGAGGGACCGGACCCTCGGCCCAATAATTGAAAACCCCAAGTACTTGAAATCATCCATTATCACATTCATTCACCTCTCAAAAATCTTTTCCTAAGTAAAATCCCATTTTACTTAGGAAAATCCTTCAATATTTCATGAAAAACCCTCAAAATCACTTTTATTCTAAGCCTAAGTGATGAAAGTATAATAATGCCATTTACTTTTGAATCTTCACTTTCTTGGTTATGTTTAAGTATTTTGAGTTCACATTATTCCCTTGTCATATTAACTCTAATTTATATATTAACTCCCTATGAAAATCACCTTTTCCTATTATATATAAATCCTTTCATAGTAATATCCCCAAAACCCTTATATTATGATTTTTTTTAGCCAAAAGTATTTAATTCCTATTTATTCAAATAAAAAACCCACAATATACCCCCTTTTGGCTAAAATATAACATTATTATTATTCCCGCCCCCCTACAGTAAATAAATCGCATTGATTTAATTATTGTATAAATAAAAATATATGAAAAACCTTTAAACATATGAATATGTGTTTAAAACAAAAATAAAACTCAAAGTTTAATTAAAACCAAACTTTGAAATAAACTCATCCCACATGTATTTTTCACCCCCGACCATCCACCGTACAAGGTCTTAATTAATCCTTATGGTTAATTAAGAACCGATCCCCGCCAATAAGAATGCTCCCGAAATGATTAATTAACCAATAATCACATTGGTCCCGCCCGTTAAACATCTGTCAACTCCCTGTCCCGTCCACCGTCCGATCACCCGCTCCAAGATCGATGGCTCTCATTAATTTCACTGGCCATCCCCAGTCCGAAAGTTAACGCGCGAAATGACAGCGGTTTTCAAATAGTACCCTGGCCACGCGTCGTTTGCTTTGTGGATTCTACTACTTTGCTGTAACATTGATTTTTGGAATAAAGTGCTTTTGCAGAAATTTCTTTGTGGCTTGCTGGATGATGAATTGAAGCTCAAGACTTTTTGCAGGATTCATGTGTCAGAATACAGTTCAATAAGTCATTTATATCCTGTGTTTTAAGTTTTATATATGTTCACTACATCACCGTGTTTCATTTTTGAAATAATTAACAAAAAGGATTAAATCAGAAATTGCTTAAGTGTACTCTGATTTCAATTGTTATTATTCTAAATGTTTTCTTCTAAACTGGTTATAGATAATGAATTCTTAATTACTCTTGTTTCTCTGGTTTAAGCATTTGATTACTTAGTAAAGAATTCTTAATTGCTCTTTATTGGTAATCACTCACTTTCCCTCGTTTAAACATGTTGAAATATTCTTAATTGCCTTTCATCCATTTAAAAAATCCATTCCATTCACTTTAATATCCAAAATTGTTCTTTGTTTTGGCTATCTTGCCCTACAAAGCCATCTTTAGTGTAAAAACTTAATCCAGTAAAGCCATCCTCTCGACTCCATAGCCCAATGGCCTGAAATACTCAATATTGCCCTCAGTTGGCAGATTCCACCATTCAAATTCAAAAAAAAACCCTGGACTTATAACTAGCCTAATATTTTCTAAGAACAAAGCTAAATTTTAAAAGAGAGAGCCCTCTCTGGATACAAATTGGCTAGATTTTGTATCTGAAGGTTGGTTTGTGGTTACCTCGGACCCCTTTCCTTTTCCAACAACTTCAAGGAAAATCTGAGTGATAACATAGTGGCGACCATACTGGGGATCTGAATCATTTTATTGGTACTACTGTTTGATTTATAAACTACAAACAGAGTCTGAAGATTAGCCAGGTAGCCTTTTAAATGATTTTTTCTCTGCAATTGCATAGTAAATAAATGCTACTTTATTCAATCTCCGGTCTAGTTTATAGACTCAACTTTGGTTTCAAACATTCAATCAGTTTCTCTAGTTTAATAAATCTTTGAGAAAATTTTAATTAAAAATCTTTAATTTCTTGGAGAATTTGTCGAAGTTGTATTTTCATTTCATTTAAAAACAAATAACTTAAAAAGAAACATTACTAAGAAAACTGGCTTCAGAAAGGATTCGTTATAACAGGTCAAATCCTGACCCTAACCCACCACCGATATTCGAAAATCCGAATATGATTCCTAGGATTCTTAGAAGTCAAGAAAGCTCTGAAAAAGAAAGTCAAGAAAGCTCTGGAAGTTCTCAACCTCTTTATAGATCAGCATCTTGTCCTGTAAAGTGGATTTATTTTGATGAAGAACCTTTTGATGAACGATTCGAAACATATTTATTTGTGAATTTTTCTGAAACTGAATTATCCAGATTGGTTCCAGACCCATTATTTCTTGAAGATTTACAATTGAGATTTGTTTCATTTCATCTTGACAGACATTTACAAAATTCCATTCAATCTAAATAGACCTTTGAAGAAACTTCAAACACTTCTGTAATTACTGTAGCTTCCCTGAGTTCATCTACTTTTCCCCAAACTTCTCAAACACAAGCCACTCCTTCTCCTCCACCCACTCCTTCCAGACCATCATCACCTGTTATTCCATTACACCTTCCAATGGCCAATAGATATGCTCCTTTAAGGATGACTGATTACTTTGAATTTTATGAAATAGACGCTGATGATGTTCGAATGAGAATCTTTGTCCAGAGTCTTACTGGGGAAGTCAGGACATGGTTTAGGGCTCTTGCTCCAAACAGTATTGCTGACTTACCAGCCCTATATAGGGCATTTTTAAATAGATGGGAGAAGAAGAAATACCCTCTTCAAATCCTATCTGAATTTGGAAAATTGAAAAGAGGACCTAATGAAGTAGTACAAGATTATATCATCAGATTCAATGAAGCCTATAACGTTGTCCCCCAAAACCTTAGACCCCCTCCGGATTCAGTACTGGTTAAATTCCCTGATGGGTTTGATTCTGACAAAGCATATTCACTTAGGGAAAGAGCCCCCCAAACTCTAGAAGAAATGCAAAGCATAGTGGTTAGTGTTGAATCTAACCTCATAGAAAAACGAGCTAGAGCTAGAGCTGAAAGAAGGATGCCTATAAACGAAGAGCCTTCGGCTTTTGAAAGAAATCTGGATGCAATTATTAAAGGTATGGAAAGACTGGGAGACAGAGTAGAGACAATCGAAAGAAAGTCTTCTGGCGATGGTCAAAATGTTGTTAGAAACCCAAACTTCAGAAGAAATCAAAACCAAAATACTGGGAAAAATGTTCCTAACTAGAACATCAGGCCACCATTCCAAGAAAATTTTGTTGAAGGTTCATCTTATGAAGAACCAATAGAGGATGTTGAAATAAATAACGTGACTAAAAACAAGAATGAACCAGAAGTTTTCCTATCTCAAGATGATCAAGAAGATCACATTCTTGAAACATTTCAAACTCATTCAGGAGAAACTTTTGATTTTAAATAAGGATATGATTCAGCAATTTATGAAGTTCATAAACAATACAATTTGAGAAGCAGACGGATTGATGTGCTAGAGAATAGCAAACAGAAAGCTGTAAAACAAAACATCAAAGGTAAAACTAACACTCCTCCTGTACAAATTCTTTCTAGAACAAGTCCTAACCCTGCAAATCCAATAATTGAAGACGTGTTTGATAATCAGCCAAATAATAAACAACTTTCTAATGCTTTTCCTCCTGCAGGAAACGTAGAAGAACCAACAGAAGTTAATTCAGAAACACCTTCAACTCATAATCCTACTCATGAAAAAGAGAAAAACACTAAAAACCCAAAAAACAGAGAAAATCCAACTGTTCAAAATACTAGAACTCAAACAGAAAATATTTCAATCTAGAAGCTGAAATAGGCAAACTAAAGATAGTTGTTCCCTTAGCAGAATTAGCTAAGCACGATGTCTATAGAAGCCAAATCAGTAGATCCCTTAACATTACTGGAATGGACGATTCAGTAAATGTTTTTGATGATCAACCCAAACTACTTTTTGGCCCTGAAGTAAATGGTAAACCAGAGAGTGGAGGAACTCCTCCATTTTATGTGAGTTTAAATGTAAATGATAAAATACTTCATAACGCCATGCTTGATTCTGGAGCGTCTCACAATTTAATGCCCAAAGCTGTGATGGAAAGATTAAATCTAGACATTACCAGACCATATAAAGATCTTTTTTCATTTGATTCGAGTCAGGTAAGATGTTTAGGTTTGATTAAAGATTTGTGTATTACTTTGGTGCAATACCCTGCGAAATCTATTCTGATGGATATAGTAGTTGCAGACATCCCTCCTAAATATGGTATGTTGTTGTCCAGATCCTGGGGTGCCAAACTCGGAGGATCTCTTCAACTAGATATGTCATTTGCTACTATTTCAGTGTTTGGTCAACCTAAAAGACTATACAGAGAGACCTTGATGAAATATTTAGTTAGTAGTCAGGAAAAGCCTGAAAACTTCCCTGTCTACTCGGTACATTCTGATATGGACTCATTCATCCTTTATAATGTTGAATTTGACCTTCCGAATGAACTAGAAGCACCTGAAACAGAAACTACAAATAAATCTATTGTTCAAATCGAAGAAATTTCTGAAAACAAAGAAACATCAGACATTCAAGAAATACCAGAAAAAATTTAAAAACCAGAGCTCCCTGTTAAGAAACATGTTAAAACAGTTGATGAAGATTATGAACATGAAATTCTATGGCATTTAGAATTTGATGGTTCAGTAAATAAGTTAGGAGCTGGAATTTGGATACATAACGTTGAAAATGATCATGTCGAAGGCCATGCTTATAGATTGAACTTTAGATGCACTAATAATATGGCAAAGTATGAAGCTCTTTTGCTAGGGCTTAAACATGTCAAAAAGTTAGGAGAAATTAGAGTATCAATCATAGGAGACTCTAAGTTAATTATTCAACAGATTAATGGTGAATGTTCTACAAAAGACCCCAGATTGAGACAATACAGAGAAACAGTTGTGGAAATTCTCAACACTTTTCTACAAGCTCAACTTGCCAAAATTCCTAGAAAACAAAATTCGCATGCTCACAGTCTTGCAATGTTCGCTAGCACATGTAAATTACCTTTTGGACCTAATCATCAGTTCACAGCTGAGATTAGACATAGGCCTGCTATACCGGATAATCTTATGAATTGGAAAGTGTTTGCAAATAATAATCAGATTAATAGTTTTTTGACCTTAGAAAATGAGTTCTCTAACAGTAGTATAGATGAAGACACAATAATAAATGAATTTGATCAACTAGATGAGCAAGAAACGGATATTTCAGAAGAGACTGCAATTCACATGCTTCACCCAACCAAATTCACTAAAAAAGATATGCAGAATTTGAAACACGTGGAAGTCGATGAGATTATAGAAGATGAATCTGAAATTATCAATCTGAAAGATAATCATTTATGTAAAGGATTAACTCCTTTAGAAGATCTTTTTGACTCAAATGACATTCCACTAAAACCCAAAATGGAACCGTTAAAAGCTGATATTGAATAATACAATTTAGGAACTGAAGGAAATCCCAAGATGGTTAAGTTATCTAAATCTCTGCCAGAGGATCAAAAATTTAAATATGTTGAACTGTTAAAAGAATTCCAGGATGTTTTTTCCTGGATTTATGAAGATCTTAAATCATACGATACATCAATAATTCAACATACAATACCTTTAAAACCAGATCAGAAACCTTTCAAACAGAAACTTAGAAGAATTAATCTTGTGCTACTACCTTCAATTGAGAAAGAAATTAAAAGAATGTATGAAGCAGGAATTATAGCTCCTATTAGGTTCTCTGAATGGGTTTCTAATTTGGTACCAACAAGGAAAAAGACTGGAGAGATTAGAATATGTGTCGATTTGAGAAATTTAAAAAAAATTTCTTTAAAAGATAACTATCCTCTGCCTAAAATGGACCATATCTTACAAACGGTAGTGGGATCTTCAATAATTTCTCTTCTGGATGGATTCTCAGGATACAACCAGATTCTGGTTCATCCTGATGATCAAGACAAAACCCCATGGGGTACATTCAAATATGTTAAGATGCCTTTTGGACTCAAAAATGCAGGAGCGACCTTCCAAAGAGCAATGGACATTGCCTTTGCCAAAGAAATTCATGATTTTCTAGTCATATATCTGGATGATTTGATTGTTTTTTCCAAGACAGATCAACAACATTTAGATCATCTAAGACAGGTGTTCATTAAATGCAGAAAATATGGTATTTCTTTAAATCCTAAAAAATCATTGTTTGGTCTTGAAGAAGGTAAACTCCTAGGTCATGTCATTTCTAAAGATGGCATTAGAATTGATCCTGAAAGAATACAAGCCATATTGCAGATACCTCATCCCAGGAATATTAAAGAACTTCAAGCTTTCATAGGAAAGATCAATTTTTTGAGAAGATTCATTTATAGTTTAGCTGAATTACTTAGATTACTCACTAACATGTTAAGAAAGGATTCGAGTATTCAATGGACAGTATAAGCCAAGCAATCATTTGAAGAAATCAAAATGGCTTTGACCAGGACACCAGTTCTTACCAGTCCAAAATTTGATAGAGATTTCATAATTTTTTCATTTGCTTCTGAACACACAGTTGCAGTTGTTTTACTACAAAAGGATGATCAAGGATGTGAAAAACCAATAGCCTTTTTTAGTAAAGCACTTAAAGATGCATCATTGAAATATAATATCATGGAGAAACAAGCTTTTGCACTTGTGAAAGAAATTAAAGATTTCAGAGTTTATATATTGTATTCTCATGTGATAGCTTATGTACCTAATGCTGTCGTTAAAGACATCTTAACTCAAGATGGTATTGAAGGAAAAAGAGGTAAATGGATAGCTACCATATTAGAATATGATATTTAAATAAAACCAACAAAACTCATAAAAGGTCAAGGTTTGGCTCAACTCATGACTGAAACAAATTGCCAAGCCCTAGATATTAATGAACTGGATGACGAACAGGAGATGGCGACTCCACAGTTCAATCAGGCCTTTTTAGACTCACCCTGGTACACTGATATCATTTATGTTTTGTTAAAACTGCAAGCTCCTCCAGGGTTATCCAGAACGAAACAAAGGTTTTTGAAAATGACATCTTTAAAGTATTGTATTTTAGATAGTGCTCTTTTTTGGAAGAATCATGATGGAATTCTATTAAATTGCTTATTAAAAGATGAAGCTGACAAAGTTCTTAATGAATTTCATGCAGGAGATTGTGGTGGACACCTCTACTGGAAGTCAACTGCAGATAAGATCTTAAGGGCTGGTTTTTATTGGCCAACCTTATTTTCAGATGTTAAGAAATTTGTAACTGCTTGCCATAAGTGTCAGATCTTTGAAGGCAAGAGAAAATTACTTCCTTTACCATTAAAACCAATTTCCACCGAGAAACCCTTTCAACAGTGGGGCCTGGATTTTATTGGAGAAATCCATCCCCCTTCTTCTAGTCAACACTGATGGATCCTTACTGCCACAGATTACTTTACTAAATGGATCGAAGCAATCCCATCTAGACAAGCCAACGATTCTGTAATTATATTTTTCTTAGAAACCAATATACTTTCAAGATTTGGTTGTCCTAAGAAAATTATAACTGATAACGCTGCTGCTTTCAAGTCTAAGAAAATGATTAGTTTCTGCAATAAATATCACATCACTTTAGGCCATTCAACAGCCTATTATCCTCAGGGTAATGGACTAGCAGAATCTTCCAATAAAATTCTCATTAATATCATTAAAAAATCATTGGAAGAAAATAAAAAGAATTGGCATAAGAAACTTACCAATGCGTTGTGGGCAGACAGACTTACAACTAAGAAATCAATTGGGACCAGTCCATATGAATTAGTTTATGGTATTGAGGCAAGATTTCCATCATCCTTAGGAATTCCTGTTATGAAGTTACTTCAGGAGGCTCAAGTAGAACCAAATGATATTCAGAGAAGAATAAACCAAACAATTCACTTGCAGCAGACCAGAGAAGAAGTGTATCAACGATCCCAAGTTTTGCAGGAAAAATTAAAGAAAATGTTTGACAAAAGGACTAAAGCAGAAGATTTTCAACTGGGAGACAAAGTTCTAAGATGGGATTCCAGAAGGGAAGATAAAGGGAAACATGGGAAATTTGATTTCTTATGGAAAGGACCTTACATCATTCATGCTTTACAGGGAAATAACACATATTTTTTGAAGAATTTGGATGGTTCAGAAGCTGAGGAAGGACTAGTCAATGGTCGGATGCTAAAACACTACTTTGATACTATTTACTAGGATGTTCTGATTTTTTAACATGTACATAATATATCCTTTCTAATGCATCAGTTTTGATTGGATGGTGACTTACTGAAGTTGAAGCCCGAAGTGAAGGCCCTAAGCTTCAGAAGTTTTACTATCATATATACAATAAAGCCACCAGAAAAAGAAGATTACATGGTTCAGTTAAAGGCATTTTGAGGCATCTGACCTGTTGTTCTTGACTTTTCACCAGGAAAAGCCATCCCCAAGTGGAGCCAATGTTAGACTCCTATACCAATAGGTGTCATTTTTCATGATTGACTTGTTGAACTATGCAATATGTTCAAACCTTTTTCTTGTTGCAAAGGTGTTCCATATTCTCAAAAAATCAAAAAATTTAAAAAATGTAAAGAGGGTATACCCTAAAAGAAAAATCAAAGGGTGAAAAGAATAAAATGGTCAAAAAAGTGAAAGAAATGAACCCCAAACAAAAATAGACCAGGAAAGTGTGCAAGTCCAAATGCCACTACTATTTCATTTTTGTAATAAACAAAATTGTGTGCAGTTTGTCAAACTTTTGCCACAATTTATGAAGATTCAAACTGTTTAAACTTGACTCATTCATTTTTCAATTTCATGTTGTAGAATAGAGAATAAATATCTGACCAAACAGTTTAATCTTGGCAGATAAGTAGATAGGTAGAGTTAATAAAAGGTGCTCAACAGTTTACTCTGAGCCCTTGGATGTAATAAGTGTAGATTTAGATAGGTTTGCCATGTAAAAGAAAAAGAAGATTGATAAGGGTTTGCCAGTCTAAGTGCACCCTAATAAAGAAGAGAAAATGGTAGGGTAAAGTAAGTAGGGTAGGTAGATGTTGTTGCAGAATTACATGTGATGAATGATGGTTCTAAATGTGTTCAATTATGCTTTCATCATGAGTACAAAGGCATATACTACATTAGAAAAGTTCACAGCAAAGCAAAGTCAAATTATTAACTTCCCCTCTCATTTTCCCTAAACATTTCACTAATTTCCCTAAGCACTAAGGTATTTGAAGATTAAAGGGGCTCAAGGCATTTCCTTGACTTTTGGAGGGACCGGACCCTCGGCCCAATAATTGAAAAACCGTAAGTACTTGAAATCATCCATTATCACATTCATTCACCTCTCAAAAATCTTTTCCTAAGTAAAATCCCATTTTACTTAGGAAAATCCTTCAATATTTCATGAAAAACCCTCAAAATCACTTTTATTCTAAGCCTAAGTGATGAAAGTATAATAATGCCATTTACTTTTGAATCTTCACTTTCTTGGTTATGTTTAAGTATTTTGAGTTCACATTATTCCCTTGTCATATTAACTCTAATTTATATATTAACTCCCTATGAAAATCACCTTTTCCTATTATATATAAATCATTTCATATTAATATCCCCAAAACCCTTATATTATTATTTTTTTTAGCCAAAAGTATTTAATGCCTATTTATTCAAATCAAAAACCCACAATATACCCCCTTTTGGCTAAAATATAACATTATTATTATTCCCGCCCCCCTACAGTAAATAAATCGCATTGATTTAATTATTGTATAAATAAAAATATATGAAAAACCTTTAAACATATGAATATGTGTTTAAAAAAAAAATAAAACTCAAAGTTTAATTAAAACCAAACTTTGAAATAAACTCATCCCGCATGTATTTTTCACCCTCGACCATCCGCCGTACAAGATCTTAATTAATCCTCATGGTTAATTAAGAACCGATCCCCGCCAATAAGAATGCTCCCGAAATGATTAATTAACCAATAATCAGGTTGGTCCCGCCCGTTAAACATCTGTCAACTCCTTGTCCCGTCCCCCGTCCGATCACCCGCTCCAAGATCGACGGCTCTCACCAATTTCGCTGGCCATCCCTAGTCCGAAAGTTAACGCGCGAAATGACAGCGGTTTTCAAATAGTACCCTGGCCACGCGTCGTTTTCTTTGTGGATTCTACTACTTTGCTGTAACATTGATTTTTGGAATAAAGTGCTTTTGGAGAAATTTCTTTGTGGCTTGCTGGATGATGAATTGAAGCTCAAGACTTTTTGCAGGATTCATGTGTCAGAATACAGTTCAATAAGTCATTTATATCCTGTGTTTTAAGTTTTATATATGTTCACTACATCACCGTGTTTCATTTCTGAATAATTAACAAAAAGGATTAAATCAGAAATTGCTTAAGTGTACTCTTATTTCAATTGTTATTATTCTAAATGTTTTCTTCTAAACTGGTTATAGACAATGAATTCTTAATTGCTCTTGTTTCTCTGGTTTAAGCATTTGATTACTTAGTAAAGAATTCTTAATTGCTCTTTATTGGTAATCACTCACTTTCCCTCGTTTAAACATGTTGAAAGATTCTTAATTGCCTTTCATCCATTTAAAAAATTCATTCCATTCACTTTAATATCCAAAATTGTTCTTTGTTTTGGCTATCTTGCCCTGCAAAGCCATCTTTAGTGTAAAAAATTAATCCAGTAAAGCCATCCTTTCGACTCCATAGCCCAATGGCCTGAAATACTCAATCTTTCCCTCAGTTGGTGGATTCCACCATTCAAATTCAAACAAAAACCTTGGACTTATAACTAGCCTAATATTTTCTAAGAACAAAGCTAAATTTTAAAAGAGAGAGCCCTCTCTGGATATAGATTGGCTAGATTCTGTATCTGAAGGTTGGTTTGTGGTTACCTCAGACCCCTTTCCTTTTCCAACAACTTCAAGGAAAATCTGAGTGATAACACAATGCGACCCACGATTGTGTCGTTTCGGAATTGTATAGAACGAATTTATTGATTGCTTCAATTTTTGCATTCACTGATGAAATCAAACTGAAATTATATATTACATAGAGATCAAAATATACATTATATCGAAGTTCAACACGAATATTTAATTTGTGTAAATTTAAAAAAATATAATTTGCTTACTCTTTATCAAGTGCTTTTTTCCATTCATTTGGAGCAGCTCCCCTTCTCTTTTTTCTTCATCCCTTTCATCATCCCAAATCACCGCACCTGGTCTATCATTGATCTGCTTGATGTACTGACTGGCATAATAGAAAGAATCATATGATATGTACCCCTCTGCCATAGACCCCTCGGGTTTTTCCCTTTGTCGAATAAAACCTTTCAATTTCTTCATGTACCTATCTAAGAAGAACATCCAACGACAAGAAACCACCCCAACTAATTCAACCTAATTTACTAGGTGGATTAGAAGATGAACCTACAAGTCCATGAAACTCGTCGGCAGTTCCTTCTCAAACATACAAACAATCTCAAATATATCTTGACACCACTGTGGAATGCTAGCCACATGAATCTCCTTTGACATGATTCAGCGTACAAATGGAGATAATTTAGATATGGCACGTCCTAGGTCTTGGGGGAATTCATGTTTCACACACCCATGCACTAACAAAGGATAATGAAACTAGAAATTTATAAACACATGCAATAATATACAAAATTAGTTATGTTTTATGATCCTTGCATGGGATAAAATTTATTAATATAACAAATAATAAAATCATGATTTTGACATTATATGTACTCTTAGAAGATTCAAATGGTCATGTGATTTCAACCCTGACAAATGGTCATCCACAGTGAAGTAATGCCGTAGTGAAGACCCATATGAAGATGGCACCCTCACACCCATTATAACTTCCTTTGCCAAAGAAAGATCATATTTTTTTAAAATCCATGGGACATCACCTTCTTTGAAATACCATGAATTAGAGGGACCAACGCCTGCCTCTAATCATGTACTTTCTAATCGTCTTGGCCAATGTTTCTTTTTAGTTTTTGAAGTAATAAGATCTTTCCTAACAACCAATGTGTCACTTTTTTTCGATGATATATGCCTCCATAAAGAAGATGAAACATTTTTAAATATCTGCATGGGATCTAATAAGTGGGAAATCTTAAGATTCTCCCAATATGGGAGGCTATAAAAGATAGATTTCCTTTTCATCCCAATGGGCAATTTCTCAACATAGGTGTCGAATAATTCTGGATCATCGAACATAGGCTCCCCATTTGAATCGAACATTTCTATGAAATCCTTCTCCTTCTCTCTCTCACATTCTCTAAGCCATTCATCTGGTGTCGTTATTGGAGGCCTTTGGGTTCTCTCTCATTTACCATTGAAAGTGGATGTTGCTCTTCTGTAAGGGTGTTCTTCTGGGAGGAATACCCTGAAGCAGTCATACACTGGATTTCATAGGTTGTTGGACCATTTAGCTTTCAGAGAAGGTCCACAACATTTAAATCTAAAATAACCCTTTTGTTACAAGACCTGCGAGATTATTGTATACAATTTATATGCATGGCACGTTAAATAATGTCATGAAGATCAGAACAATTACAACGAATTAAATAACTAATATGCGAAAGAATATTGTTACGTATATAAACAAATCATTAAACATGTAATTTAGTAGAGAAAACTCCTAATCCTGGATAATCATGTGTCTTGTAAGCACATATGCCATACAATGTAGAACTCCTCTCTGCTGCGATGGGTCTTGATACATCGTATACATTTATCCCATCCCATAATTCCTTTAATTCATCTACCAGTGGTTGTAAGTAGACATCCATATTCTTCACTTTTCTTCTACCAGGGACTATGAGAGCCAACATAAGATGTTCATTCTTCACGAACAACCATGGGGGGATATTTTTATTGATCACTACTACAGGCCAAAAATAATAGTAGGTGTTCTGGAGGGAATATGGGTTGACGCCATCCATGGTTGTGCTGAGTCGTAGAATTCGTACTTCATCCTTGAATTTTCATTCCATGTATCCTCTATATGCTTCATGGCTATTGAATTAGTTTGGATTCACATAACTCCCAACTCACTTCTGTGTGAGGCATGCCATCCTGGCAATATAGCTAATTTTTTGCAACAAAAGAGCCTTTGAATCCTTGGGATTATAGGCATGTGCCTTAATATATTAAAATGAGGCCCACGTGATTTACCATTATTTTTTATTTATCATACATATCATGCCCACATTTCGAACATATCTCTTTGTCTGAATATTTTCTTCTATATTGAATGCAATCATTTGGACATGCATGATATGATATGTACTCAACACCCAACATTTTCAATAATTTCTTTGCCTCTTCGCAGCTACTGGGCAAGACATTATCACTCAGAAGAACCTTATCTTTGAATAACCTGTAGTTGATGATCATGGAAAATATTAAATGTACATTAATGTTGATATAATTATTAATGTTCATAAAATTGACCATTTGTAATGATCATTGTGTGATTATATTTCTCAAAATTATATAAGGGAGGACTTTATGGTAACTAACCTCAAAATTTCTGAGAAACATGCATTCGACAAGCCAAAATTTTCTTTAAAGTTGTACAGTAACATCGTTGTCCCCAACTGGTTAGATTTTGAGTGACTACCAGGTCCAAAGAGAGGGGTGGTGGAACCAAATTTAAGGCTTTTGAAAAAGGTGTCAGCGATATGAGAATCATCCCCTAGTTGATCATCATTTTGGAATGCATCTAACAACATTGTCTCCATGGAAGTCGTATCCCTTAAGTAATCATCCATACCAACCTCTATTTGATTTCCTCCATTGCCAACTTGTGAAGAACTACTATTGTTGTAGTCATTCCTAATTGGTGAATCTAGATCTAGTGGGAATTGAATCGGTGGTTGATTCAACCATTCTTAGTATCGTTCCTCTCTGATTTTTTCTCTTAATTTAGTCTTCTCTCGATTTTAAATTGTCATGGGGTGCAACGGAAGATGGTAGGTAGGTTGCTCATCATCACTAGAATCCTAATAATTTCAAAAAATATATTTGAACATGATTAGTAAAAAATATATGACATAAATTAGTAAGAACGTTGATAATGCATGATTAATTTGTTTGACATTGAAATAATTACATTAATATACCAAACAAATATTATTACCATCATTGTCCCGAGATTGTGGCTAGAAGATGCAATATTGTTACAATTGGCAGGGTGAAGTGGTTGTCCATTTTCATCTACCAAATGTGCCTTGCGGTATGCTACTCCTGATAAGAGCTTCCGACATTTTAGAGTTGTTTGAATATTTTGTGCATCTGAAATCGATTCTGAATCTGCATGAACCTGCAAATTTGTATACATTCTAAATTTTACTAAGCTAATTGACATGGATAAAAAACATAAATTCAATTAGATAATGAAAATATAAATAAAATCCGAAGTAAATATTACGTCTCAAGATGGATAGGGAGAACTCTGCGATGGAATTTGAGAAATATTATGGAATGAGTTGGATTTTAAAGAATTTTCCATTCGATATA
Organism: Pinus albicaulis; assembly: GCA_034641835.2. Taxonomy (NCBI): domain Eukaryota; kingdom Viridiplantae; phylum Streptophyta; class Pinopsida; order Pinales; family Pinaceae; genus Pinus; species Pinus albicaulis. The sequence continues at coordinate 924,464,844 of CM076579.1, forward strand.
ATTATGATATTTTCTCCCCGCATTTGAGAAAAATCAACAATAAATTTTAGTGTACACACCTAAAATTAATTTTGGTGCCTTAAAAATGGACTTATTGTTATCGGTGCTTATGTACAGATAATCGCACCGGTGTGTTTTAGTTACTGCACACCAATGCCATGTTATTAACTGACGCATTGGTGCGGTGTTATTAATTGGCGCACCAATGACAAAAATCCGCAAATAAAAAAAAGCACAACTTTATTTTCTTAAAGTGAAAAAAATTAGTAAATTGAAAAATGGGCGGAAAAATATTTTCAAAAATCTAATTTTATAAAAAAATTCTTTAAATACTAAATACTTTTCATTATTTCACTATTTTTGCAAAAAATTTCAGCCAGAGATTCTCACGAGACATACCTAGAGCAAGAGAGCATGAGAGCACTGTGTAGCAACGAAATACTTTTGAACAGAACTATTCAAACAATCAAAATTCCAAACCTTTGGTAATTCAAACCCTGTAGCATAGAATTTAAAATGATCTCATGATTAAATTTTATTCCTTTTTTTACATTTTCTGTAGTATTTTTTACGCAGTAAGTAAAAAAATTAAAATTTACTGTTCATTTTTAGAAAAAAAAATAACTAAAAAAATCCATTTTACCCTAAACCCTTCATTCTTTTTTGTTTCTGCCCTTGCTTCTTCCTATTTCTGTGATTTCAAAATTAGGGCTTTTCATTTTAGATTTATAAAGTTTGTATTTCTATATATATAGGCCTATGACATCTAACCCATGGGATGACTTGCATAGTCAAATCCCAATCCATGTCAGCCCTTGCGTGATTTTTTTAAAAACTGAAACTTTTTAATCGATGCTCCCTCCGTAACCTAGTGTAGCGGTACGCTGTCTTATCACAGTGCACCGCATATGTACTTTTTGATAATAAAAAAATAAAAACATATTTTTTTAATATGTGCGACATATGTAAAATAGGGCACCGGTGAGCTATTTCATTATAGCGCACCGCGCACGTACTATTTGGAAAAAAACAATTTTTTATTTTATGTGTTAATCAGTGTACCATTTAACATATAATGCACCGAGTCTCCTTGTTGACAGAGAGAACCGTATGGTGGTACCCTATTTGCGTGGGGCGTTTATAAGAATAGGTCACACCGCCCTCTCCACGACACCATATGCTACAAAAACTAACACTAGAGGATTTTTATTAAATTTTCTATGTTAATCAGTGTGCTCGTTAAAATATAAAACACTGGTTATCCTTGTTGAAATAGAGCACCGTATGGTGTTTTATACTGTTTTGGCAGTGTGTTTATAAGAACACGATGCATCGACGTCAGTGCATACAACATTAAAAGTGCACCTGTTTCTTGATATTTTTTTTACCTAAAAAGTTGATGATTTATTTATAAAATATATTAGTGAATGATATGGTACATGTTTCATATTGATAAATAAATGACTAACAAGAGATCAAGTAACAAAAATACTTAGCACTTCAAGAAAAGCAAAAAATGCAAGTTCTTTGTAAATTTTTTACAAAAAATATTATTTTTGAACTATATGTAAGTTTAACTAATATGTATTGTTTACTTTGTATCATGCAGAGCGACAAAATGACGAAGCTTGATAAGATTATTTCTGATCTAGGACCAGAAGAGCATAAAATCTTGATGGAAAAATTGCAAAAGGATGAATCAAGTGAATGAAAAAATTCTATCGATCCAATATGAGTTTCTTTTTTTAATGTTCATTAATAATATACTTAAAATTATTAGATAAAATGTTTCAAACAATCTATTAATTTACATATGTTTAATTTTTTACAGGGACCAACAACTCAGAAAAGGAATGTTATTCTAAGAAATGAAAAAAAATAGAACATGCAAATGAAAATGAATTTCTCCTTAGCTCATCTGGAGTGGTGCTGGAGGTTAATGAAGGGGGGGAAAACTCTTACAAAAGTTTGAGGGATCTAGTGGAATGAATGTATAGATATTCTTTCCACTTACAATACAAAAATCAATCCAACGATTCCAAGAACCAAATTTTATCTAAACTATAGGAAGAGTTTCCAGAGAATTGGTCAATGAGACATGTCAGACTTTTAATAGAAAAAAAAAAGAAGGAATGAAAAAGTAATATTCCTTTAAATTTTTTTCTAGAATTATTATAAATTTCACTTTGCTTCTATTTACTTTTCATATATCATTATAAAAATTAAATAGTTTATTTTCCTATTACATTTTCAGGAATATTATGAAAATCTCTGTTGGGTGTGGAGTCTAATTATCTTGTTTATTTTGTATCACAGCATTGTTCCCCTGTACCTTAATGGGGCGGCAACACTACCCATAATTAAACGCTTCCTGGGGATTCCAGGGGGGGTGGCTGCGACTTTATGGAGCCCCCCCCCCCCCCCTGCAAGGGATTTCGGGGGCAGCGCCCCCGAAGCTAAAAATGGATGTAAAATTGACTTGTAAAAGTATAGTAATTTCTAGTCAATCTGGGCCATTCATTAGGCAGATGATCTGACGGTAGAAATTATGTTTACTTTATGGTTTTTTTCCCTAGAAGGAAACCCCTCGCTTGCATGAGGGCATTGTATTGCGGTTGTGTATTGTATGTGTATTCTTAGAGCGAGAAACAGATAGGGAGACTGTGAGAGAGAATAGAGGGTATTACAGTGGATCTAATGTAGATTGTGTCTTTTCATTTTGCTGGATAATAGAAAGGAAGGATTGGTTGTTCGGGGTGGACGTAGCCCAAACTGGGTGAGCCACGTATATCTGTGTCTCTCTGGCTTTATGTGTTTTGTGTGCTTGTGTTTTCTGCATATTTTATGTGTTGCATTGCTTTGTAATATATAATTTTCTAACAATATCAAAAGATGAACAAGATGATATCATAAATATGCCAGTAGGAATGTCCAAAAAGGTGTACAAGGAGATGGTCAAAGAAATGGACAAAATTGCATTGCAAGAGGAGCCATCTCAACAACAACGTGCTTCAAATGTAATATGTAATCATTGAATTTTTCGATTAGGTACAATAAATAAATAATTTAGCATTAAATATTATTTTTCAAGTATTTTATTGCATAAATGAAAAGAAAATGGAACCCATTCAGCACATAAAATAGGAAGACAAGGAAGAAAAGGGTTGATATCTAAGTTTGTGAGTAATTGTTACTTCCTTATAACAACTTAACTAGATTTCATTTTTGTATAATTTAAGTTGGTTTACAACAATCATCATTGAATGTATTCAAACAAGTGCTAACATATAAAGAAGAACCATCAAATGAATTTATTGACATTGTGTTAAATATGGGTTGTGAGTATATGTTCGCATATCAGAAATTGATTATGGAATTTGTAAGCATCTATCGATCTTGTTTTACTTAGATCCATCTGTAATTAATAGAACAAAAAAATCTTTTATATTAAATATATGATCTGTTATGGGGTATAAAAATTGCAGGCAACAAAGTATGGAAATGCGCTAACAAATAAAATCTTGAAAGATGGCATGAAATTTGGTTTTGAAAGAATGTGTATAATTCATGATTCAATTGTTGCTATGGTATGTCATTTCTTTTCAATTTGCATTGATGTATATTATTTAATATTGCAATTCTCATTATTATCACCAATGTATATACACTCATTACAATTTATTTTTATGTTTGTAGATGGAAGGTGAAGAAGAAAAAAACAATCAACATCGTGAACAAAACATTCCTCAAAATAACCCAAGTCATGGAAGTAGCTGGAGCAGTGACAACAGTTCAAGTGAAGAATGAGGATTATTATGTTTGGATATCAAAGCAAGGCATTGTATTTTTTGAAATATATGTATGTGAAATCAGACAATTTGTTTAATGTAATGGACATAGTGTCCCAATTGAAAGACAAAGGGATACCAATAACTGTCCCATTTTGTATGACAAAGACTATCCTATTCATATATATATATATATATATATATATATATATATATATATATATATATAATATGTTTTAATTTATTCTATTGCATTCTCCATTGTCGTTGTGAAATGTAACACCACTGATTAAATTTATGGATGATTAAATATTATAATGAAGAGATGTGAAATCAGATGATATGATATAAAAAATTAATCCAACATCACATTCAAATGCACTAATAAAAATTTAATTGATATGAATATTGTTATAAGATATGTGTCATCTTTTGATGAATAATGAGTTTTTAAAAATCACAATAATTATGATATGATATAACAAATTAATCCAAACATCACATTCAAATGCACTAATAGAAATTTAATTGATATGAATACTGTTATAAGATATGTGTCGAATTTTGATGAATAATGAATTTTAAAAAATCACAATAATTGCACTTCACAAGTCAATGTTTCTAAAAAATAAAAAATGAACATTGAGGTGTGTCAGTTACTGTACACCGGTACGTTTTTATGAGAAAGTGCACCAGTGTGCTTCTATGACCTATGATCACTGCACAAATACCAATACCAATTATAAATATCGGTGCGTTTGTGTGATACTGTGCACCGGTGCATTTCTATAATACTACGAACCAGGGCGTTGATACAACCTAAGGGCACTGCACAAATCCCAATACCAATTAGAACAAACCAGTGTGTTGTATCACCTACAGTGCACCTAGTGCATTTTTAGACCTTTATGGCCCAGTGCATGCACCTTCGACCGCCCTGGGCTGACCCTTTGGATGACACACATTGGGACGTTTACTATAAAACACACCAGTGTGTTAACACCTGAATAGCACACCGATGAGAAAAACATCCGTAATAACCTCCAGCTGCACAATTTTTTTAATTGTGTTGAAATTATTTTAGAAGCTCCACCAAAACCTCTGTTATCGAAAACGAACGTTGTAGAAAATGTTTTTTGACAATTTTGGCCAATTTTAGAACACTAAAAACCTCTTTTATAACCTCTGCTAGAAGCTATTTTCATTGTAGTGCAACTATGGAAAGATCCAATTCATCATCAGCGCATGAAACACATTGAGCTACACATACACTTAATCAGAAAGCTCATTCATTATCATGTTATTGAAGTGCAGTATTTTTCAACCAATGATCAAGTTGTTGATATCTTTAGAAAGGCTCACATAGAAGCGAAGTTTACCAAACTTTGATCTATTCGTGGAGCTTAGGAAAGTTATCATTAAGGGGGGATAGGCTCTAATGCCTCCTTCCTTCTCCTATTGTGTCACCTTTGTAAATCATTCAATCCTATCCCAAGTTGTTCTTAAGGGGGGGTGTTAGGATATTCTGACACATAGGAAATAATCAAGTATAACTTGGTCTAGCATAGAGTTAGGTAAAGTGTGTTACTTTACTATGTACTTTTGTAACTTATAGTTTGATGGTCATGATATGTAGTGATTCGACGGTTCATTCTCTCCTCGATATTACCGACACTTGATTCGTGGCTTAACACTCGATTGGTCCATGATCTCTATTTAAATATCATGGAGGGTGATTTGTTTGGTAACTATTTATGAGAGAATGTTATGTAAATTTTCCTTCTTTATAAATAAATTATCTGAAGTGGTTGCGTTGGCTCATGTCGTGGACTATCTCCCTCTTTGAGGTTTTTAACCACATCAAATACTGGTGTGTACTGATCTATGATCTATTTGTGAGCATTGACATTTGGTGTTTGATCTAAGGAACTTACCTTGTAAATTCATATAGGTGATAGTCACTATCTGTCATTATAAATCATTATTGGTGACGAACCTTGAATGTCACCCCACACCTATACTTTCGGAAACACCACCTTTGGTGACATTCATTTTTGGTGACAAAGGCTCTTTTGACCATCACCAACGACCTTATGGTGACATTTTTCGCCCCTCACCAATGTCCTTTTTTATTGTAGTGACATGTTGTATATGCAGTGCTATGTACATATGGCATTTTGTGTGTGTTGTACATATGGTGCTATGTACATATGGTGTTGTGCGCATGATTTTACAAGTGGTGATGTGTGCATGTGGTGTTGTGTACATGTGGTATTGTGTACACATTGTACAGGTGGTGCAGTGTACATTTGGTGTTGTGTACATGTTGTGCAGGTGGTGCTGTGTACATGTGATGTTGTGCACACGTTGTGAAAGTAGTGTTGTGTACATGTGCTACTGTATACATGTAGTGCATATGGTACTAGTATACATGTGGTATTGTGGTATTGTGTGCATGTGTATGGTGTAGTCGTGGTATCATGACAAGTCTATTAGGTGTGTTGTGCTCTGTATATTTACATGTATTGTGTTGTGTTGTACACTGGATGTAGGTGTATGTTTTGTGTTGTATTTTGCACCAAGCATAGGTGTATTTGTTGTATGCTAGTGTAGGCATATGTATTGTGTTGCATTATACACTGGGTGTAGGTGTATGTGTCATATGCCAGTGTGGGCACGTGTATTGTATGGAATTGTGTATCATATGTTGGTGTATGTGTTGTGATCTACATTGTGTGTATATGTACATGATTGAAGAGAATCAAAGGCATTGGGTGCTTTCCAGGAGTGGCAACCAATATGCTGTGTGTATAAAAGAACAAAGGCAGAAGTAAGGACCGATAAAGGATAAGTATCAGTATTTTATTTAAGTTTGATTATGCATGTGATATGTGATTCTAACTTATGATGGTTACATGTGATTTATGATTATGTTTTATGGTGATTTCATGCAACTCATGGTTTTAATTTATGATGGTTGCACTTTGATTTTACTAGATGTGATATGTTTATACATGATGATTTGATCAAACATCTAGTTTGACTTGTATGATAGGAAGTAAAAAGAAGTGCAAGTGTACCTTATTGATAAGCTACCAATGAAGTATGATGTCAATTTATTTCAATTTATTTTGAATCTAATGGCAGTTATGTGTTCATGCAAGAAGCATGAAAATTCTCGGTTGGGTGATTGGAACTGATTGTAAGCATTAGCAACAGCAACAAAAGGAATTGAAATAGGCAGCAGTATGCTGGTAAAACATTTCAAGAGCAGGGCCATTGTGGGACATTGGTACCCAATAGTGTCCATTGATTTCCATGAGCATGCTATGATTGATATGATGGTTTTGAGGTAGGTGCATGCCTTGGTTTTTTATCTTCCTATGTGAAGAAGACTTTCCAAGTGATGGATCACCTGAGATAGGGGATGCTGGGGAACTTGGAAGGTGAGTGACTGCACGAAAGGGCATTACTGGATTGCTCGAGGGACTATGTATCAGATAATGGAAGATCGAGGATGGATTTTTTTTGTCATTAGCATTGCCATATGGAATCAGATGCACATTGGGAGTCTTCCCTGGAACATTGAGCTGGTAATTGTTCACTGTGGGTATAGTAGCACAAGATTGTACCTGTGGACATTGGATCCAACTGCCTCTCACAATGGATTCTGGACTTCCTGGGAAGGAAGTGAATCCTAGTACTACTTTGAGGGTGGAGGTGTGAGCCTCTGTATTCCCTTGTTGCAGATGCAGGCATCATATCATTTTATTTTCTTGTTGAGAAAATTTTCACATGTGTATACCCGTATACTGTTGTAAATACTCTAATGAATTGTATTATAAAGCTCTAGTAAATGATATGTTTTTCACGTTTTTAGCAGTGGTCATTGTAAATAATACAATGATCTATGTTACAAAGCTCCATGGGAAGTATGTTTTCTTTTTAGCCGTTTTGTTGAGGTATACATGTGGTTGAACACTAAGGATGGTTTTCCCCTAAGGGGGAGGGTTCTGTAACAAACCCAAGCTAAAAAGTCATGTAATAAAAGTTTATAAAGGAAAAAATAAGACCACAGTTAAGGGACACTTATTCAAAGATGAATTTTGCGAAAAACATATTAGTGGGTGTTCATTTCAGTTATTATGGATAAAGGAAATTGGAAAAGGAAATGTAAAAGGCTTTGGAAAGGCATGAGCCATTATTTGTCTTTTATTTATGAAAATAATGGAAAATAGGAGAAAAGGAAGGTGAAAGGTCACAAGTTTCATGTGAGGAGGAAAATAATGGAAAATGAATAAAATAGAGGCCTCATTGATAAAAAAAGATTCTGAGGATCAGTTTTAAATATTTTTGGCTCAAAAAAAAAATTAGTTCAATTTTGGAGATCTCTCTCATTAATCTTTCCCTCCCACACTCTTATACACTTAGAGTTTTCTTGGAGCATTCCTGCATTGGAACAAGAAAGAGGAAAGCAAGAAAATGAAGGACAAGGAAGGGAAAGGAAAGAAAATATCAAACACGGAAGAGCAGTATCTAGCAAGTTTAGCATCAAAAATTGCAAGTAACATATTGCATGTGTTATTTCCTATCTGGTTTGGACATTCATGGCTTATGCATGTTGGTATTTGGTTCTCTTGTTGTTGGTGGCATGGTTTTGTCAGGTTTTTATAGTGGTTTTCAACCATTCCTTTCCTTTTTTTGGATAGCCATGGTGTGATGGGATTGATCTTGGTTTTGAGCTTTTGAATTATTGGATGGTTTTCAGAATCCATGGCAGAGGTGGTCTCAGGAAGTTCCCAAAGGCCTAGGAATCCCTTGATCATTTTAGGTGGTATACATTGTAAAGCTTGAGGGTGGTGTCTTGGTTCAGTGACTAGTGATTCGATGTGGATTGCGATAAAGCCGAAGAGGAAAGGAGATGGAAAATTCCTCAAGAATAGTGATGGATTCTAGAGTCATTATAAGCTTGGCTCGGTTTTGTGATGTCAACACTGGTTTAGGTGTGATCATGGTATGGTGAGGGTGGAGGTGGTTTAACCCTTGGATTCCCTTGGTTTTTTTTTGGATTGATTTATCTATGAGATCCAACATTCATGCTTAGCATATGGCACATGGGTGATTGGATGAAGAGAGATTTGGCTCAACCATGTCTATGGTTGGGTGGTACGTGGAAGTCTCGAACCTGGTTGGATCTTTCATATGTTAATAAAAGATAAAGTTATAAGCAAGGTTATATGACTAGTTCAAGTTAGGGTCATTTCATGTATCTAATTATAATTATAAAGATAATAGATGCAATACCTAACTGATGTCATAAAATTCAAGGAAGAGGGTAGTGATCCTTATTTTCATGTATCATAAGAGTTTTCAGTCATTCATGCTATATATTGTATCCTATACCTATAGATTGCATTGATGCCAAGTGTTTGACAGAATGTCATCCTAGTTGGGGATGGTCAGGCCTAGTCATGGAATCATCTTTTGGGTCATTATCTATATCAACATGTGCTTTAATGATTATGAAAGCTACAGAAAGTTCTGGGTAGTGCTCGGGATTATGGGCTTAAAATGTGCCATAAATCCTGCAGACGATAGCACTATTCCAAGGGAAAAAGTACCTGGACACACACATGACTATGTTGTGGTAGCGTCTAGAGCCTCCCAAATGAACCCTTTCCCATATCAAGAGAGATTTCGGGGGTTTTATTCACTAAAACTCAGTGGGACCCAGGGATAGGTCAGGTGGATTTTTGAGATAGCCTCTAAGGGTCATGTAGTAGGTATAGGAGGTCTGTGTTATGGATTTTCATCGATTCCACTTCCTTAAATTCACCAAGAAGGTTGATTCTAGTCATAACTGCCCCTCATCTCATGTTTACCCCAGTTGAACGGTTACTTGGGTAGAGGTGAGGGGAGGTGTTGCTACAAATACCATGGATGAGACCATTAGGAAGGAAATGTTATGTTTCAATCAGAGAAAACAAAAAGGAGAAAGTTATATAAAATAGGGTGGCAAATAAACCTGAAAGATTCAATATTATCAGAGAGGGGTTTAAGAAATATTCCTTTCCTAAGAGTATGAAAGCAGAGAACTATAGAAAAAGAGTTAACCAACAAAATAATATGGAGTAGAAAGGAGGATTAGGAATAGGAACCATAAATTTTAGTGATTTAGTGAAACCACCAATAAAATGTTGGGACTGTAATGAAAATCAGCTATGGAGAGATTTTACACATAATCCATTAAATAAGAAAGAAACATTGAATAATACTCAAGAAGCATCTACCATAAACGACATTTCATGCAACATTCCCAGAACCAGTGTTGCATCGGATGGGAGGAAATAAGATCATTAGTCCACCATGGTGGAAGTTCAAGGTAAATTTCTTGAAGAATATGTGTTTGTACTTATTGATCTAGGATTTGAATTAAGTTATACTTTCCCTGATATAGTTGAAAGGAATAACCTTGTAAAATAGAAACTAAACAAGCCTTGGTTAGTACAGTTGGCCACGAGAACTAAAAGAAAAGTGACTGAAATAAGCAAAAATTGCACAATAAATCTAAATGGTATGCATACCACTTTAAATTTTAATATATTACCGTTGGAATCGTATGACATTCTCATAGGTATGGAATGGTTAGTGTAGAAATTATAAAAAAACTCTATACCAATGGATTCAATCCAATCATGTAATTACTAAAAACGATATTGAATCCTTCTACTATATTTGCGGAATATAAAACATGATCGTTGAATTACATGCAAGAGAAAGGAAATGATCAATCACACAACAAAATATGTATGTGGGGAAAGAAACTACTCAAAACCCCTCTATCATATATTTTACATAGTAAAAGAATCATGAAATAATACAATTCTTTCTCACATCGAGAAAATCTTGCACTCTATCAATCATCTCACCCTGATCTGGTTCAAAACTGACTAGCAATTCTTAGGGAAAATTTACCAACACTTAGCCAATTCTCAACCCCTTCTTACCCCAACCTTTCTCACACAGTTCCTAGGCAATTAATCCCTATTAAATAGGATAATCAACCTTCCTTTACTACACAATCCATCATGAGCCTTCCTCTAACTTATTATAATTATGCCCGCGCAATTCTCTAATAGTACAACTGATATTTAACTTCCCTTTAACCTCTGTCTCAGCTGGGTCATCATCAGAATTGACATGCATGCAGCTAATAATAGTGAATCATCAGTTACCTGATAGATCACTACTTGTGACTTAAACCTAATTTAATTCACTGGACCTCTCACTAGCTCATCACTCAATTAGAACTAGTTAAACTGATTTTAACTCAATTAATTTGAGTTAATTGATTACATGTGCACCAAAATAGTGCATTAACTACAACTGGACCCCAAAAATAATAAAATCACTCTACATGCATCAGCTTTGACCCTCAACTCTAAATTCTTGAGCTAACTTAGTATTTATGACTTAGTTAACTGATACAAGTTGTTATGCGATGAAATTACAATTTATTTTCCAATTTATTTAAGGGATAAATAAATTATATGCCCACGTTTAGCACTAGTGTGTAACTGAATTCCTCACTCATGTGTGACTGGAATCCAACACCAATTATGTGGTCAATTTTTGTCCTTTTTGGATGCCAAATTCACTATTTCTTGTTGCAAATTTCAACAGTTAGAATCACATAGAGTGATATTGAATTATTTATAAAAGTATTTTATATGTGTTGATGAAAAGGGGGAAGCCTCCATGGTCCAAGGAATTCCAAGAAAGTTTTTTGTTAGGAAAATATTTGCAATACAAATGAATAAATATGCTAGAAAAGGATTCCAAATGTTCACTGTCTAAGTGGCAAAAAATATTTCTAATGATAATTGAAACCATAATTAGAAGAATATCCTATATTGCAACATTATAATGATGTTTTTTAGAGAAGAAATACTAATAATTTCTCCAATAAGGGACATTTATTTTACAATTTTTATTGTACCTAGAGTTGTTCCAGTATCAAAGGCACCATACATAATGATTATCCTTGAGATAAAAAAGTTGAATATTCAATTATAGGAACTTTTGGATAAAAAGTATATAATTCCAAGTGTATATCCTTGGGGAGCACCAATTTTATTTTTCAAAAAGAAGGATGGTACTCTTAGGTTGTGCATAGATTACATACAACTTAATAAAATGGCACTAAAAAACAAATATCCCTTGCTCAAGATAGATGACTAGTTTGATCAAGTCAGAGGAGATTCTATTTTCTTGAAAATTGATCTGATATCAAGATAACATCGAATCAATATTAAGGATGGATATATTCACAAAAAAAACATTTCACACACGTTATGGGAATTACAAATTTGTGGCACTCCCATTTGGGCTTACTAATGCACCAACTACATTCATATTCCTTATGAATAGCATACTTAGACCATTCCTAAATAAATTTTTAATTTTCTTTATAGATGATATTTTGTATACTCAAAGAGTAAACAAGAGCATGACCAATATTTGAAGATGGTCCTTAAAAATGTTCGAGATAATGAATTATATGTCAAATTCAACAAATGTCCATTTTAACATAAATAAGTTCATTATTTAGGACATGTTATATCAGAAGAAGGAATTATTGTTGATCTAGAAAAGATAAAGGAAATAATGGAGTGTTCAGTACCTAAAAGTGTAGAGGAAATCAGATCCTTTATGGGAATTACAAGTTACTATAGGATATTTATAGAAGGTTTTGCTAAACTTGCATATCCCATTACTTCCTTACAAGATAAATTAATCAAGTTTGAATTGAGCCAAAAGTGTCAACACAACTTTGATAAATTAAAACAATTTTTGACCACAAACCTAATTTTAAGATTGGTCGATCCCAATAAGGACTTTGTGGTATGTACAGATGCATGTAAGGAAGGTCTAGGAGGATTTTTGAAGCAATATGGTCATGTTATCCATTATAAATCTAGAAAAAATAAAAACCATGAGAAAATATATGCTACTCATGATCTAAAGCCAACAGTCATAATTCATGCATTCAAAATGTGGAGACATTATCTTATGGGAAGAAAGTTTCAGTTTAGGACAAATAATGTTAGTCTCAAATATCTATTTTATCAACCTAATATAAATTATATACAAGCAATATGGTTAGCATTTATTAGTGAATATGATTTTGAGATTACACACATTAGACGAAAATAAAATAAAATACTTGATTCTTTAAGCATAAATATTAATCAAATCTATGCTACATCAACAACAAGTTGGTCAACAAAATTAATAGATCAAGTCAAAATAGCTCCAAATTCTGATTCAGAGTACTTGAAAATCAAGGAGATTTTAGAAAATAAAAAATTTTAATGAGGAGGGGAGTGGTTTTTCAATAGACAGCCAAGATATATTGTCTTTTAAATACAAAATTTATATACCTAATGATACAAATTTTAAAATTGTTGCCTTATATGAGCTACGTAAAAAACCAACAACTGGCCATCCTGTCTACACAAATCTGATTACTTTATTTAGAAAGTATTTTTACTGGCCAAATATGAAAAATAAGACAGTAAAATATGTGGCTAGATGTCTTTACTGTTAACAAGTTAAGGCTTCTCATCAACACCCTAATGAATTGTTGCAACCCCTACCTATTCTAGAATGAAAATGGGAGAAAATTTCAATGGATTTCATTGTTAGGCTTCAAAATACTAGGAAATAACATGAATTAATTTTGGATGTGGTTGATAAACTTAGTAAACCAACACACTTTATCACTTTTAAATCCACTTTTAAAGTCATAAACATTGTAGAAATATGCATGTGATAAATTTTCAGACTCTGTGGGATACTTAAAGTTGTAATCTCAGATAGAGATGAAAATTTCACATCCAAGTTTTGGAAAGGGTTGTTTGAAGGTATGGGAAAAAATTTAAAATTTAGTACATCCTTCTCAAATCTCTTTGGACATTATCACTAAGAGATCCTTTTCTCTGGTTCTCCTTTGAGGGAGGAACCTTCACATATTTCCCCTTTGACTGGAAAGTGGAATTTTTTTGAAATGGAGCTCTTTCCCTTGGCAAAGCATCCTGTAAGTCCCTAGCCCTCTCAACAACATCTTGGAATGTAGTTGTTCTACTGGACTTTATCAGCCCATGCAAAGGCTTTGTTATCCCATCAATGAACATATATACTCTCCTAGCTATAGATAAATCTGGCACCATGACATAAAGTTTCAGGAACTTAGAGATATAGGTCTCTGGATTTCTTGACTGCTTGAGCTTGGCTAGCTCAATAAAGGATGCCTCTGGATCTCTTCAGTCAAATATTTCTACCAGCCTTTGGGTGAATTTTTCATATGCAGTCACATTTTCATGCCCCAATGTAGATAGACCGTGAAACCACCATTCATGTGCCTCACCTTCAAGGTGTAGCGCTACTATCTTAATAGCTTCAATCTCGGGTACTTGTTTCAACTGGAAATAGATATCTAGATTTTCCACCCAATCCTTGGCTGTGCACTTGGATGACCCATCAAAAGCAGGCAGAAAGTATCTACCCATAGTACGGTGAAGATCATTGTTCTGCATGTACCATCCATTTCTATTGTTATTACGGGGTCTCCTATTAACCTTGATCTGATAGAACTCTTGGAAGTTCAGATTCTCTTTGAACTTTTGAGATTGAGATTCATACTCTAGAAAGTAATCACCAAGAGCATCTTGTTCTTGGGCTCCTCCACCCCCATTTCCCACTGCTAGGAATTTAGGCATGGTGGAGCATTGAAAATCTTGTTGCACTACTGGTTTCTCATACCAGTGATGTGAAGTGTCAAAGCTTTCTCCATGTAGAAACCCTCTTGCGGTCTCCTTTTGTCTTTTCATCCTCATCTCTTTGATTTCTCTGGAAATTTCTTGCATGGTTTGGAGAAGAAGCTTTGGAAACTTTTTTTCGTCCATTTCTCCTGATATTGGAGTTTTTCCCTTGTCTTTTTCATTGTTTGTATAATCAAACTTCCGACCTCTATTAATATATCGATTCTCCCATTATGTAAGAGGTTCTTTTTCCTATGATGACATAGATGTAGTGCTTCATAGACTGAGCCAAGATTATGCTTTGATACCACTGTAATATTCCAAAATAGGAAAAACATGAATATGGAACATAAAACTGGAAAATGCAGTAAATATCAATACATCAAAACCTAAGCAGATCATTGAGCCATTTTATTATATATGATAGCAGAAAATAGAGTACAATATCTTGAGGAAAAAACACTCAAGCTAGGAAAAACAAGCCTCAAATGACCCTATACATCGATACATGATAAATTTATACTACATAAACTGCTGGGATGCCATGATTGTGCAATCCTTGCTAGACATACTACTGCTGGAAACTAGGAAAGCATGGATCTGCTGATATAGTGCTCATAAAAATCTAGGATCGGAGATCTAGGAATTCTAGCACAATTCCAAGATAACCCAAAAAGGGTTTTCGAAAATACACAAGGTGAAGAATGCATCCCTAGGGCTGAATTATGCTCTGCAGCTATGAAACTGCTAGGAGGTGGCTGATATGATATGAAAATAGTTGATACTCCTCCCCACTTACTTTCCGGATGAAGGGTTGCTCCCCTCATATGAAAATAAGCTTGAGAACTTGGGTTACAAACCCTCCACTAAAAATACCCTCCTTAATTGCATAATTTCTGAAGAAGACGGCATTGCTGGAGGTGGTTGAATAATGTCTTGATGCCCTGAGGATGAGGGTGGGATTTCTTCCCGAAAACAATCTTGTGCTAAACAGCACAACAGACTTTGCTAAATAGCTGAAGCACGCAGAAAGTCATAAAATACCAAACATAAACAATATTCATAATTCCCTCTATGTCTGCCATCCCCTTACTTATATGATTTTTTAGCCTCATCCCCTTGGGTCCCCATCATTAAAGATGTTACTCTCATGGATAATCCCTCCCATTATGACTGCGTTGTCCTCCAATATCTCTCCACTACCTCCATGGCTGCATTGTTGATTTGGTCAATCTTGACCCCATCCACATGCTTTGACCCCCATTCACACCAAGGAGTGTCTTATTCAACTAGATGGACTGATCCACATTCACATTAGAAGTGGTTATTCCTACTAAAGATATTTATGGGTCCCTCTACCCTTTTATTCATCTATTTTATTAATAAAAACAAAATTTAATATTTCAACGAGCTAAGAGATAATTAGGAATATTACAGTCCTCCCCTCCCAAATGTTGCTTGTCCTCAAGCAACTGCAAGGATGGATGTCACAAAATCTTCTCTCCTTCCCATGTAGCATCCTCATTTGGTAGATTCCTCCATTGAATCAAATATTCTCCAATCATCTCGATCCTTAGTTTCCCTTCCCAAGTGTCCAAGTTAGCCTTTAGTGACAATACCAAATGGCTCTCAAAAAGGTGGGAGATCCATGATGGAAACTACATGTTGTCCCATGGCCCTTTTGAGACATGAAACATGAAAAATGATGGGGCCCTTACTTCCCATGGGGAGCTCCAACCCATATGCTACTTCCCTAACAAGATGGATCACCCTGTATGGTCCATAGAAGAGCCTCTTAGTCCCCTTCCCATTCAAGGTAGATTGTTTGCAAGGCTGAAAATGGAGAAAGATCAAATTTTCCATCCCAAAATATCTCTCTACCCACCCATGATATATATACAACTTCTATTGATCTTGGGTTGTAGTAATGTTTTCCTTAAGAGACCAGAATATGTCCTAACTCTCTATGATCCAATCTTGGACTCTAGGAGCCTTGCTTGCTCCAACCATGCTATCAAAAATTATAGAGAATCATAACCATATGGAACTAAAAATAGAGACATACGTATTTCCATATGAAATGTCGGATGGTAACAACATCCCTCCAAATGGGACCAGCGCATCCATGCTCTCTACTGCCCTCGAACACAGTTCTGCAAGTAGCTTCCTAGCCACTTTTTTTCACACTTTGTCTTCCTATGTCTCTGGGGGTAATAACTGGTACTCGATATCAGCTTGGTACCCCCCCAACAGGAACAACTCCTGCCCAAAGCCATCCAGGAGGTGGCTATCTCCATCATTGACTATGATTTTAGGAAAACCATGAATTCCCAAGAGAGGCTTAGCCCCTTGTGAAATAGTGCACTGAGAATAGATGGAAAAAAATATAAATACTTTGTTAGTTGATCAATTATCATAAAGACACAATCCTTACCATGCACTGTTGGAAAAATGGTGATGAATTCCATAGAAGGGCTCTCCCATATCGTTATCGGAAAAGGAAGTGACTGTAACAACCTTGCAGGATGGTTGTTTTATTCTTCATTCTTCTAGAAAACTATGCACTTCCTGATATGCTGGAGCACATTCTCCTTGAGACCCTCCCATGAGAATCTCTCCCTAATGGCCCGATATGTCTTAATGAAACCTTGGTGGCCAAAAAGGGGTGAATCATGTGTTTCATGTAGAGTTTTCTCCTTGAGCTTAGAATATCTAGTCGAGAAGATCTGATCTTGATAATACATGACCCCATCCATCACTCTATACCTCTCATCTGTCATCTTCCCATCAAGTACCTCACATGTAAAGTGGTTTTTGGAATACTCCACCAACAGCTGGGACTCCCAATCTGAATCCAAACTCATCAATTTGCATTCAATAGAAAAGGAAGTGAAGAAATTATTGCAGGAAAAGATAATTATTCCTCTCATATATTCAAATTGGGTGGCTAATTTGGTGCCTATGAGGAAGAAAAATGGAGAAATCATATTATGTATAGATTTTTGAAAGCTAAATAAAGCATCATTGAAGGACAATTATCCTCTTCCAAATATGGATCATATCTTTCAGAGAGTGACAATATCTTCAATATTATCCATGATTGATGGATATTCAAGGTATAATCAAATTGCAGTGCACCCAAATTATCAAAAGAAAAAAACTTTCACAACTCCATGGGGAACTTTCATGTATGCAAAAACGCCATTTGGGTTGATGAATGTTGATGCCACCATTCGGAGGACTATGGATATAGCCTTGTGGGAGAAAAGGACAAATTATTGGTTATATATTTAGATGATATAATGTTTTCTAGATCTAATTAAGAACATTTGAAACACCTTCATAAGACTTTTGAGAAGTGTAAAGAATATGGATTATCACTAAATCCGAAGAAGTATCATTTTGCATTAAGGGAAGGGATAGTAATAGGGCATATTGTATCAAAGGAAGGAGTAAAATTTGACCCAAAACATGTAGAAGAAATCAAGAATATAACTCTGCCCATAAATAAAAAAGAAATTCAGGTTTTCTTGAGGAGAATTAATTTTCTCAGGATCTTCATTCCCAATTATGCAGAGATTTTTTAAGAAATTATTGATATGTTAGAGAAGGATGCAAAGGTAAAATGGACCCCAGCTCCAAGATAACATTTCATGATAATTAAAAAAATATTTCGATAAAGCTCCAGTTTTGGCGAGTCCTGATTATCAAAAACCTTTCCAAATTTTTTCATTTGCCTCACATTCTACTATTGCAATTGTTCTCTTGCAAAGGAATTAAGACAACAAGGAACAACTAGTAGATTTTTTCAGCAAAGTATTGAGGGATGCTGAGGTAAAGAATAATATTTTGGAGAAACAATCTTATGCTCTGGTTAAAGCCTTGAAGACTTTCAGGACATATGTTTTTCAATCTCAGACTACTACATATGTACCCAAATCATTTGTTAAATATATGTTGACTTAGAGTGGAAGTGAAGGAAGAAGGGGAGAATGGATAGCTAAGATTCAATAATATCACATGGATAGAAAACCAACAGAACTATAAAGGGGAAGGGATTAGAAAATATCATGACAGAGGAAAATTACCAAGCAATGGGGATTAATTTGTTAGTTGAAATTCCATAGTTAAAATTAGTTGATGAAAAAAGTAAGGAGAAGGAACCAGATAACAGAATTCAATATAATTTCCTTTGCTCTGATTGGTATAAAATATAGTTCATTATCAATCATTTCTTAGTTGCCCAAATTCCCTATACAGAACAAAATATAAAGCCCTAATACTGAAAGCACAAAAGTATGTGATAAAAAATGGTTGATTATATTGGAAAGGACCTATTGGTGTTTTACTGCTTTGTTTGATAGAGGGAGAAACAATTGAAAATTTCAAAGAATATCACTGATGTGTTTTTGGAGATCATTATAACTGGAAGGTAACAACATGAAAAATATTGAAAGCTCATTTTTATTGGCTAAACTTGTTTTCATATGTTTACAGGCTAGTTAAAATTTGTGGCAAGTGTCAGTTTTTTTCTTAAAAGAAAAAATTGGCACCTATGCCACCGATTCCTGTATTTGTTGAAGAAACTTTTAGAAAATGGGAATTATATTTCATAGGGGATATATATCCATCTTCTAGTGGAAAACATAAATGGATTATAACAACCACTAATTATTTTACCAAATGGGTGGAAGCTTTTCCAACCAGAAATGTAACTGATTCAATGGTGATCAAGTTTTTGGAAGAAAATATTTTTACAAGATTTGGTTTCCCCAAGAAATTAGTCAGAGACAATGCTCAATTATTAAAATATGAAAAATTAATTAATTTATGCCAGAGTTACAATGTATTTATTTCTCATTCTACCACCTATTATCCTCAAGGAAATGGGTTGGCAGAGTCTTAAAACAAAAGATCTAGTAAGGATACTCAAGAAAACAATTGTAGTACTAAACAAGAACAACTGGGATTCTTAGCTGAAATTTTCCTTGTGGGAAAATAAATTAACTACCAAAATATCTACTTGTAAGTCACCTTTTGAATTATTGTATGGAACAACATCTCTTTTACCAAGTCAGATAGCCAAACCAATAGTTTCACTAATTCAATATGTTGAGGAGGAACCCAATGCATTGACTTGAAGGATAAACCAGCTAGTAGAACTAAATGAGAATAAAGAGTAGGTGATTGAAAATCTAATTAGCTATTAAGAAAAAAATAAACTTATTTTTGAAAGAAAGGCAAAGGAGATAGTTTTTCACCCTGGCGATATAGTCTTAAGATGGGATTTAAGGAAGAGGATAAATGCAAGCATGGTAAATTTGATCCCCTATGGTTTGGACCTTTCAAAATAGCAGAAGCCAGAGCCAACAATAATTTAATTCTGGAAATTTTGGATGGATAAATACTGTAACTACCTGTCAATGGGTCGTGTTTGAAACATGATTTTCAACATTGAGCACTTTTAATTTTTCCACTATAGATACAGGTTTGATCACTGTAAGTACCCAATGATCTTTCATTGTAATGTTTTAAGCTATAATACAATTCCATGCCCGAAGTGAATGCATTGATTTGTGGTTCTTAGTGCTTTGTTCCAAAACACTATCCCGAGGTGGAGCCAGATGTTGTAGCTAATTACACTATGTCCAAAATGTGAAAATAAATATTATATATTCCAAAAAAAAACAATGTCTCATGAAGAGATTATTTAGGATGGTGCTTTGTTTTAAAAAATAAATGGGAATTAATACTGGATTGAAATAGTGCAGGATAAAAATAAATTATATGATTTGGTGGTGTGTGACAGGAGTCTAAAAGTCCAAAAGTTATTTTTTAGGCATATTCGGTGCGAGATGTGAATGGATATGTCGGGCCTTCCTCACAGGAGAAAACTAACATCACAAAAAGTGCGAGGTTTATCACTATGGGTGCCCCCATAAATAAGTCACCAGTAAACCTCTCTCCCATGATTAATGGTTGAGATCATTTGTGGCATCACCCTCTGATAGGATCGTTTACCACCATGAGTGTTCCCGTGAGTGGTAAGGGGATTCCATTGAGGTCTGCTACAAGCAAGTGTGATTGTTCCATGTCACTTGACACCTCACCACATTCCATCATGTCATCATCCACGTAATCATTACCACATCATACACGTCATCATCTCATACACCCATCACCTTTTCATTTTGTTTAGTTTTTTCTTTTTTCCCATTTACCCATAAAACCCTGTTTTTTACGATCAAATCTCAATTATTTGTTCAATTTTTGGAGCATCCACAGGCACATCTACGTCCGCCAGTTCATTGATTTGGACTCCAGCGTCATTCAAAGTTAGCCACATATTTATCTATTGTGTCTACCCCACTCATTTATTCAAAATGTCAAAGAAATATTCTATGGAAGGTTTTGCAACCTATATTCCCCTTATAGACATAGAGAGAGACATATTTTACCATGTATGCTCGTTGAACCTGATGGAAATCTGCCAAAACATTTTAGCTGTAAAAATAGACTCCCTTGTATACTATGCAGTTGTAAAATTAGATCTATTTTCTACCATTATCCCTCAGACATATGTCTATCCATAATTTATTACTTGGTTGGTTTTTTCCTGTATCCTCATAAATTTTTTGTGATGAATTCACTAAGATAAAAAAAAAAAAATTCAAGTCTCTGCCTTATTAATCCAACAAGCTCTTGATTTTCCACGTTCAGAAGACAATACTTCATTTTTTAGGAAACCCTATTAACGAGCTTTCAAAATATTCTTGGAAGAGATTATGCCCAATTTTCATTCCATCATATGCCCGCAAGATAGACTTTATCTCTAGAAC
The DNA here is from genome assembly GCA_034641835.2 of Pinus albicaulis. NCBI lineage: Eukaryota > Viridiplantae > Streptophyta > Pinopsida > Pinales > Pinaceae > Pinus > Pinus albicaulis. The sequence goes on from CM076579.1 coordinate 924,486,294, forward strand.
CAACTCAGTTTTCCCTAGAATTTTTTTTTGAAGATGTTAAGCCAATCTTACAAGTAATTTCTAGGGTTTTGGGAAGAGAACATACTTATGTTATTGACCATGTTGTTCTAGGGATGTTTAATTTAGTCATCCATCCTAAACTTGTTCTTGATATACCGACTTTATGGGGTTAAAACTAGAGGAATAGAGGTTGATTTATCGCTACATCATGTATTTATTACATCAATCCTCCTCTCTTATTGGTAGGTTTTGTCCTGATGATGAGTCTTATTTTAGACTCGAACCGTAGACGTAAAAATGGATATTGTGGAGATTCTGAATTCCCCATCTCAAAACTCACACCACAGAAACATTCAAACTATCATTGGTACCTTGTATGGAAGGGAAACCTGGATTGAGGTACGTAATCTCAAAAAAACAAGGGTTAAAATTTGAACAAGAGAGGTTGATATATCACTCCATCCTGTATTTATTACATCAACCCTCCTCTCTTCTTGGCAGGTTTTGTCTTGATGATGAGTCTTGTTTTAGACTCGAAATGTAGATGTAAAAACTCACACCACAAAAACCTTCAAACTATCATTGCTACCCTATATGGAAGGGAAACCTGGATTGAGGTACGTAATCTCGAAAAAACAAGGGTTAAAATTTGAAGAAGAGAGGTTGATCTATCATTCCATCCTGTATTTATTACATCAATCATCCTCTCTTCTTGGAAGGTTTTGTCCTGATGATGAGTCTTCTTTTAGACTCGAAGCGTAGACATAAAAATGGATGTTGTGGAGATTTTGAATTCCCCATCTCAAAACTCACACCACAGAAAGCTTCAAACTATCATTGGTACCCTGTACAGAAGGGAAACCTAGATTGAGGTACGTAATCTCAAAAAAACAAGGGTTAAAATTCAAAGAAGAGAGGTTGATCTATCGCTCCATCCTGTATTTACTACATCAATCCTCCTCTCTTCTTGGTAGGAATTGTCCTGATGATGAGTCTTGTTTTAGACTCGAAATGTAGACGTAAAAATGGATACTGTGGAGATTCTGAATTCCCCATCTCAAAACTCACACCACAAAAACCTTCAAACTATCATTGATACCCTGTACGGAAGAGAAACCTAGATTTAGGTATGTAATCTCAAAAAAAAGGGTTAAAATTCGAAGAAGAGAGGTTGATATACTACTCCCATCCTGTATTTATTACATCAATCCTCCACTCTTCTTGGAAGGTGTTGCCCTGATGTTGAGTCGTATTTTAGACTTGAAACGTAGACGTAAAAATGTATACTGTGGATATTATAATTTCACCATATCAAAAATCATACCACTAAAACCTTAAAACTATAATTGGTACCCTATACGGAAGGGAAACCTGGATTGAGGTATGTAATCTCGAAAAAACATGGGTTAAAATTCGAAGAAGAGAGGTTGATCTATGGCTCCATCCTGTATTTATTACATCAATCCTCCTCTCTTCTTGGCAGATTTTTTTCTTAGTGATGAGTCTTGTTTTAGACGTAAAAATGGATACTGTGGAGATTATGAATTCCCCATCTCAAAAGTCACACCACAAAAACCTTCAAACTATCATTGGTATCCTATACGAAAGAGAAACCTAGATTGACGTACGTAATCTCGAAAAAACAAGGGTTAAAATTCGAAGAAGAGAGGATGATCTATCGCTCCATCCCGTATTTATTACATAAATCCTCCTCTCTTCTTGGTAGGCTTTGTCTTGATGATGAGTCTTGCTTTATACTCAAAACGTAAATATAAAAATGGATACAGTGGAGATTATGAATTCCCCATCTCAAAACTCACACCATAGAAACCTTCAAACTATCATCGAACTCTCAATTGTCAAATTTAAGTCTTACTGGTTGTTTCATATTTCCATTTCTATTGATCTACATGTTCCTTTATGTCCATGTAGAAAAATTCATGCATTTAGATCTGAACATAATGGATTTACACAAAAATGTATAGTCAGTAATAAATTGGACAGAAATTGTAAGAAGTCTCCCTAATCATGAAGGTTTTGCATATTTCACTAATTCTTTCATGGTAGTTGTTTGTTCCATTATAAGCAACTCTATTCCACCATGCCTCTTGCTAAAATCCCAATCCTTTTTATAGCTTAGAAAGGATGTCAAAGTGGGGTATTGGTTCCAGTTTGAAGATTATGTTGAGATCAAATTATATGGAGCAGAGGTTTACCCTTACAGGATACCTTCTTTTTTACCAATGATATTGTTTTCTTTGGAGTTAATTACACAAATTTTGAATGTAGATCAAGTTCATTTTCTGTCGGTAAAGAAGGGACATTTATTTAAGTTTCACAAGACTTTCGGGCCTTTTATTTTTAATAATATATAGGAAATGGAGAAATTTGAAATAATTCTCCTTACAGGATACCTTCTTTTCTACCAATGATATTTTTTTCTTTGGAGTTAATTATACAAAGTTTGAATGTAGATCAAGTTCATTTTCTATCGGTAAAGAAGGGACATTTATTTAAGTTTCCCAAGATTGTTGGGCATTTTATTTTTAATAATATATAGGAAATGGAGGAATTTGAAATAATTCTTTAATACATACATCTTTAGCAAGGGGACAAATGGCCCTATGACCCTCATCATATTATTTCAAAAAGAAGGGTAGAGAATTCTTATGCTCCCTATATACATGAACCAAGACCATAAATTGAAAAGTTGGTTAATGGTGGTCAATCTGAAGCACAGAATGGAATGGAGGTTGAAATTCCTCATCCTGTAGAAAGAGGATTGAAGAGAGGAATTGAAGAGATCATTGATATGGATGGTGAAACTAATCACAGTTCCAAAATAATTGAAACTACATGGGAAAGAAAAGGAATATAGGCCTCTGGTAGAAAGTTTTTCTACTAAAATTGGTTACTAATTACAACTGGGAGAAGTGATTTTCACACCTTCTTCTCATATTCATGAAGAGAATCAATAGAGATTTGTTACTTTTTTGAAGGATTTATATCGTCAAATTGAACAAAATAACAAGAATATTAGAGAAAATGTTTTTTCTCAGCTTGAAGCACAATCAGTTTCATAGTACCACACCAAGTTATTATCAGTCATGGATTTGGAAAGAAATAAACTTAAATTTTCCTTTTCTCATCCCTATGCTTTGATTATTTCCTCAGCATCAAGTTTCAAAACCTTGAATCTAACACTGGATGCAAGGGATATTCCATTTCCTGAAGAAATCAATTTGCACAGGAAAATTGGAGAACTAATATATAATGATTGGAGAAAAACATCCCTAGCAGTAAGCAAAATAGAGGCCTTACTGGGGAGGGTAATATATAAATTGAAGCTAGAAAAGGAAAAATCTAGAGCCTTGTATACCCAAAATGAAGAATTGAAGAAACTAATTATCAAGCTTGGGGAAAATCCCAAGGACAGATCTATTGTGCAGAAGCTTTTGCAAGGGGGAGAGTCAAAAATTCAAGTGTTGAGAAAGAAATTAAAATTTCCTATAGTTGAACATGTTATGGCCCCAGAAGTATCCTAGGCTAGAAAATAAAAAGAGATTCTAACGAAATAATTAATGGAGAGAAACAATGAAGTGGTTACCTTGAGGGAATTTAATTATAGCTTGCAGCAAAATATGGATACCCATGTATGCACAATTCTAGTACAACTAGATTCATAAGATCCATATGATAAAATAAGCAAGTTTATGATCGAATTTAAAATATTATAAGATGAAATGAAGAAAATATAGAAGAATCTGGATGATGCCAAGAAACTTTTAAAAATTAAAGAGAGACAGTTGAATATGGCAAAAGATAGTGCATCACAATACCAGAAAAATTATCAGACAGCCTGTTGTTGGACGGATAAGTCGTTCTTGCGGACAAGACAGACCTCCCAAGTGTCCTATGGACAACTAGCAACAAACATACAAACAAAAATATTTTCTCTAAACAATATTTGATTCAGAATTATCTACAATAGGGGTTTTGAAGACCTACTTGTAGTCCAGTGCTATTTGTAATGATCTTCTTTCCAGTTGCTTGAAAGAGTCATCTTCAAAGATCTGCAATCACAAACATGGAAAAAAATAATAGCATCTGCATAGTATAAACTAATTCACGAATCATATATCCATCAAGATGATCAAGGAATTCAATAAACAAGTTAATTAATTAAATAACTCATTGATAAAACATGATAAACAAGCTACTTAATTAAAGAAACTCATTGAGAAAACAGATTTTATTCATATTAACTTTGATGAAGAAAAATCCTTACAACTGTGTCCACCTTGATGTCATACAGGCCTTCCTGGGGTCCGTAATAGGCGTTTCCTTTACTCTGACAATCTTTGCACTCTCTCAGCTAAAATGCATATGGGTGTGTAATCATTCCCACATAGTGACTAGTTAAGAGAGTCTAAGTTTTTACATCATTTCTCCTCAAAAATTCTCCAAGTCTAACTCCCTTTGAGGTTGCACTATGGCTTCAATTTATAGGAAAAGAGAAGAGGTTGCAGCTCCACATAAGAGGGGATTGAATCCCCTTTTGAAGGGATTAAGCCCCATAAACCAAGGGATAGGCTCCCATAATGGAGGAATGAACATACATGATAGGGGTGAACCTTCGACCAGATAATTGCTTCTAGAAGCTTCTAGATTTGACTGTTGGGCTTCTAAATGTCACTCTTCGCCTTATTTTTACTTTTAATAGGGGTCCACACCTTTAATGAAGAAAAAGTGTGTTTAGCTCCACATGCTTTAGAAAAAATAGGTGTAGCACCGTAGGCAATGCTAAGAGAAAGTGCGGTACAAGTGTTTTTAAGAATTTTATGAGCTTCTCTCTCAATTTCAAGGCTTGAGAGCATTCGAAGAGTGATGTGCTTTATCATTTCAAGGATTAGCATGTGGACACTCGAGTCAGAACCCTGTAAAAACATTCAATGCAAAACACACACACACACACACACATATATATATATATATATATATATATATATATATATATATATATATATATATATATATCATCACTGAGGTAGGCATTCCCATACTCAGATCAAAAATTAACTAAACTTATTCTGATACAGAAGTGATTTTAATATTGCATCAATAGTGTAGACACAGCATGGACACAACCATCTGTAATGAACAGTCTACAACATAATGAATAATAAAACTCCTCGCAGCCTGGATGGTGGAAACTAGATCTAGGGTCTTGATTTCTGCTTCCCGAACTAGTACGATTCTATCCATGTGATTAAATGTGTTGAAGTTGAACATGGTAGAACTCACTTGATTACCATTCAATGATAGGAACCGTTAACAAGTGTGAGACCGCCAACAATGACAATGGCTCTCAAAGTACTCAGTACAATCCATGAAATGTGAATAAGTGATCTGAAGTCAAACATTTCACGGAATCGTTCGATCGAAGGTCAATGATGCAACCTGTCGTCAAAGGAGAAAAACCTGCCATTAAGGCATGCAGATTCCAAGGTACTGACGGATTCTAGATCAAATTCCTAGATTATGAGTTGGTTGATAGAAAGTGATCTGTCATAAGCAAGCTCACGACACGAAACCATAGATCAAGTTTTGAAGCAATTTTTTGCAAGGACTGACTCAGGGATGGTCAACGCGAATGGAGACAAATGTTTGCAGATGAATGGTTTGTTTGACCATTCTCTTGAACACATAACGACACTGCAGATGGTTTGGTAACAATTTCCCTAAGCTAATACCCAGAAACCGGCTGAAGACCTTCAATGTAGTTTGATTAACTGATAGGTAAAGGATTTTCCCAACCCAGGTAGAAGTGTGACAAAAAGTGTCGTGTTTAAGAGTGGTATACTGTTTCTAATTCAAAGTGTAACAAATGGATTCATTTTCTCTCTTTTTCCCCCACCATTTCTGGCAAGTACCTCTTTATTTTTTACAAGCTTGAGGAGGATAACATTTGCTTGTTTATAAGCTCATCCTTCGGATGAGTCCATATTAGTTTAAAATCGAACCATAAGAAGGAGTGGTTCGTTCCTGTTTGTAATCGACAGGTCCTTTACTTTTAAATTTTAACGAGTCCAATATAGGAGAAACTTGGTGTTTTTCATTTTTAGGGAGTCAGAAGAAAAACTTAAGAAAACTCCATAGGTGTTATTTTTCATAATTTTAGTCTCTCAGGCCCGAAAAAGGATAAAATAATGCATGAGAGAACTCTATCGACCATGATTAGTCAACGTATACCTTTTTCGTAAATATTCCATTTCAGTCCGAAAAAGGGGTAAACTTATACTGAAGGGACGACTGTTCATTTCCTTTAACGAGTTTGAATAGTCAAGTATTCGGCAATATTTTCATCTTTAGAGAGTCTGAAAAGGGCTTAAAAGAGGACTCCATGGTTTCGCTTTTTCATAAATATTAAAGAGCCCGAAAAAGTGATAAAAATATACTCTTCGTCAAAAATGACCATTTCACCTGAAAAATCCAATATTCTGCACAAAAACTCAAAAAAATAAACGTACTTGTTTTCAATAATAAAATTTATTTTGAAAAAACATCTTTTTAAAGTGAAAAATAAACAAATTGAAAATTCATTTATTCGAAAAAAAAATTAAACGTACTTGTTTTCAATAATAAAATTTATTTTGAAAAAACATCTTTTTAAAGTGAAAAATAAACAAATTGAAAATTCATTTATTCGAAAAAAACTTATAAAAAGGATTTTTCCAAATTCATTTTTACCGTTCGAGTTCAGAGTGAAGATTTAATCGAAAATCGTCTACTCCAGGTAATCCACATCCTCTTTTCCTTGCTTTTCATCTATTCATTTCCTTAATTTAGGGCTTAAAATTCATTTTTGGGGAGAAAATATGTTCAAAATTCTGCCCTCGGGGGTCCGCAGGTAAGACACACGGCACCTACGGACCCCGACATTTTCTTACAAGGAAAAATGTCGTGGCCCTGCACTTTTAGCATAGAGCCCGTGCAGAGCTACGCACTGTCTCTGAATGAAAAGTGTGGGAGCGCCGTGAAGAATTTAAAAACACAATTTCTTTCCAAATTACCCAAAATTTCCTTTTTAAAATGATTTTAATCTTTCATTATGCTCATTGTAGGGTATTTACAATGCTTATCTGGTGGGAATGTGAACATGAGGAGGTGGATGAAGCTGCAATGATTCATCCACCTACATTACAAGTTTTAAGAGCATGCGGGCTACTTAAATTCTGGGCTATCAGTGGCATGAGATCTCAAGTAGACCTTCTCACTTGGTTGGTAAACAAGTGGGATGTACAGGACCAATTTTTTATGATTGGAGGCAACCGGCTCGAAACTGAGCTGGAGGACATATATTTTTTGACTGGTTTGTCTAAAAGAGGCGAACCACTTTCTCTATTTGGGGCTAGGACAGGTGGCCAGTCTGTCACTAGCCTACAATTAGAGTTCTACAATGATGAAGCCAATCCTAAAGACAAACAGATTGATATCAAAACTATCATCGATCCTGAGTTAAAAGTGGTTGCATTTACCGTAACCAAGTTATGTGGAAGTGTTGCTTTGCATGTTGTTACTGGATCTCAAATGCGGATTGCAGTAGATTGTTTCTAGGGCACCATATTCAACTGGTGCGAGGAAGTGTTGGATAACATCAAAGGCCAACTAACCAGATTAAAGAATGGGAAGTTAAATAACTTCGGATATGGATCGATCTTAGTTACTTTTGCTCTGGAGAGGATTCCTCTACTAGCCCCGCAACATGTTCCAGTTGATGCTGGTAGAGCTCAAGAGCCTCGGATGGTTCGATGGGTTACTTTGATGGCCCGTCACAGTGAGGGTGGAGAGATTATTCGATTTCCCTCAACATACTTCCGTTGGCTAGAGCACCAACTCTTTGTGATAGACGATTTTCTTTATGCGGGCATGGATTTCCACGGCGACCGAGATATGCCACTTCCTCCAGGAGTTCAGTGGGATGAGTCAAGTAAAAAATATTTTTGACATGCTCTAATTTCTAATTTTTATTTTGTTTTTTAAATCGTCCAAAACTGATAACAAAAATTTCAAATGCAGATGTGGGTCCACGCCGACCAGACACTCTCCACCCCTTCGAGAGGAGGCAAAGGGATGCAGCTGCAGCAACACCACCACCACAGGATTATATAGCAGATATCCTTACTGATTTGGAACACCATCTAGAGCGGCTGACTATGGACATCCTTGAGACTACCATAGACGACATTCCACTTCATTTGCAGAGATATGTCATTGGTGTTCCTGGACCGTTCAGGAGATTCTGGAGTAGAGTGGAACAAGATGTAGCATATTATCATGATCATTACCATGGATAGTGGATGATCGATTGTATAGACTCATATCATTTTTGTATCACTTTTTTCCCGATCATAAGGCATTTTGAACGTATGATCGAGGACGATGTACTATTTTTTGAAACACTATTCTATACTATGATATACTACTATTTCCAGTTATCTGTTCAACATATAATCGAATGTTATTTACTGCTTTCATTATCGCAAATGTCTTTTTATAACACTAGAAGCTATTGCATCTGCTAATATGTTTAATCTTCTTGGAATGTGTTGATACTCAATATAATCAAATTCTCATTCCAAGAGACGAATTTTCAAAAATAATCTTAACAACACTGGATTTCTAATTGCATAGACTCGATGTAATTGTAATACAACGAGCTCAAAATCTAACCTAATGATCAAAATTCGAATTCCAAATGAAATGGATTCAGACAATAGTTCAATAATTGTGCTATATTCTGCAATATTGTTTGTCGTTTGACCGAGGCTTACCCCATGCATAGATACTAACTTGTCAATGGGTGAATAAATAACCCAAGCTGCAGAAGAAATGTTCCGTGTACTACAACAAGCACCATCAGAAAAACCAATGTATGTTTGAAAAGATGTCGACATCTGCAATATCAAGAGTAATCCAGATAAGTAGGAATAGTAGTAAAAGCACTCTTAAGCTAGGTACACGTTTCTAATCTACATCACACCAGCTAAAAACTAACTAATATACAGGAAAGATCTTCACACAAAAATCAAGCGTAATATTTCTTCAGATAAAGCCCATTTCTGAGTTTTCCTAAAGAAACTCCGTCAAAATCAATCAATTCATACGCCCCTTTTGCAAGCTGTCACTTGACAATATAAGGACCATGCCACATGGGTTCGAATTTTCCAGCCCCTAGCTTATCATTAGCTTGATCATATAGCAAAACTAGGTCTCCTTCTGAAAAAATACAAGGTGTAACACTTCTATCATACTGAGCTTTCATTCGTTTCGCATGAGTCTCGGTGGCTAATGTGGCGATACGCCAATTCTCATCTAATTGAGCTAAGTACAAAAAGTGTTTTTCCTCCTCGGAGGTAGCTGGTAGTAACTCTATGGCTAGCTTGAGTAACGGTATCTCGCATTCAATCGGTAATACCACTTCTAAACCGTAAACCAGTTGAAAAGGGGTAAAGCCTGTTGATGTTTTTGCTGAGGTCCGATATACCCAAAGTGCCGAAAAAAGCATGGTATGCCAATTCGATTTATGAATGTTGATGATTTTTTTGATCATGGTGACTAAAAATTTATTAATCGCTTCAACTAGACCATTAGCCTGCAGATAATAAGGTGTAGAACTGTCATGGCGCAAGCCAAGTTGGCCAGTTAGCTCAGTCATCATGATGTTTCGAAAATGACTTCCATGGTCAGTAATTATCGCTTGGGGTACACCGAAACGAGCAATCACATGATTGAACACGAAAGTAGCTACAGTTTTTCCATCTACCGTAAATGTAGGCATCGCCTCGGCCCATTTGGTAAAATAATCTACTGCTAGAATAATATACCCATGCCCCCCGGCCGAGTGAGGGTTACATGTAATGAATTCAATGCCCCACTTTTCGAAAGGACCGACAACAATTATAGGGTGAAGAGGAGCAAGTGGTGCATGCATCTTTCGATTGAAAATTTGACAATTATGGCATTTTCGGACCACATGAATACAATATTTAAATAAGGATGGCGAAAAATAACCAGCATGCAATATCTTTTGGACTATGGCATACCCAGACATATGACCCCCACATGCTCCAGAGTGATATTCATTTAAAACATTTTCGGCTTCTTCATGTGTGAGACAACGTCGAAAAACAGAGTCTGTACCACGATGGTATAGTGTGTCGCAAACAATATGATATTGTTGAGACTAGAAACGGATTTTACGTCATTGTGATCGTGAAAGTTTGGGCCGAAAATATTGGGTCTGAAGATAAACAATGATATCCCCATACCAAGGATATATGGTACTAATAATAAACAAGGATTCATCCGTGATGGGTTGTTCCACCACAGTTTCTGTATCAGTACTTGGGAAATCACACATAAGTTCAGCGAATATCAATGATTTCTTTGATTTGGATTTTTCAAATTCCAAGTCAAACTCCTGTAAGATAACAATCCATTTGGAGTATTTGCCCCCTAGCAATTGTTTGGTCAAAATATACATCATAGGTTTACAATCAGAAATCACTGTTGTTTTGCGTAAAAGTATGTAATGACGAAAACGTTGGATAGCTTGGACGGCTGCCAAGGCCAATTTCTCCACATGTGAATATTTGATTTCAGTCGGATGCAAATTAAGACTAAGATAGTAAATCACATGTTCACTATTGAATTCATCTTCCTGAACTAGAACCATTCCTATCATGGAATCGGAAGCGATGAGGTACAAAAAGTAATCCTGGTTGTAATTGGGAGGATGCAGTAACGGTGCATGGGTCAACCCGTTTTTAAGAGCATCAAAAGATCGATCAACGATCTCGTCCCAAAAGAAAGGAATATTCTGTTTTAACAACCTGGTAAAACCTTTCGTTAACTCGGCGTAGTTAGGAAGGAATTGACGTAAAAAGTTTGATTTCCCTTGCAAACTTTGGAGTTGGCGAAGAGTAGAAGGAGGAGGTAAATTGGATGATAGCCTCAACCTTCGATGGATCGACATGAATGCCTGCCTTTCAGACAATAAATCCCAACAATCGTCCAGATTGTACGCAAAAAACACATTTTTGAGGATTCAGATGAATCTTATAATGCCTACATCATATAAAAATAGCTCGTAAGTGAGTGATATGATCTGCTCTGCGCAAGGAATGAGCAGGAAAATCATCGAGGTAGGGTTGCACAATGTGTTTAATGTCATGAAATGCATAAGAAATTTCCCTCTGAAAAGTGGCACCAGCATTCTTAAGTCCAAAAGGTAATTTGCGATAAGAAAAAGTCCCCCATGGACAAGTGAAAGTTGTTTTAGGTTGATCTGCAGGGAGTATGTTGATTTGATTGTAACCGGAAAATCCATCCATGAACGAAAACATTTCACTTCCAACACAATCATCAATAATTCGATCGATATAAGGGGTTGGATAGTTGTCTTTTGGACAAGCTCGATTTATATCCCTATAATCGATGCATACTCGTATTGTTCCTTGTTTTTTATTGACAGGAACACTACTAGACACCCAATCCGTTAACGAAATTGGATAAATAAAACCTGCACAAAGTAATTTTTCAAATATCTTCTTTAATAGTGGCAGCTTTTCTCGGATGTATCTGACGTAATCTCTGTATGACGGGTTTAGCATCTAGGTATGTCTTAATTTCATGAAAAATAATCGATCGATCGATTCCTGGAATTTCTTCATATGACCAGGCGAAAATGTCGCAGAATTCCTAAAATAGGGCTTTATATGCTTGGATTTCATCAGGCGTACAAGAAGCACCTATATGAATGTTTTCAACAATTCTGGGTTTTACTGAAATGTCAATGGGAACTGTTGTAGAAATTTTTCCTAAATTAAATTCAGAATCAGAAGATGAGAGAGGATTCTGAGGTTCTTTGACATAATTAGTAGTAAAAATAGAGGAAAAATTATTCTCAAAATGATCGAGATCAGGTAAAAATGAAGACCTATGATGTAGATCTTCCCATGGTAATTCATCAACAGACAAGAATTCACGAATTTGTTCATCGGTATTGAATACTTGTTGATCAAGATCCGGAATTGATGTCGAAGCTGAGCTCGATATTGAAAACGACTCCTCATTGATCACATACTAGATCAAGTTTAGTTGAAAAGTATGGAAAACACGGTGCTACTTGCCCCTAATATGCTAACTCAAAAAGGACTCAAGGCATACGCCATCAAAAAGAGTCGAGTTACGAGATACGGTACGGCTTAGAAGTCATCAAAGGAAATAGTACTTGATGTGATCATATTGATATTAGCAATAAGAGGCTGTACGTTGGGAGAAGGCAGGGAAAAAGTTCCCAATAAAGCATAATCTTTAATTAGCCCCACCCCAACATCCTTATAAGGGATAGTTGATTTTCCGATATGCTGGATACTATCAGTAGAGACTGGGTCAGATGAATAATATGAGAGTTGATCTATTTTAGCGATCTTTCCTTTATGTGGAAACATGATGAGACGAAAGACCGACGATACAACAGTAGTCATGGTGTAAGACCAACTGCGACCTAGGAGAAGGTTGTAATCCAGAGGGGCATCAACCACTTCCACATCTATATTAACGGTTTTTCCTTCGACCTCTATTGGTAGATCTTGTAAAATACCATACGGATGAAAACATATTCCATCAAAAGCTTTGAGGATAGTCGGTGATTGGTTAATTGTCGGAGAACCAAGTGATTTCCAACATTTTAATGACATAATACACGTAGAATCCCCTTCATCAACAACAGTATGAAAGATACGTTTGTTATTGGCTATTACCGGAATTTTAAAGGCCATTTGATGGGGTAGGCGGGGTGTAAAATTTTCTAAATCGAATATCATTAGGTTCAAATCCTGGAGGTCTATGGCTCCTAAGGCTGACAATGGTAATTTTCTTTGAGCTGGGCATGATTGCAGCACTTCCAAAGCTGACATTGCTGAACGGGAAATCGCCAAATCTTCAACAATATTGTAATTCTGAGCAGCTCTCACATGTGGATTGAAAGCTGATTTACGAAGTACATATTTAGTAGGCGGTTTGATTACTAAGTCAGGATTTTGTTTCTTGATTTGTAGCGAATCAAAAACTAAGGGAGGTGTAGTGGATGCTGAATTAGATGATTCTACTTCTTTACCAGGATTTTTACTACCATAATCTTGCGATCGCGTCGCAACCATCAAGATATTCTCTAGCGTATTTGAGGAAGATCCAATCATATTACTATCTTGAGCAGGAAATAGATCCTTCAAGACAACAGGTATGGGTGAAAATTTAACAAATTTCGATACCTCTGCTCTATGCGGGCACTCTTTTGTAAAATGATCCTTGTCACAGATCAGACAAGGATAGTGAGGTTTTCGTTTTTCGTCAGTTGGTTCAGTTTTATCATTTTTATCTTTTGAATATTTTTTGTTTTTATTCTTCCCTTTCTTCTTTTTAGATTTGGTTGTAGATGATTCTACAACATGAATATCAGCGGAAGTTTCAACGGAAGAATCTCCTTTTGGTGAATCGAGTAAAGTGATAATAGGAGAAGTCGTCTTGGAATACTTCTTCTTACTCTTACCAGTGCTAACAGAACCAATTACACCATCAACGACATGAGAGCCGGAAGGAGTTGTAGTTAATTGACCAGGTCTTGGTAAATCAGGGATTTTATCATACAGAGTACCTGACTGTGTATATACAAGGTCAAGGTACTGAGCTTGAGCGATGACTTGCTCTTCTGTAACAATGCCTCCTTTGGCCACATCTTCAGTAATTTTGGGTAATAATGATTTAATAAACCATTTAGCCAAAATTTGATCCGGAATAAAGACCTTCACTAAACGTCTCCTACGTCTCCATTCATGTATGTGATCGGATATGTACGTAGACGTAGATTGTTTTAATGAAGTCAGCAATTCCGTGCCATTGTCGTATCTGACAAGCAACTGAAAATGGGTTAAGAAAGTAGTAGCTAGTGCATTAAAATTATTAAATGATCCTCGTGGTAACTCAATGTACCATTTGGCAGCTAGACCAATGAGAGTTCTCTGAAAAAGACATAACCGAATTGAATCATCGATTAGTGAATTGGATGCACACCGAAGGTGATAAGTCATAACATGATTAGATGGGTCCTCTCCTGACTTACCCTAAAACTTTGGAATATCACTGGGCAACTTGTTAGGCATCGGCGGCCAATACAGAAGATAAAATATAGGATTGTTCGTAAGGCACGATAGATCAGGTAAATCTAAAGTTGCTATAAATGGTAACCGATGGCTAGGGTCTTGATAACCTTGTGTGATCAAACTAGTGCCAGGATGAGGATATCCAAGATACCCTAGAATTGGATGCACATTTGGAATTGTGAAACTTCCTGGGTAACTAGGATTAACCAGACCATACTGGGGTTGTTGAGGTACTTGATAAGTATACCCAGGGTATGGCTGATACTGATATACTAGATTTTGTGTAGCCTGTCCAAATTGACACTGCCCCTGGTACGGTTGATAAGTAAATTGTGGTTGAATAGTAAGAATCGTACTTGTACTATCTTATCCTGTAGGCATCTGGACCGTAGTCTGAATTGTAGGTCCTGACTGTGGCACAGATACTTGAGGAATTTGCACTGATACAGGGGTAGTAGAAACAGGAGCTACAGATACTCCAGAAATAGGTGTGGTAGGTTGAACAAAAGTTATGACAGCAACAAAAGTTTGAAGCAGAGTCTCAGGTGTACTAGGCCCAGGCTGCTAAACAGAACCAGGTGTAGGAACTTGAATGGTAGGCTGGACAGGTTTTTGGGTTGGACCAGAACCTATGGATTGTCTAGGTTGACTAGGTAACTGCACATTGGGTTGTAAAGTCTGTTGAACTTGAGATGGATCCCACACCGTATTAATTTGGGGATATTGACCCATAGAAGGTTGTGCAGATGAAGGACCATAACCAGGTTAAATGTAATTTTGATAATTAACTGGAAAATTTCCAGCTCCTTGTAATGATGGTTGACCTGAAGGAGGTTGAAAACCTTGAGTTGAGTACTGACCTTGAGGTTGATATTGACTCTGAGGCATGTACTGAATCTGGGGTTGATATTGACCCTGAGGTATGTACTGTCCTTGGGGTTGATATTGACCCTAAGGTATGTACTGTCCTTGAGGTTGACCTTGAGGTATATATTGTCCCTGGGGTTGACCTTGAGGTATGTACTGTCCTTGGGGTTGATATTGACCTTGAGGTATGTACTGTCCTTGAGGTTGCTCCCCAGGTAGGAAATATGTTCCCACAGCTTGACCTGGTAAAAAATTACCCTGAGGTTGCCCTCCGGGCAGTAATTGACTACCTTGAGGTTTCCCCCCAGGCAGTAACTGACTTCCTTGAGGTTGAGGATTTGGAATATTGCTAGACATCATATAAATATGTTTTTTTTTCAACGTTTCATTTTTAGTTCAATTTAGACCAAATGATAACACTTGTTCAATTGGTTGAGGAGTTGCCCCCGAGAAAGTACCAAAGAGCAACTGGTATCCCGAAGGAACAGATGGACCACCGTACAAAAATGTTTTTGGAGATTGAGAAGACATAGATGAATCTCCCGACATAGCTAATGAAGGTCGAGAACCTCTCGGTGTAGGGTAAAAAGGAATTTGGGGTGGTGAATAAGTAAGACCTGCGTTTTGTAAAAAATCTGTCAATGATAAATACCAAGCGTCAGTTCTAAAAGGACTGTAGAATATTGATTCACATTCCCTAAGATTCAAATATTCTTGGGTTTCGGGAAGAACTACGTCTTCGTCTGGACCAACAAGTTCTTTAATGCATATGAGATCAGAAGGATGGTTGTCGGTAATGCGATGTCTTACCCTAGGTGAACCAAGATCACCAGAATTTGGAGTAACAAATCTTGAAGATGGTTCTAACACAGCAAGTTTAGTATCGGGCTCATAAGTTTCAGGTTCTTCAGCTAATTGACTGGTTGGAGAAGTAATACCAGTAACTTCAGAAATTGAAATTTGCTCTTGAATATATTATGTTGTTTGTGATTGGTAATCAGGATGAATAACTATGGATGATTCTCCGAGTTCCGTTGATCTAATTCCACTTGTAGTCTGAGGGACTAAATTTTTCAGTCCTTCAAGTTGGCTTGGTGTATACTCAGGGGGTTTCCCCTGGAGTCTACGCGATTGTCTTGGTAATTCAGCCACGATTAAAAATTATTAATCACACGCAATCAAAGAAAATTTCAATGAAAAATCCTACAGTCTCTAAGGAAACAAACAAATGAATCACACGCCTAAAAATCTAGGAGTTCAAACCACACACAAACAGTAAATTCCCACACTAAAAACACTAGTTGGTGATGAAATCCAACATCATATTAGTTTAATGTAGAAATGGCGGTTGGAACAGTTACCCTGATAACCTGCTTAATTAAACAGACCGATGCAAGTTTCTCCACTTAAACCATCTCGAGTGAAGATAACCCTCCAGAGATTCCAAGTGAGTCTATTCGACGTCTTCTCCAGGTACAGTGGGATCTTTCCTCCACCGTCACCTTAGGAAATAATCGTAAATATTATGGCCACTAAGGTTAC
This sequence comes from Pinus albicaulis, assembly GCA_034641835.2. Lineage (NCBI taxonomy): Eukaryota > Viridiplantae > Streptophyta > Pinopsida > Pinales > Pinaceae > Pinus > Pinus albicaulis. The sequence goes on from CM076579.1 coordinate 924,502,928, forward strand.
CAACAGGAACTAATATACTTGGGGGAACAGTCTACGATCCGAAATACGCGCAAGGGCAGAGTAACAAAGCTCAATCCCCTTGAAGGCTCCTTGACATAATCCAAGGTATACTAACAAGTGACCATAGGCTCCTCAACAATGGTCTATCCTAGGTTTACCATTGTTAATACGCGCACATTTTCTATCATTCCCAATGAGATAGAATTGATTATCCCAATAGTTCAGATATGACCTCGTGCTTGACTCCTTTAAGAGGAGCTTCCCAGAGCATACAAGCGACTATAGGATTTTTCCTACCGCAAGATCAACTACTTGTTTTTTTTAATTGTCTTGGAGAGTTAACTACTCCCTACCCCAAGACACTAGCTTAAGCTATATTGGTGAAAAGAGCCCTAGAAAAAAAAATTACTAGATTGATTTTAAATTCAGCGTTGATTTTAATAGGCTATTTCTTAGGACAATAGGTGCAAAAGTGAAACTGATGATATGTAGTGACCCGACTCGAAACACACTAAAAATGCATCTATTATGAGAAACAATTATTTTCCTTTCGATGAATTCTATCTAAAATAAAGAGTTGAGAAATGCAATCTTTTAAAACAATTCCTTCCTTCAAACAAGAATAAATGAAAAGAAGTCTAATGTCATGAGAACTCAAAATGATGAATTGTTCAATAAGAAATCCCTTTATCATTCAAGATCGAAACTACAAACAAAATTTTCTCCAAAAGAAAACTACAGTTTTCTAGAGATAATCACTCAAAACTAAAAACACTAATTTTGAGATCTAAAAATTCTAAAAACTAAATCTGAATTAAAAATTTAAATATTTTGAGGATGTTTTGCTTAGCTTGTTATCTAACTAAGAAATTCTTTGCTTAGATGAGCAAGAACTCAAAAAACATCCAATTATGGTTTTTTAAGTGAAATTCCAAACTTATCAACAAATTTTTTTTAAAGATTTGCAAATGAGAAAATGAGATCTAAATCTCATAAAACGATTTCTGCTATAAAGTAAAATTCAGCAAGAAAACAAGGAAATACCAGTGATCTAAAGGTATACCAAGGCTTCTAATCTTTGAGTGGGATAAAGACAAAGCGAAAATCACTATAACATGCAAATATTTCAGAAAATCATTCAAAACCTAAAAATGTTGAAGCAAACTCAACCAAAGCTTTCTCACAGAAAATACAAGTCTGGGTATACACTGAGAATCTAACAAACTAATCCAGAAAAAATAATTTTAAAGTTTTTTCAAAAAATTTCACAGGGTCCACAGTTTTCAATGTCAACAGGTGCGGTCCCGCACTGTTTATACAAGAAAATAGCGGAGATGCCTGCACTGTTTCTCAAATAAAAGTGTGAATGCTAGAAAACTAAAAGAAAAATAAAAAAATCTAAAACATTTCTCAGTGGTTCTATAGGGATAAACTACCCAAACCAGTATAAATCAATCAAAGTCAAAAAATAAATTAATAAGTCAAAAGTAAAAGAATTCAAAGTTCAAGATCCAGTCCCCAATGGAATCGCCATTTTTTGGATGGATAAGTCGTTCTTGCGGACAAGACAGACCTCCCAAGTGTCCTACAGACAGCTAGCAACAAACATACAAAAAAAACTATTTTCTCTAAAAAATATTCGATTCAGAATTAGCTTAGACAATAGGGGTTTTGAAGACCTACTTGTAGTCCAGTGCTATTTGTAATGATCTTCTTTCCAGTTGCTTGAAAGAGTCGTCTTCAAAGATCTGTAATCACAAACATGGAAAAAATCAATAGCATCTGCATAGTATAAACTAATTCACGAATCATATATCCATCAAGATGATCAAGGAATTCAATAAACAAGTTAATTAATTAAATAACTCATTGATAAAACATCATAAAAAAGCTACTTAATTAAAGAAAGTCATTGAGAAAACGGATTTTATTCGTATTAAATTTGATGAAGAAAAATCCTTACAATCGTGTCCGCCTTGATGTCGTACAAGTCTTCCTAGGGTCCGGAATAGGCGTTTCCTTTACTCTGACAAGATTTTCACTCTCTCACCTAAAATGCATATGGGTGTGTAATCATTCCCACATAGTGACTAGTTAAGAGAGTCTGAGTTTTTACAGCATTTCTCCTCAAAAATTCTCCAAGTCTAACTCCCTTTGAGGCTGCACTATGGCTTCAATTTATAAGAAAAGAGAAGAGGTTGCAGCTCCACATAAGAGGGGATAGAATCCCCTTTTGAAGGGATTAAGCCCCATAAACCAAGGGATAGGCTCCCATATTGAAGGAATGAATATACATGATAGGAGCGAACCTTCGACCGGATAATTGCTTCTAGAAGCTTCCAGATTTGACTATTGGGCTTCTAAATGTTACTTTTCACCTTCTTTTTACCTTTAACAGGGGTCCGCACCTTTAATGAAGAAAAAGTTCGTTTAGCTCCACATGCTTTAGAACACATTGGTGCAGCACCGCAGGCAATGCTAAGAGAAAGTGTGGTAGAAGTGTTTTTAAGACTTTTATGAGCTTCTCTCTCAATTTCAAGGCTTGATTTTAGGAGCTTTGGTGTTGTAGACTTCTAAGGGAGTAATATATGAGTAATGATGAAATCATATAGATACTAAAACGTCATGGTGACAAATTTCAGTGTAACACCTGTGATGAGATCAAAGACTTGAAGGAGAAGGTAAAGGGTAATATGTCACTTATACAGGCCTAAGATATAATTTGGAATGATATCATCCAGCAAGTAAAGGATATTTGGGATTATATGTTGATTATAGAAGAAGAGAAGAACATTTTCAGAGACCTGGAAAGCATCATTTTTTTCTCATAAAGATCAATCCCAACGAAGTGCCTAGCTAGCAAATAAAATGATTGATTTTCTTAATTCCAAACCATCTTAGGAATTAAGAACTATGCAAGTTGAAGACAATACATAGCTGGCGTTATAAATTAATAAAATGGTGCAAAAGAATTTATACAGGAAAACTGCAGAGGAAAAATTAGGGGAGCTCAAGGAATCTCTTCTAATATTTAATGGAAATTTTGATAAAATGATTAGGGCAGGATTTCCCTCATGTTGGGATCAACAGGGAAATTTTCTCCCATGGGAAACCTATGAGACTTTTTTGGTAAAATAAAAGAGTAAGATTGGTTCTTCCCATGAGAAAACAACAGTTCTTAAGGGGTATACTATTGTGAATTACCTCCACTGAGATTTTCAATTTCTATGGTTCATTAAAACTCTCTTTATAGAGAAGCCAACTTACATACTGACCACTAATTTTAGGATGGCTCATGCAAGGTTTGTCAAATGCCAAAGTTTAGACTTGTCAGTATGGAAAAAGTGCAAAGCATGGATGTTTCCAACAGTAGCAGTAGATATCGGACCTTCTACAAGTGAGCCTACACATGGATCACAACTTATCCAGTGAAAATTTTCCACCTGTTTTATTTCATGAAATATTCAAGATGTTGTATTTTGTAATGTTGACTCACAATTTTGTTATTAATTTAAAAAAAAATTAAGTAGTGAGAAGGACCGAATAGGGCTTAAAGTAGTTTCTATGGTAGTTTTAGAAGTGTGTGATAGTTTAAAAAATGCATAATTGTCACCTTTGTAATGTTACTATAAAAAAAAGACTTTAGAGAACCATTTGGGGTTTCAAAAATTTTGACTTCAGAAGGAAAAAAAATTGTAATGTTTTTATCTTTTCTTGGAGATTAAATAAAACTTTGAAGGAGATTCTAGGCAGTCTTTTGAATTTGATATGTGTTGCTGCTCATTGTAAGTCATTTACTGTTATTTCTTCTTTGGAAAAGAGTAATGAATATCTTGGTTGTTTTCTATAATACATTTTTAATGAACTCATCTTACTTGTAATATTTAAATTAAGTAGTCTTAAAATGTGCTCCTCTTTTCTATACGCTCATTTTTCTGTATTTCATATTTTCTGGTAAGGTTTAAGACAAAAAATTCTATAATAGCAATAGAAGCCTTATGTTCTAAACCTTCTATCATTTCTTTCCATAACCCTACTAAAACTCTAAATCATTTTCATTTTCAGTGAGGCCATATTGAAAGGTATTTTTATCCCAAGAAGGTTCCCTTTACATTACCTATGAAGCACACATCTGAACTATCATAATGGGAAAAAAAAAATATTCACTACTTTTTTGTATGGATTTCCTAGGCATCGACCTCTACTAAGCCAGAGGTTGTCTCTAGGGTTACAACACAACCCATGCTCTTCCAAAATAAGAAGGCATTGGATTCTCCAGATACCAAAATTGGAGGTGCCATCAAACCTATCTTTGTCCCTCAATCATGTCGAAGCCATTACTCAAGCCCTCAAGAGAAAATAAAAATAATATCTCTTTTACCATCTAATAAGTATTTGGAAAACCTCACAATCTTCCTTCGTAATTGATCTCGATTGCTACTAGGAAACTCACACTTCCCTTGTGAACTTGCACTGCGCAGTAGAACTGCGCACTAGCACTCCCAGAAACTCACATCACCTCCGAGAAATCACTTTGATGAATTTCTCTGCCTCCAACAACTAGAGAAACCCACTTGAACTGCCTCCAGAAAACTATATGGAAACTGATCAGGAGTCCATAATTTTTGCTCAAAATTCAAAGTTACAGGATTGGGTTGAAACTAGGATAGTTGCGTAGATCTCGTTTTCCTGATTCCAGCGCCGTGAATGGTTCAAAAAATCGATGTCGTATGAGAAAGATATTGCATCCTAATCGAAATGGAAAACAGGTAAGTTTGTGACAGTTTGACCAAGTTTGACAGGGATGTACAGTCAGCAAAATGAATATTGCCCGGAATATTCCTTATACCGGACCAATCAATTCTTGACAAGTGTCATTGTTTTAGTAGATTAATGTGTTTGGAGGAGCCAATGAAAATATGCCACGTGGCAAGTCCCAAGGCCGCCACGTGGCCCTGAAATTTTTTGTAAAATTTTATGGAGATCGTAGGGATCAACCCCCTGACCTCCCTTCGGGCATGCACACCGTTTACTGACTGCACTACACGATTTTACTTAACAATACATGGTTGTGGGTTTGACTTAAAGTTTACTACATATTTGATTGGGGGTTGGGAACCGTCGGCAGTCCCAACCCGCCAATGGTTCCTAGAAGTTGTTACATGGCACGGTCAATACCAAGCCAATTACCATGAGCAAAGCCTAACCCAATGGAAACCAAACCACAACTCATAGTTAACTGCAGTCACGAGTGTAGGTTCCGCTAACCGGCAAGCCAACTAATAGTTTGGGTGCGCATGTGGACACTACCCTAACCGTAACATTTAATTGTGCGGCTTAATTGGTGGAGTGGATAGGGGCGTGCCAAATTTGGCAGTCAGCCCTAATTTAACTCCAGTTAACTGTATTTCTCCACATTTAGCGGAGTATTCCTAGGAGATACTAAGAAAAAGTGTAGGAGGCTCAATTTTTTACCAATTTTGGTGAATGAAGAGTCATTCTTGACTAATTGGAGCATTTTGAAGCCATTGGAGCAGAGAAAACAGCCATTAGAGCACTATAAGTACATGTAATGGAAAAAATTTGAGCATAATGAAAGATGGACAATTCATTGGGAGTTGGACTAGTAGATGTATCCCAGCATGGGTGAACTACTTCATCATGCCTGCTATGTAAAATTCATGTGGTGACTTATTTCTTTGTTTTAAATTATTTTTCACTGTTATTTATGCTTATTTTATGCTTCTAAATCACTAAATTTCATCTTTAATTCATGGTAAAAATCCTTAATCCTCATGGAAAATAATGAATCAATTATGCACATGTTTTTAATACTGAAAGACCCTTAGCAAAAGAAAACTAATACAGTCATTTCAAATCAAATGGTGTCAGAGCTAGAGTTTTTCTCTGGTGTTGTTTAGTGCAAAGAATTTTTTAACTGTTTCCAAGTTTTAGATGCTTAAAAGGCTCAAGCTAAAAAGGGGAGAAGGCAAACTAGTGGAAGAAGGAGGGTCTCAAAAGGAGCCAAAGCAAAGGAGAGAAATATTTCCACAGTCTCCACCACCTAGTTCACCTCCTGAAGAAGTAGAAGCTCCATTAATAATTCCTCATGAGAAAGGAGAAATTCATGAAGAAGTTGACCCTAGGGAAGAAGAAAGAGTGTTTAGGAAATCATTTCTTGACATGACTAAGATGGTTAGAGTCATTTATCAATAAAGGAATGAGAGACTGGAAGGAGAAGGATCTAAACTCCAAAATGAAGGACAAGGATCTTCATGAGGTCAAGATGATGAAGACAAGTCAAAGAAGGGAAATGGAGGATGTAATATTCCAAAAATTTAGCTTTCATCTAAATGGAATATTATAGATTTTTTTGTCACTAGGTAGGTGAATAAGTGGGTAGGGAGGACTATAAATCTCCTTAGCAACAATAAAAACACTTCAAGTGTGAATGGAGACCATCTAAGCGGCTAAATAAATCACCTTTGAGTGTGAACATGGGATGGAGCATGTTGAATAGGTCAACTTTGACCAAATCAACAGCACTCTTATGGAGTGGACATTTAATGAGGGACAACGCAGTTTGGGTTGGAGACACCTTGCATGGAGGTACTGGCACTAATGGATGGGGCCCAAGATGAGGAAGCTCACCAAGTTTATAAGGAAAGGTAAGGCAGCCTTCAAAATCAGTTTTGAATATTATTTTGTTTATGGTTTGTATGACTATTTTCTCTCTTCAGCTGTTTAGATAAGATTGCAGTGTTGTGTTAGCACAGAGTGTTCCCGAGCGGAAATCTCACCCATATCCTTGGGGGATTTCAAGTGCCCACTCAAGAGCGGTTCTTCGGGCTACATATTTCTCATTCCAGCATTTTTTCCATCTACATTCTTTAGGCATAGCACAGTATCTGTTTAGATTTGTGTTGTTTTGCAGGGGGCGGCATTGGAGGATTGAATTGGGATGTTTCTGAGCTAATTTTGCAGTCAAGGAAGGATTCATTCCATCGGGAGATCAGCAAGGAAGGTCCTTGAGAATATTTTAGATCTTTAGCATCATTCCAAGCTATTACATCCAGTGACAGCGCAGTTTCAGAGGAGGATTTATTGGCTCTTTTGGAGTGTTTTCTTCTAGGTGAAGGGTTCACCCTTTCATTGGAGGATACCTTTGGAGGAGATCTACATCAGATCCATTTTATTTCAGCCTTCTATTTCATGGACTTCAGTGGCAGTGACTCTTCAGTCCTAGGGCTGTAGATCACCATTTTTATTTTAGTGTATTTCCGAAGACCCATTCTAGGTATTCTTGGAGAAGTGTTGTATAGCATTATTCTTCATGTAGATTATCTTTTGAGGCTTACATCAGTCCCATTGTATCATTATATAGTCCTAGCAGTAGTTATTTCATATTAAACTGTGTTGTAGCAGCATCTCCGACATTTTGTATAGCAGCAACATCTCACTTTTGAGAGTGTTTATGTATTGGAGGCTTGTGTGATCACATTATATCATGTGTGCCTCATTTTCTTGTACTTATTTACTACATATCTGATCAATAAAATGGCTCCATATTGGTCTCATGGTTTCATGTATTAAATATTTTCTTCTACTTTCATTTTATGAGTTGTATTATTGTTATTTCCAGTTTGGAATATTACAGTGGTATCAGAGCATAATCTTGGCTCATCCTGTGCATTCAGCCAATATGTCACCATAAGGAGAAGCTTCTCACAGTAATAGAATATGTATAGAAGGGACAAAGACAAGACTCTAGTATTTGGAGGGAGGGAGAAATAGGAGCTCTCAAAGCTTCTTTTTCAAACTATGCAAAGCATCAACGAAGATATCAAGAAGCTAAGAGGGGAGAGGTGTAGGAAATCTCCAAGGGGGTTTGAATATGAAGCAAACCATATATTTTTACATGATGGGTGTCAGCATTCAGCCACACAATCTGATCTACAACGAAATTTTATGCCCATATTCACAGCAAGAGAGATGGAGGAAGAAGATGCACCAAAGGTGGAGACTTTGAGTGACTATCTTCAGGAGTATGAATCTCAATCTTGGAGATTCAAGGAACACTCGAACTTCTAAGGGTTTTTCGAAATCAAGGAGAATAGAAGTCCCAGCAACCACAACAGAAGAAGAAGAGGTAGATTCTTTCTTCCAAATTTTGATGGGTCATCTAAATGCACAGCCAAGGATTGGATAAAGAAGCTAGACTCATACTTGCAGCTACATCAAGTTTCAGAAAAGGAATCCCTTAGGATAGTAGCGTTGCATCTTGAAGGTACAACTTATAATTGGTGGTTTTATGGATCTTCTTCATTTAATCATGCAAATATATCTACTTATGCATGATTCACTAAGAGATTAGTGAAGATATTTGATGACAAACAATTTGAAACATCTTTGATTGAGCTAGCCAAACCTAAACATTCAAAACCTTTGCATGAGTTGGAAATATCCACTATACCAACTCCACTCCAGATTTCTATTGAGGGGGATAGAAACTTGTATGATACCTTTCCAAGGGCAAGATCCCCATTGCAGGAAGAGATTTCTTCTCAAAAGGAAGACATGGAGATTCCTCCTTTAAGGGAAGACCAAGATCTAGGGTCTCTCATTTTTTATGAGGTATTCTCAAATATTGATGAGGAGGAAGAGCAGAGAGGAAGTAATGGCATTGTTACTTCAAGTGGAGAACCATCACCACATGGAGATGGGCATGAAGCTATTGCTTCAATTAGAGGAGCTTTTGCATATTTGCAAAATTTCCCAAGGATCAACATGTGACAGTAGTGATGGGACGTAAGACCTTGATAAAAGTAGAAGAAAAGGTGGATCAACATCAAAGGATGGGGAGCATACACACTTGTTTATTTCAGGAGGTTTATATACAGAATAAGGAGACTGGTTTGCACAGTGAAAGGAGGGACAAATCAATAAACTCACGTATACAATCTACTTCAAACTTTGATGTCTCATTACATGGAGGCATTCCACCTGGGAGGCCACCAGATCAGGAGATAAGAGACATATCACAACAGGTCGCACCACTCATTGATCCAAGAGGGGTGAGAACCTTGGGAGGATTTGGAATAGCGCAGAGAGTCTTGGGTAGGCTCAAGGAGGAGGGAGAAATTCTCCCAATATCATCATTACCCACTCTCATAGCTATTATGCGCTGGGAGAAAATGTTTATGGGATGTAGGATGGCACCATCATGGTGAAAGGAGACCACTCCATGGCATTGGAGAACCGAAGGATACTTCCACATAGGAAGGAATCTTCCCCATGTCGTAGAGGATGGTGGCCACTCATGCATACATTGGCCAGACGTAGGATATTTTGGATAGGTGATAGGTTCCTATGGAAGACTAGCCTCCAAAAGCTTCAACCTTCACTTGAGCATGAGTAGCTACAGGAGGGGCAACTACAGGAACATGTTAGCCGCATACCGGTGCTTGAATTTGGCATAGGAGATGTCAAAGAAGAGGGCAGCCACATGACAGGGGCTACACAATATAGATCAGAAGTGATGTCATTAGGTAGTTTAGATCCTTATTGGAGATCCTAGCTATTGGTGGAATACTCCAAGGATCTCCTTACATGCAGGATACTTGGTGACTAGTTTTCATATGGGAGATATACAGTGAGATACAGGGTCATATTTTATCAGGGTAGGATCTTCTTGACTAGAGCCTCAAAGCTCAAGGATAAACTACTACATGCATCCTATGAGGTCTTGCTCTCCAATCCCACTGGTTTCATTAGAGCATACTATACTAGATCTTGGAGGGATTCATGTGGGAAGACTTCAAAGTGGAGATGGACTATCATATGAGGAAGTGCATAGAATGTTTGGAGGTTGAGGAGAGACATAGATCTTGGGAAGAGTTATCATCACCACCTCCTTACTCATTGGGTGTGAGAGGGAGCTCATCCATGAGCTACCTCACTAGCTTGAACCAAGTGTATGGTAAGGATTGTATTTCTAAGCATCATGATATACTTACTATATACTTGCATTTTCTTACTACTCATGTGCAAGGCATTGCTCCAAGAGGGGGCACTCTTTCTTATTGGCTTCATGGGCTACTTGGGGCCATGAGAAGTGATGATGTTTGCTACTCCATAGAAGATTATGGGGAGATGATGTATTCTTCGTGGTGTGCTTCATTGACACCAAAAATCATAGACCTTCTCCAAGCATGTGAGAATAATGGGGTAGCAAACAAGTGGTGGGGGAAACACTTGTTATATCATATTATATGGAATTTAGGAGAAAAATTGTGCTAGTTGCACTTGAGGGACCATTTCCCTTCCCCAGTACTACACATGGCATCTAGCATGACTCTTATTGTGATCCCATATGTTGATGATGTTCTTATCTTTGTTAGGAACATGATTGGAAAGAAGCCACATTGGTTGGATGCTTCCATTGGGAATAAAATTTCCCATACTTTTTATGCTTCATGCTTTAAGGGGAGTATGGGAGATGATATGGCCACCACAATACATCTCTTGTTTCTTTATGAGGTGAGCCATATGATTTTTTGGAGCACTTGGGAGATGCCTCTCATGAACATTTGGGAGGAACTTTGCTATGAATTACCATACCAGAAGGTGATTCATTTCATTTGGATGATAGCATGGAGATGGGAGTCTCTCATTGGGAATGAGATCCTCTATGCTTTTCATCACTCCTACCTTGAAGAGGCCATTTGAAAACAAGAATGATTCCATATAGACCTCCCATTTTCTCATGATGAGAGCCATTTGGTTTATCCACCAAAGGCCAACTTGCACATTTGGGAGGAACCATTGGGAGATAGAATTATTGTAGAATATATGAAGTAGTGGTAGAGACTATTTGATGAGGAGGCCACAATAGGAGGAGGGGATAATTTTGATTAACCCTTACAGTTGCTTGAGGAGAAGCAACATATTGGAGGGGAGGACTGTAATATTCCAAAAATTTAGCTTTCATCTAAATGGAATATTATATATTGTTTTGTCACTAGGTAGGTGAATAAGTGGTTAGGGAGGCCCATAAATCTCCTTAGCAACAATAAAAACACTTCAAGTGTGAAAGGAGACCATATAAGTAGCTAAATACAGCACCTTTGAGTGTGAACAGGGGATGGAGCATGTTGAATACATCAACTTTGACCAAATCAACAAAGTTGTTATGGAGGAGTGGAAATTTAATGAGGGACAACGCAGTTTGGGTTGGAGACACCTTGCATGGAGGTAGTGGCACTAATGGATGGGGCCCAAGGTGAGGAAGCTCACCAATTTTATAAGGAAGGGTAAGGCATCCTTCGAAATCAATTTTGAATATTATTTTTTTTATGGCTTGTATGACTATTTTCTCTCTTCAGCTGTTTAACTAAGATTGCAGTGTTGTTTAGCACAGAGTGTTCCCGAGCGGGAATCTCACCCATATCCTTGAGGGACTTCGAGTGCCCACTCAAGAGTGGTTCTTTGGGCTGCATATTCCTCATTCTCGCATTCTATCTAGCTACATTCTTCAGGCACAACACAGTATCTGTTTTGATTTGTGTTGTTTTGCAAGGGGGAGCATTGGAGGATTAAATTGGGTTGTTTTTGAGCTAATTTTGCAGTGGAGGGAGGATTCCTTCCATTGGGAGATCAGCAAGGAAGGTCCTTACATCGAGTGACAATGCAGTTTCAGTTTGGAATTGCGTTATTTTGGAGGGCAGTTTTAGAGGAGGATCTATTGGCTCTTTTGGAATGTTTTCTTCTAGGTGAAGGGTTTAGCCTTTCATTGGAGGATACCTTTGGAGGATATCATGGAAAATTTTAGGGGCTAATATTCGCAGGTGGGCTAATTTTCCATGGTTTTTCCAAAAAAAAATATTCGCCAATTTCCATTTTTTATAAAAGTGATTCGCCCAAATTTTACAATATAAAATTATTTTACTTTAAAAATTGCCAATATTATATAGACAATATATATATAATATCATTATAAATTTGAATAATTTTACAAATACATCAATAAAGATTTTATATTTTTCCCATTAGGGACTAGTCAGATTCGCCAATTTTTTAAACTTCAAAATAATTTTCCATCCTTAAAATTTTCACTGGATGATATCTACATCAGATCCATTTTATTTTAGCTTTATATTTCATGGACTTCAGTTGCAGTGACTCTTCAGTCCTAGGGATGTAGATCACCATTTGTATTTGAGTGTATTTCCGGAAACCCTTTCTGGGTATTCTTGGAGAAGTGTTGTATAGCCTTATTCTTCATGTAGATTATCTTTTGAGAATTACATTAGTCCCATTGTATCATTATATAGTCCTAGCAGAAGTTATTTCATATTATACTATGTTGTAGCAGCATCTCCAGCATTTTGTATAGCAGCAACATCTCACTTTTGAGAGTGTTTATGTATTGGAGGCTTGTGTGATCACATTCTATGATTTGTGCCTCATTGTTTTGTAATTATTTACTGCATATATAATCAATAAAATGGCTCCATATTGGTCTCATGGTTTCATGTGTTAAATATTTTTTGTTTCTTTCATTTTATGAGTTGTATTACTACTATTTCCATTTTGGAATATTACAACGGAAATGGAGGCAATGGAGGGCCACCGTCTTCACCCTCATCATCATTATCTTCTACCTCTTCTTCAGTACATCATCCACACAAGTCTAAGAGCACTGGTAAATCTATTTTATGGAAACTTGATGTTAAGTTCGAATTGCCAATGTTTAATGGTGAAGTAAATGCAGACAAGCTAGATAATTGGATTCGACAATTGGATGTCTATTCAAGAATCCAGAACCTTCAAGAGGATGATATAAAAATTCAATTACCTTCTTTGAGAATGGAAGATGTGTTATCACAAAATCTGAACTTGATAGGCTGCTCATTAGGTAAACCTTGTGTAACTATTTCAAACCAATCTTTTGGTTGAGGCTTAGCCTCCTCAACCTGAGAGGGCTCTCTCAAGGGTTAATGATATGGAATAATTATATAGATAGATGGCTAACTCTATGGTTTGTGATTTTGTATGTTTACAGGTTGAAAGATGAAGACTTGCTACCATTGGGCTATGGAGTCAGTGACAGGGATAAAGATAACAATAACTCTTCATGTAGAAACTGAGGCTTGTATATACTTCAATGAAAGAGTGACACATTCAGGAAAATCTCAATAACTCAAGGTTCAAAGGAAGTCAGAGCATGTGATACATGAATTTTGAGTAATGATACATCAAGGTATTGAAAATGAAAGTATTAAAAGAGATTAATCAAAGCTTAACACTTAAAGGAAGTCAGAGCATGAATAACCATGAATTCTAAGTAATAAGTATGAAAACATTGAAGAAAACCATCCACAGATAGGACCCAAAAAACTCATAAGACCATAGTTCTATACTTAAAGGAAGTCAGAGCATGACTAACCATGAATTCTGAGTAATAAACATTGAACCTATGAAAGGGAAACATTTCAAAGATAGGATATAAACTCATTGAAATACAGTAAGAAGCTCAGGTCCAGAAAAGTTAATTTGCTTCTGTATATATTAGTACATCCAAAGCATTTACAAAATTAGATTGTTCATAAAACATTTTCCAACTTGTAGGTTGAAATTAACATCAGCATGTATACATTGGGCATTATGGAGTCATGGTAATCTTCAGCAAAATCAACACAGTCTACCTAGCATGGAATTCAAGGCATTTAGAGTTCAAGTTAATGGAATGAAACATGTAAAACAGTGAAACACACAGTCATATCAATTATGAAGGAAGTCAGAGCATCATTGATGAATTCTGAGTATCATAATCAAACACCACTGAAATAGAAGAATTGAAAGGATGCCATCAAAACAATAACACACAGGAACTCCTCATGAATCTTGAGTTGTCTAACAAGAAACTCTGTATTAAGCTGTAAAACAAGGACACACAAAACACAGTCTTTTGCTAATGAAATGTCCAACCCTTGTAGAATTCAACCTCATGCTATATATAGAATATTTACAATATAGGATTCTTTCATCCTCCACTAGAGAATTCGAATTCCCATGCTTTGACACCTTTCCTAATATTAAGCATGCTATTAATTACAAAATGACAGCTATACTGCCTTTGAAAATTCCTAATTCTAATAGGAGTGAAACTCCTAAATATGCTTGCAAAAACCTTATCTAAAATTTAATTCTTCCTTTGAGAGCTGCAATCCCATGTATTTGAACTTTGATGATGTCTCCACCTTTGATGTAATCCTGTTGATGATGACAAAAACTGTCCTAGGAATCAAGAGACAGGTTTCCTATTTTTTTAGCCCTTAACTTCCATTTTCATCTTCGAGCACTTGTGATCATTGATAGATTAGTTTTACATGTGTCATATTTTCCAATCATTGCTCTGAATCCTTTAATATTCCACCTGTGCAGAAAAACATCTCCGAAATAATGTAAGAGGATAGGAAATAGGTCTACGTTATGAAAGTAGCATGTTTTTGTAGCGCAGTTTGTAGGTCATTATGAAAATTTTCCTTTAATCATTTTTTCTCTTGTTTTATTCATTTGAACCTTCACCTGTAATATCCATGCTTCCACCAGCAAAATTTAAAGCCAAAACTTACCATTCTACCCTCCAAAATTTATATGAAAAATTGCAAAAAGACATCTTCAGCAGTTTCGTAGCGCACTACGAAACTGCAGTGCAAGCTGATTTTGACAGAGTCTTCTAAAAAGTCTTCAAAAATTTAGAGTTGGGGATGCTTATACCTTATAAGTGCTGATATTATTTCAAAACATATAACTTATCTTCAAAAAGATGATTTTCACAAAACTTTATCTTCACCTTAATGAAAGACTGATTTAAAATTTATCATTTTTCTACACTGTTTCATTACCCTATTTCACTGTTTCTTTAGCTTTTCTTGAGATCTTGTTAGTTGAATCTCCAATTCTTCAACCTGTCTCTTTAAATTTCTATTGCTGGCCCTCAAATGAGTATTCATAACTCTCACAAATTTTTCTTCTTTTATGGCTGGTACAGTCCAAGTGAAAAATTGTTCCTTACTACTAGGAATTTCTGATCTAGAAACCTTTTCACCTTCCCAAAAGGCTTTTATCCTCCTGAAACTTGTTTTTTCAATAGCATGCTTTCTAGCTCTCTTATTTAACCTGGAAGTTTCATGATTATCTGACTTTAAATTTTCCTCCATATCTTCATAACTGATTTTTGTTGTTTGTGTTGAGAATACTCTGTTTTTGGCTTTTCCTGATATAGGTGGAGAAAGATCTATTAATTCTTCACAAACATTAGGTGCTTCATCATTTTTCTCTAGCTCAACATTAAGTTCTTGTATCCTCTTTGACTGTCTGGTTACATGCTTCCTAGCCTTGAAGACAAATGATGCATCTTCATCATTGGATGACTTCATCTTTTTCTGTTTACCTTCATCAATTTTTATGAATTCAACTTCTTCTAAAGGAGACTCTTCTATGTATATTTCTTGCAAGATATCATCTAAGTTCCCCTTTAAACCTGGACTGTCACTTGTTCCTGAAAACACTACTTTCCCTTTTGCTTTTGCAACTTGACTCCTAGTCAGTCTCTGTTTAACTTGTTTATCAGCTGATTGTTTCTGTGCAATTTCTTCAATTTCATCTAACCTTTGTTTTGCAAGTTGAGGAGTTTCTTCAATGAAAATTGATGACTTTCCTACCTGTTCTTTCACTTGTTTCCTAGGTTTTAACTTCACAAACCTTTTTTTCCTTGTCACTACAGGTTTGCTGGATTTTGCTGGTGGAGTTTCTTTTACCTTAGGGTTACTAATTGTAGTTTAAGCTTCTACTCCAAATCCACATAAAAATAAAAATGATGACCATTCTCTGTTAATATTTTGGAGTTCATTTAATACCATCAGTTTGATTAAACCATGGTGAAATAGAGAAGTTTCACACCCTTCAGATTTCATTTGAACCTTCTCTTCCATCTTAGCAATGCTTCTATACATGAAAAATGGCAAGTCTAAAGATATCACACCTGTAAAATGTAACAGAAGTTTGAAATGGTATGAATAAACTTTATGGTACCTGCCCTCACAGGTAAAATACCTCTGGATATTGAAGATTAAATTAGCATAGCTATCTTTGATGCAGCTCCTGGGAATTGCATTGTTTAAATCCATCTCTATAAATTCTGGCTTTAGAAACACCTTGCATGCCTCCATGTCAAATATGAAACCCTTAAACCATGTTTCTTGCCCTCTAGGAATCTCATTTACCAAGGTATGGTCTCAGGAGTAACTGACAAATTTAATATTCCAATCTTTGTGTTTGAACCACTGAAATGCAAGGCAATTCCTTTGTTACCTGACTATGTCCTCCCTGCATCTTTTCACAAAAATTCAAACACCCTGCCTTCCTGAAAGCCTCTAGCACTGTTTTGTATTTAGCTAGGGCTCCTATGCTTTCAGGTTCTGACCTCAAGCAATGCCCTGACCTGTGATTCCTTTTCTCTTCTATCATTCTTTCCTTCGAAAATTTATGTCTGCTTCCTGTAGAATTTAATGATCAGCCTTGCTTGATAAATCATTCAGCCTCGCTTGATAGAAGATGAGAAAAGCTTTGGTTTAAGATAACCATAAGCTTAAAACTTGAAATAGATATGTTGAACTATTTTTCATGAAAACTGGAGTGAATCATGCATATAGGTCTTTCAAATTTGAACTTGTTTTTCATAAATAAGACCTCTACGATTGCAATGATGAGTTTGAATGGTTACACATTTTGGAGATGACCCCTAACTGACTCCTAATGATGAAAACCTAAAGGATTCTGACAAATTTGATGTTTTGACATGACTTCCCTATGAATTTGCGCTTCCGTAGTGCACTTAGTGGAATTTCGGTGATATGCGCTACGAAAGTAGCAGTGCTTTCGTAGCGGAAAACTGGTTTTTTCAACTGGCTACGCTACGAAACTGTGGTTTCGTGTCTTATTGCAGAAGATTTTTTTCAAAGTTTAAAAACATGAATTCTAAATGGATGATGGGACCTTTAAAGCATGAATGAGACTTAAAGACATTATTTGGAAATGAAAATGAAATTTTGAGACTTCTAACCTATCACTTACCCAATTCATAAATGAAATGACTCAAGACCTATTTGACACTATGACTAAAACAGTGTAGACTTACAGAGTTTAGAAAAAAAGAATTAGGGTGATAACAAGATGAAACACTTGTTTAGTGGGAATCCAAGACACAGGAGGAAATCAAGAAGCATGGTAATATTACTCTATCATGGTCATATTTTATTCTTGATATTAAATGATAGTTTTATGCATTAGCTCATATGAAAAAACCCATCATGAACTCGCAGAATTTTAGGCAGTTAAAGGGACAAAATGTGCAAGAATACACCTAGGAATTTAGGATAAGATATCTTTTATTAGGGGTGGATTTGCAGACCCAAAACACCTTGCTAAAGTACATAGGAGGCTTACATAGCTACCTAAAACATACTATTCTCATGTTTAACCCCACCAGTCTAGATGAAGTTTGTGTTCAGGCCACACATCTAGAAGCTAGAGGGAATAAAATTCCTGTGGAGGGTAGGAAGAAACCTTTTAAGGGTAAAGCCAAGGAAAAGACCCCAAAAGGTAAAAACAAAAATAATGCATTTCTTAAGAAAGAGGGAGAAAAAGTGACTTGTAAACATTGTTCAAAAGAAGGCCATGATGAAACTAATTGTTGGAGATTACATCCAGAATTGAGGCCAAAGAAACCCAACAACATAGGGAAATAGAAAACTACTGCTACAACTCAACATAACTAGGGTCTGATTCAGGTGATGAGACTAAAATTATAGCCATGGGATTGAAGAACATGAAGGGAAAATAAATTGAAACTAAACCCAGTACTAGTAAATCAAAGTATCACACAAACACTCCAAATGAAGAAGAAATAATAGAACTGTTTCATGTGAGGTTCATATCCAAGCATACCAAGATTGACACACTGTTTGACAGTGGGTCACAAGCAAACTTAATCTATGAATATTTGGTCAAAAAAATTAACCTTGAAATGATACCAAATCCAAAACCATATCCATTGGGTTGGATTTGTAAGGATGAAAATCTACAGGTTACAAGGAAATTTATATTGAGGTTTGTAATCACTGCAAGCTTTTTTGACACAGTTGAATTAGATGTGGTTTCGCTTGACATAACTAGTATTGTATTAGGGAGTCCTTACTTGTATGAGAGGAAAGTGATCTTCCATCACCATGAGAACAAGTATCATTTATTCAAAGATGGCAAGGATTTCATTGTTAGAGCACACCGCAAGAAGACAAACATTGCTTTGGTAAATTCTAGATAGGTAAAGAGGTTGGTAAATTCAAGTAAGAATTTTGTTCTTCTCATGATTAAGCCCAAATTTGATGTTAATCATGAATATTTTGAGGGATGTGATCCTAAGCTGAAATCAGAATTATATGCATTATGGGAATTTTGAGGTCTAAAATGGGCCTCCTAAGGAAATTATAAAATAATGGTGGAATTAATAAAATAAGATTTGATTACATCATTAAATTTTAGAGGGAAAAAAAATAAAAAACTACTTTTTCAACTCGTATTTTGAACTTATCTCCCTAAGGTTTTACTCAAATTTCGAGCAGGAATACTCGTTGGATGCAAATTTTGATTCCCCATACAAGGAGTGCCCATGTTGCATACTTTTTATGGACTCTGCTACACGAAAAATTAGAAATACATGAAAAACATGATTGCAATCATATTTTTTCATGTATTTCTCATTTTCTGTGTAGCAGGGTCCACAAAAAGTATGTAACATTGGTACTCCTTGGATGAGGAATTAAATTTTTCATCCAACAAGTACTTCTTCTCGAAATTTGAGTAAACCCTTAGGGAGATAAGTTGAAAATATGAGTTGAAAAATTAGTTTTATTATTTTATTATTTTTTAATACTTTACTTTTTTACTCCAAAAATGGTGAATCATCCCCCATGGTTGACATCATCATCTTGAATCCTATTGGTTCTCATAAAGTTTATTTTGGTTGTACATTTTTCTTAGGAGGCCCATTTTAGACCTCAAAATTCCCCTAATGATGTGGTTAATGTGCATCATGAGATGTTTCAGGAGCCAACAGGATTGCCTCCAAAAAGAGAAATTCAACATGAGATTCAGCTGCAGCAGGATTGTCCTCTTCCAAACATAGGTATGTATCGCATGTCGGTAATGGATAATGCTGAAATAAAGAGGCAAATCAAAGAGATGTTGGATAAAGGTATCAGAATGCCAAGCACCTCGCCATGCGGTTCACCCATAGTCTTGATACCAAAGAAATATGGGACTTGGCACATGTGTGTAGATTTTCGAGCTTTGAAAAAAATTATGGTAAAAAATCGTTACCCACTCCCAATAATAGATTATTTGCTTGATCAACTGAAAGAAGCACATTTTTTCACTAATTTAGATTTACGAAATGGATATCATCAAGTAATAATTGCAGAAAGTGATATATGGAAAATTGCATTCAAAACCAAACAAGGACTCTTTGAGTGGCTAGTCATGCCTTTTGGTTTATGTAATGCACCAGTAATTTTCATGCGGGTTATGGATAATGTTTTGTGACCATTCCTTGATAACTTTGTAATTGTGTACTTAGATGAAATTTTGATTTTCGGCAAAGCAAGCGAAGATCATGTCTTGCATGTAAATAGAGTGCTTAATATTTTGAAGAAAGAGAAATTTTTTCTTAAGATTTGAAAATGTGAGTTTGGAAAGACTTATTTGGTCTATTTGCGACATATTGTAAGAGGAGGAGAATTGAGGATTGATCCTTCTAAAGTGGAGGACATTGTGATTTTTCCCACAACCAAAACAGTTACCGAGGTAAGAATTTTCTTAGGTGCAACTCAATATTGGAGGAAATTCATTGCTAACTTTTCTTCCATCGCAGCTCCTATGCATGCAGTGACAAGTGTGAAGAAAGGCTTCCAATGGGGAGGAAAAAAACATCAAGCTTTTGAAGCTTTAAAAGACAAGATCAGTTCAGCTCTAGTCCTTGCACTGCCAAATTTGAGACAGCCATTTGAGATACAAACTGATGCTAGTGACTATGCCATGGGCACATTCCTTTTGCAACATGGTAAGCCTATCGCCTTTCATTCAGAAACATTTAATGGTGTTGTGATTAATTATCCTACATATGACAAAGAAATATATGCATTGGTACAAAGTGTCAAGAAGTGGAAACACTACTTTATGGGTAAAGAGACTATTGTACACACGGATCACCAACCATTACAATACTTGCAGTCGCAAACAAAATTGTAGCAGTCAAGACATTTCAGGTGGATGGGATTTCTTCAGCAATTTCAGTTGGTTATAAGGTACAAAAAAGTTATATTTAATAAAGTTGCAGATATGCTTTCAAGACCGGTCATTAGTGCTTCTACTTTACTGAAAAATGATTCTGTTGTACATGAGAGTTACATAGAACAATATGCACATGATGTTGATTTCAAAGATGTGTATGCTAGTTTGACTGAAGGGAATCAAGTTGAAGAAATATATTATCACATGCATAACAATTTTTTGTTTCATTTTGGAAAGCTATGTATTCCACACGGAAAGAGGCTAAGTTTCATGAGAGAATCTCAGTATTCTCTTATTATTGGACACTTTGGTGTAAGCAAAATAGTGGCGCATCTACAGAGGTATTGTGATTGGCCTCACATGGTAGATAGTGTGTCACGTTTTATAAGAGGTTGTTTATGTGTGCAACAAGCAAGCCTAGCAATAGGAAGCTTGGATTGTACACCCCACTAAAGGTACCATCAAGTCCATGGGAGAGATTCTCCATGGACTTTATTGGAGGTCTACCTATGTCAAGAAAGAAACATGATTATCTTTTTGTAGTTGTGGATAGATTTAGTAAAATTTGTATCCTTATGCCATGTAAGAAGACCATTGTTGTTGAACATACTGTTGAATTTTGTTTTCAAAATGTTTGGTTTCATTTTGTATTGCCCACTTCTATTGTTAGTGACAGGGGTTCTAGGTTCATTGGGAATTTTTGGTCAAATCTATGGGGAATGATGGACACAAAAATGAAAAAGAGTACCTCTTTTCATCCACAAACCGAAGTGGTGAATAGAATATTTGTGCATCTATTGAGAGGATATTGCAGAAAACATCCTAAGTTGTGGGATGAAAAACTTCATTACATTCATCATGCTTACAACCAGGAAAATCACTCTTCAACACAAACCTCACCTTTGAATCATGCCTTGGGTATTTTCCAAAATCGCCATTAGACTTCATCTTTGGAAATGATGTCGAAATTTATGTCCTTAGTGAGATTGATAAGGCTCAAAAGTTCATTGAGAAAATTCAGATGATACATCGACAAGTTCAAGAACATCTTGAGAAAATTCAAAGCAAGTACAAAGAGAGGCATGACAAACACCAGGTTGATCACAAGTTTCAAGAGGGAGATGATGCATGGTTGCACATTAGCAAAGAAAGGATGCAAGGGGAAGGTAAAAATATCAAACCCATTCGCTATGGTCCTTTCAATATCATAAATAAAGTTGGTAATAATGCATTCCAACTTGAATTGCCTTCTTACATGCAAATGTATTTGGTTGTTAATGTTGAAAACTTACGCTTGTATGAGCCTCCTTTGATAGATGATCAAGGAAGTGATGTTTAGCTACCTTCTATTGAAGATTTCTAGATGAGCTCAAAGAGGATACAATTCTTGACAGGAGAACAAGAGCATCAAAGAGGGGAAGTGTTGACTATCTTCGAGTTGGGCTCAAAGGCACTAAACCAAGCAAGGAAAAATGGATGGATATTGGAAAGGTGAGGGAGTTTTACCCTCATCTATTGAACATGTAATCAAGTCTTTTGGGGTCCAAAAGCTTCCCAATGGGGAGGAATGGTCAGGAGTTCATAATTTTTTCTCAAAATTCAAAGTTATAGGATTGGGTTGAAACTAGGATGGTTTTGTAGATCTCATCTTCCTGATTCCAGTGTCGCGAACGGTTCGAAAAACCAATGTCGTATGAGGAAGATATTGAATTCTAATCGAAATGGAAAATAAGTAAATTTGCGACAATTTAATGAGGTTTGACTGGGCTGTACAATCAGAAAAAGGAATATTCCCTAGAATATTCCTTCTACTGGACCAATCAATTCTTGACAACTGTCATTTTTTTAGTGGATTAATGTGTCTGGAGGAGCCAATGAGAAGGCACCACGTGGCCTAGCCCTGACACTGCCACATGGCCTTGAAATTCTTTGTAAAATTTTATGGAGGTCATAGGGCTCGACCCCCTGACCTCCCTCTGGGCACGCACACGGTTTACCGAATGCACTACATGATGTTACTTAACAATACATGGTTGCGGGTTTGACTTAAAGTTTACTACATATGTGATTGGGGGTTGGGAACCGCCAGCGGTCCCAACCCACCAGCAGTTCCCGAAAGCTGTTAAATGGCACGGTCAATTCCAAGCCAACAGCCATGGTCAGAGCCTAACCTGGGGATAACCAAACCACAATCCAAAGTTAAATGCAATCACGAGCGGAGATTCCGCTAACCATCAAGCCAGCTAACAATTGGGGGTGCACATGTGGACACCACCCTAAACGTAACATTTAATTGCGCAGCTTAATAGGCAGAGCAGATAGGGGTGCACCAAATGTGGTGGTCAAAGCTAATTTAACTCCAATTAACTGGAGTTCTCCACATTTAGTGGAGTATTCCTAGGAGATATTGGGAAAAAGTATAGGAGGCTCAATTTTCGACCAATGTTGGTGAATGAAAAGTCATTCTTGACTAATGGGAGAATTTTGAAGCCATTGGAGTAGAGAAAACAACCATTAGAGCACTATAACTACATGTAATGGAAAAATTTTGAGCATAATGAAAGATGTACAAGCCATTGGGAGCCGGACCAGCTGATGTAGCCCAGGAGGGGTGAACTGCTTCATCATGCCTGTTGTGTAAACTTCATGTGGTGACTTATTTCTCTGTTTTACACTGTTCTTCAGTGTTATTTATGCTTATTTTATGCTTCTAAATCACTAAATTTCATATATAATTCGTGGTAAAACTCAGTATTCTTTTAATACTGAAGGACCCTTTGCACAGCAAAACTAATACAGTCATTTCAGATCAAAAACTGACAAAAAAAATTGTGTCTCCAGTAAGATGTATTGTTAAACTGGAAATTCACACTGTTTAATTTGGCCCTCCTCTTGTAGAAAATAACATTGGTAATATTCCTTCAATGTAGAAATTCCTCGTATATTCAAACTATTGAATGTAATTTACTAAAAAAAATAGACATGAATCTACTCTACCAACTATGGAAACAATTAACAATTGCAAAATAACGAGATATAAAAGAAAATTAATTCAATCAACACATTACACAATGATTTCTTGGGGAAAGCCACAACTAAAAACCTCGCTATATGTATATTTTATTAGTCATAAAATATGAGAAGATTGCAATGCTTTTCTCAAGCCCGAGCAACCTTTTCACTATCTCTATCTATCTCACAGCTTCCTAGACAAGCCTTGTCCAATACTTAACCAATTTTTTTCTTTCCCAATCCCTATTTCCTTGTGTCGTTTCCTTCGGAAGTAACCCCTATTAATTAGGGAAATTACTCATCCACAAATACACAGTACATCATCGGCCTTCTGTTGACTACATGCACCACCTTTACAATTTAGATGATTATACAACTGATAGTACATTTCCCTTCAACTCCAATATAAACTGGGTAACTCATAGATCACACATGCATGAGTTATTTATGGTTGAATTATCAGTTAACTGGTTGAACATTGAAGCTACTCTCCAATGTTATAACTCCTACTAGTTCCTCCAATAGTTGGAACTAGTTTAACTGATTGTTTATTCAATTTAATGTTCTTAAATTGCAAGCATAAATTATCGATCAAATTTAGTACACTGATGAAGTGCAAGTGCACTATATGTGCTAGAAGTCTTTGTCATTAAAGTGAGGGTTGAATTTAGAGTTTTTTTAATTTTTGAACTTATGGATCAGCGATGTTTTTAAAGAAATTTATCATCTATGTTAGATGTTATTTCTATGGTTACTTTCAATTTAATTGAGTTTAAAAATAGTTTGTGAGATGACTCCTTTCAAAAGAATGATTAATTGTGTTTTTATCAAGTTGATTTTGGAATTTTTATGCTAGAGAAAACAATGAACTAATTCTAAATTACGAAAGCATGAGATATGATACAGTTTTGGTTTTATGAAAACATGAAAATCTAAATGCTATCAAGACATAGTTTTATATTTACTGCAAATTCTAGTCTGGAATGTAAATGAAAAATAAATAAACTAAACTATATAAAATATGGTAGAATGAATTCAAGCAATTAATCTATGAAATAAACATAATCAAAGCACTGAACTATTTCAACTAACCTTTAAAAATAAAGCATGAATCAAAAGCATTTACCAAATTCAAACTATGAAATAGTAATGTGTTTGAGATGCATTAAAAAATGAAAGAAAAATGACCTCGTCTACTTGTAGGGGCCCTTCGCAACGTAGTAGGTTCTTAACACTATCAAGAACTTCAAATTAACCTAAAAATATTCAAACAAAAAGTTCAGAAAATAAAATATGGCGTGCCCCGAATACACAGAGTTCCTATGATTTTATAGTGTGTTCAACAATACGCGAACTCTAAGCCTATAGATCTCTATTATAATCCTTATACAATTTAAAAACATAAATGAAATCTGGCTTATTTGTCAATTTCTATTAGGAAACCAAATCGACATAGTCCTGACATTTCTGGGCTCTGTTCCTGGACACTGCAATGCGTTGAATGCTATCTTTGATAGTGTAAATGCGTGATCTTATTGGTGAATCGGTTCAGAAAATTAGGATGAAATCCATGAGGGGGTCATCCTCTATCTACCCATATCCTCCTTTGCTGAGATTATGCACCAGAACCCTATTAACAATGAAGGTAGATGTGGATCTGTGGAATAGATGCGGAATTGTATTAATTTTGTAGCTAAATGTAATATTTAACAAAACAATAGGGTATATTAACAAGTATGAATAATAGGACACACAAATACTTTACCTTGTCAAAATCATGTGTTTTTTTCCTTATTAGGTTGATAGTGATAGGAAAAGAAGGAAAATATGGATGCAAAAAGGGTGTCAAAACGAAACAGTTATGGAACTCTACATTCCCCCATACTAAAGGTTTTGTATGTCCTCATACAACCACAAAATTTTGCCATATTTGTTCAGTCACTACATATACTTAGATACTTCTGCCAGTACATCCAATTTTATCCTTTTCACCCTTTTTCCTCTTACTTCCATCCTTGGTTTCTTCATGAAGATTTTGTACTTCAAGTTAATGATTTTTCTCTTCATGGCACGGTTTGCTTCCTTCAATTTAATTTTCTCTTTATACCATACACTCAAATGTAGAAGGAGGTTATCACTTTTGGAAATTTGAACTTCATTCTAAGATTTCAAAGATTGGTTTTCACTTTTAATATACCTATTTAATGTCTCTAGTTCGCAAATTTCATTTATGAGGATGTCGATAACTGGAGGTTCTTGTGGTTCATTAAAATGGTCTTTCTCTTCACCTAGCTTTGGAACTGATCTATTGGTTGCTTCTCTTTTCTCGAGTGATTCTATGTAATCATAAATCTCCTCCTGTACTAGATCAATACCTAGGCTTTGTCCTGGACTCCGAGGAGGTGAAGTGTAGGTAGTTGGTGATGCTCTCAGATACTTTTCCATATTTTCATATGTTTCCAAATTAATGTGTTCTACAATTTTGAGGGTACTTCCTTCATTGTTTTTAGCCTGGTACTTCTTCTTAGTCCTGTGATAGGGGTCTTTGGGGTTTTAGGCTTCTCTTTTTGAGATGGAATATCTGTTTTGTTGCTGGCTTTCTTTCTTCTAACATCCTTTGTATTTATTTTCTTTAAAATTTCTGCAATTGGCATTTCATCCTCTGACAAATCTTGTTGTTGTTGTGGCTCTTGTTATAGTGGTGTCTCAATCTTTCTTTTCTTATTAGTTATGTTACTACTTGGATATTCATTTGTTTCCTCTTCAAAATGATTCCTAACTAGAAATGTTTCCCATGTATGCCCTATACTTTGACGATGTAATTCAACAAGTATTTTAACCATCCCATGGTGATACATAGTGTTTTCTATGAACTGAATTCTCTTTTGAACATTCCCTGACATATTTTTAAGAATATTCAACAAGAAATATGGAAGGGTCATTCCATGTTCCTTAAAAAAATTCATCAGTAGTCTTATAAGGTAGAAAAACACACATCTAAATTGACCTTCACAAGTAACAAATTTTTGGATGATTAAGATAAAATTCCTCCACTTACTTTTTAATGCAGAGTTAGGGATGCCTTTCCTGAAGATAGTAATTTCCATGATTGGTTTCTTCAAGAAAACCATCCAGTCATCTCCTTTGATTCCTTCGTTATTGAATCATTTTTATCCTATACGAGGCAATCTAGTAGCTTCAGCAATCAGCGACTTTGTCACCATTAATTTGATGTCTCCTATTTCCACTTCTATGCCATAAAAAACCCTTGCAAAATTTTTGGTGACTTCTTTGTGAAAACCATCAAACTTTTCCATAAATTCCAGCCATTTTGCTTTCTCTAATCATTCTCTTGCCTGTATATATCCTTTCAAGAATTTCTTCCCTCTTGTCTTTGTTCGAACAATCACACCCATGATTGGAAGATGTTTCACCTCCAGAGATTGTTTTGTTTGACAGGGTAGTGAACTTGGTAGGGTTTTCTTTAGAGCAAAATGACAAATGGTGATGGAAAAATAAGAGGGAAATTAGGTATGATATGAAGGTATAAGTGAGTGAATTAGTCATTAGCCATTCATAATTATGATTGAGGCAGAGATCAAATAAATGAATCGAGACTTTGAATTGTGTTATGATGATGAAATCAGCATGGCGAGTTATGAGGGATTTTTCATAACACTATCACTTTCATAATGATTTTTATTTGTTCGGTAATGTTATGTCCATATGATTCATATATTAATATGTTGACCCATATTTCTAAATTAAAGTATTACATACCTTTACTTTATTTTCTTTTTAACCTTTGGTTGTCATCTTGCAGGTGTTCTATTTCATAAGGAGTCAATCACTTCTTCCTTTATTTGATCATCAAATGTTCCTATCAATTAGCTGCAGAAATTGTCAAGGCTACAGAACATCATCAATTCTGTAGCTTACTTATTTTTTAAGAAAGGGATTCTTAGAAGAATGGAAAATATTTTAGAAAAAATATGGGAAAATAAAATTTAAGGTGCCAAAGAAATTTGGTTTTCACCTTGAATTTTATGTATAAAACATGCCAACAATTTGTTGGTTTTCATGTTTATACAAAATTTATTATTGATTCTTTTATTTTTTATTCTTTATTCTTTTTTTTCTTTTTTTTAATGTTTTTTTATTTTTTTATATGTGAAAGAGAAAAATAAATTTTTAAGGTTGAGAAGAAAAATTCTTCTCAACCAACTTTAAAGCAGACTTGTTTTGGAAAATATTGACAAATTCCTCCCTTGTCATTTCCTTTTGATAGATCTTGAGTCAATGTCCATTTAATAATAGTGGAATTTTCTCTTCATCGATAGTCTTGATTCTTACTGCTCCATTTTCAAAAACTTCTTCGATCTCATAAGGCCCAAGCCAGTGAGTTTGGAACTTGCCTTGGAAATTATTGAATTTTGGGTCGAAGAGTAATGCCCAGTCTCCTGGGTGAAATTTATTTTCCTTGATGTATTTATCATTCCATATAGCTCTTTTTTGTTGAACCAAGCTAGTCTTTTAGGTAGCATCTTGTCTTATCTCATCAAGCTCATTGATTTTCCCCATCCTTTGCTTTTGTGCTTATGACAAGTCAAGTCCCAACTTGACTGTTGTTTTATAGGTTTGCATTTGGAACTCTATTGGAAATAATACTTGCTTTCCATAAACAATTTCGTAGGGAGTATGTCATGTAGTGCTTCTCCATGTAGTTCTGTAGGCCCATAAGGCTTCTGGAAGCTTTTCTTCCCAATCCCTTCTATGCAATTGTGCAATCTTGGTGACAATGGCTTCAATCACCTTGTTTGTAGACTCAACTTGCCCATTTTCTTAGGTATAGTATGAAGTGGACTTCCGGTGCTTGATTTTATAATCTTCCACCAAATTATGTACTGCTATGGATGTGAACTGTGTTCCCTGATCTGTAACAATTTCCCTTGGGACACCAAAACAAGTAAAGATATCCTCAAAAAGAAATTAAACTACATCATTTTCAGTAGCAAAAGAAAGTGCTTTAGCTTCTACCCATTTAGTAACATAATTAGTACATACCAGAATATACCTCTTTTCTTTAGAAGGTGGATTAATTGGACCAACAAAATCCAAGGCCCATTTCTCAAAGGGTTCAATGAGTACTTAAGGTTGTAGTGGCATTTCACTTTAAAGAATAGGTTTCCCCATCCTTTGGAAACTGTCACATATCTTAACATATTCTTTGGCATTGTTAAAAATGGAAGGCCAATAATATCCTAAGAGAAGGATTTTGTGAGGAGTTCTTTTGGAAGAAAAATGGCCTCCACATGGTTCATCAAGGAAATATTTGAGAATATCTGGTATCTCATCTTCTCGTACACATCTTCTAATGATGAGATTTGATCATGTTTTGTATAATTCTTCATTGATCCATGAGTAAGAAGCACTTTTTTGGATTATTTTTCTCTTTTCTATGGGAAACAAATGATATGGTAATTTTCTTGTAGCCAAATAATTAGAAATATATGCATACCAAGTTGATTTAGTGAATACTAAAAAAAGATATTCATTTGGAACTTTATCCTCAACAGTAATATCATTATTATCATTTTGAATATTGGATAAAAATCCATCAATTGTATTTTGTTTTCCTGGTCGATCTAGAATGGTGATGTTAAAGTATTGCAATAGTAATATCCATCTAGTTGTTCTGCCATTAGTGATTGGTTTGTTCATTAAATATCTGATGGAAGAATGTTATGTGTGAACGAAGGTTTCATAGCCAATGATGTAATGTCTAAACTTACTAATGGCATGCACTACAACTAAAAACTCATTTTTAGCTCTGTTGGAGTTAAATTTTTACTAGTATAGTAAATAGAATAAGGAGTAAGATATTTCTTTCCAAACACAATCCCTAAGGTTGTATCTGAAGCATCAGTACATATATGGAAAGGAAATTTCCAATTAGGTCCTTTTAAAATAGGTGCTTCAGAGACATTTTTTTCAAATTTTCAAAGGCATTTTGACAATTAGAGTCCCAAATGAATTCACAATCTTTAGTAAGTAATTTGAAGAGTGGGGATGTTATTTTGTGAAGTTTTCTATAAATCTTCTATAATACAAAGTAAAACCAAGAAAACTCCTAACATCTCGTTGAAATTTTGGCACCGGTAATTTGTGTTATCTCTAAATTGATATTGATGGGTTGCTTCAACATTCAACCTAGGGTAACTATTTCAAACCTATTTTTAGTTGAAAATTAGCCTTTCTAGCCTGAGAGGGCTCTCTAAAGGATATAGATGATATTATCTAAATGAAGCTCAAAAGATGGCTAACTCTGAAATTGGTTTTTAAATGTTTTTTTGTGCACATGAAAGATGTGGATAAATTACTACCATTGGGCATATGGAGTCTGTATAAACAACTCAATGACATGTGAAACTCCTCTCATGGAAGTTGAGGCATATATATATTCTGATGAAAACATAACATGTACAATGGACTAAGTGTCTGAAGGAATTTAAAGCATGTAAGCCATGAATTCTAAGTAATCAAACACTAGGATACTAAAGATAAAATTGCAGAACATGAAAGAAAAATACTCATGAGAATATCAATGAATCTCAAGTAAACAGAAGTAAGTTGCCACTGTATATTACTGATTAAAATTTTTACAATAGTAGTATGTAGTAAAAACATCAATCAACCCTCTTTCCATCAATTATATGCCTATTTATAACTTTGGGCATCTTGACATTGAGTCTACCAGCAAGGCTAGACCTTTGAATATTTCTGATGACACATAAACTAACCAAAAGTAGATTACAAGGAGATAAAACAGACATTTGATATTTTTAGGACTTAGAAACCTAATAGGACTCTAAAACTCTTTATTACATTAAAAAACTTTAAAATCTGCATATTTACATCAAAAAGGTCATGTGTCTGAGGTGCCACTAACCATGATTGTACCATAAATATTCCCACCGAGTCAGGAGACCTATCTTCTGAAACTTGAGGAGGTGGTGTCATAATTGTTGATGTGGCTTCCATGATGAACTGGAACTTGAATATCTCTGTCGAGGAGTGTGTATTCATTAAAACATTAAATTGATGATTTCTAACCTTTCCAGGTGGATGATTTATCCCAAAAAGACAATCAAAACTTGAAAAATCTCCAAAATCCTCTTCGCTACAAAAACCGGGGATTTTTAGGAAAGTCCATAGCGAGAGTTCGTAGCACCTTTAATTTTGACCATCCCTACAAACCATTTTCTCTCTTTGTTGTTTTGAGGTTTTATAGTGAGTCAAAATAATCAAATACATGCCTTTACCTGCCTTCTTCATGACATAACTTGTGATATATAACCAAAAATAATCTACAGCGAGTTCGTAGCATTTTCTGCGCTTCAAGCCTGAGACACGCTACAAACTTGCCTAATTGATAACACACTTGAAAATTCTAGATTTATTCTTCAAAATTTTCCCATGGCTTTGTAAGTGATGAACTAAATTGATGCAAAGAATATTTAAAACGTATTTAACCCCCTTTCCAAACAGCAAAAGCTTCACCCTTAGCAGCAATGGCTTCAATCTCCACAAGTTCATCTATGATTGCTATCTTTAACTCGTTTTTATTGAGTTCTAATTATATAATTTCCATCTACACCTCCAAATATTTCACTTTACCTTTAATATTCTTTCTCTTTGCCTGCAACCAAATGTTCCTTTTCCTTGTAGCCTTTCATCACACTGCATAGAGGAAGGGTTTTCTTCAGTAATTTCTTAGCATTGGTTAAGGCTTAATCATAATGATTAATTTTCTCATTCACTTTTTCTTTGAACTCCTCAACCATTTTTATTTCTAGCTTAGCCTCTTCCAACTCCATCTTTGTTTCAATAACTTCCTCCCTAGCTTCCCTTAACTGCTCCTTTACAAGTTGCACTTCAAATTTTTCAATGACCTTCTCCTTGCTTTTCCTCTGCTTAATGATCTCTTCCTTTGTTGGGGACAAGTCAATAATGTCTTCTTCCATAAGTTGTTTTTATTTTTCTGTCACTTCACTCTTTTTGTAAACCTTGATACCTTTGGCAAGTTGTAGTCTAGTGAGAGGTTTTCTTCGTATGAATACAAAACCTGCATCTTCGCCTGAGAAGTCAAGTTTCTTGGTAGTGAGGCCCTTATTTTTCTTCTTACCTCCTTTGACATCCAAATATTTGACCAAAGGATTTTCTTCTATATCTATGGCTTGTAGAATGTCCTCAAGATTACCTTTTCCCATTGTTCGGCTCCTATTTATTCTTCCATGACTCTTTTGGCTGGGATTTGGCTTGCTACTTGTAGGTGTGAGTTGAGGTATCTCTATTTGTTGTGCATGTTCTATTTCAATCTCCATGGGCTCTATAATGGGTTGCATTTCCTCTTCCAATCCACCCTCTGATTCAGTTATAGTTTCTTCATTCTTACTTGAAGGACTGGCCTTTAATTTAGGTGTTTTCTTGGGAGTTAATGCATCCACTTCATAACCACTAAGAAACAGGAATGTGGCCCGGTCTCTATTTAAATTTTTATACTCTTCCAAAACCAGTAGCTTGATTAATCCATGATGAAAGATTGAAGTTTCACTACCCTCAGGCCTAGCTTGGACTTTATCTAACATTTTGCCTAGGTTTCTAAATAAGAAAAATGGAAGGTCTAAAGTTTGCTTACCAAAGAAATGTAGCAAGAGTCTGAAGTGATACTGATAAATCAATGAAACCTCCCTTCACATCTGAAATAATTCTGAATTACCAGCAGGATTTTGGAGTAATTTTCTTTAAGGTAGCTTCTTGGCATCATGTCCACTCCAATGTTCTAAGACTTCAAGAACTCATCATAGTTCTGAAATTTGAATTCAGTGGCCTTAAACCACTCTTCCCCTATCCTTGGAATCTTTGTAGCTTGGGAAATTTTTCAGGAGAAACCACAAAACTCATCACACCCACCTTGGATGCAGTGCCAACAAAATTCATTGCAAAGTCCTTAGAAACTTGGGCATGATAACCTTGCAGATTTTGGAAAAATCTCATGCAACTAGCATTGGTGAAGGCTGCTGTAAAACTTGGATCTTCATTAACCATTTTTAAATCCATTGGCTCATACCTGACCACTGAACCCCGTTTGTTGGTCCTTTTGTGCATGGCCATCCCTCTTAACACAGTGTTGTCCTCCTTGGTAGTATGACAGCTGCAAAGAATAATTTCGCACAACAAGGAGTTTGCAAACAAGGTTGTACCTTTCTAAAGATGATAACAATAGTTGTACTCGGAGGAAAAAGGAAAAGGTGACAGACATCAGCTCACAAGGATAAATTTAAAAAGGTAAATTTTGAATGTGAGAGGGATGAAGACAAATAAGGGAGTTTAAATGGAATGGTGGGATGACAAATAATGATCACGCATGTTCCATGACTCCAAATAACTAATCATGTGACCTCAGACTAACCTATAACCACTTGAATATTGACACCTTACCCATTTCCTTACCAGTGCAGAAAAACATGAGTTCGTAGCATTTTCCATTATAAGTTTGGAAAATTCGCTACAGACTTGTCAGGTGAGTCTGTAGCGAAAACAACCTGTTTTCTATAGATTTTTCTGCGAACTTAGGAAAAAGTAGACATATGGATAAAGTCGAATTTTGAACCAATGCATGCATATTTTTTATGGAATTTTATTGATATGACCATGATGACATGACATGACATGTGGGACTCTAAAAACTTAGGATTATGACAAATTCACAAAATTTTATCAATTTCATGAATTAATTTACCAACACAATAAAACCTATACCAAATGACTTTTCGAACCAAAAATGAAATTTTATTGGTGATAACAGTGGCTCCACTGGGGATGGTGTGCCCCTATGGTACAGCAAAGACCCTGTAGTTCCAGTACCTTTCTTGAAAACTGAAATTTTTTGAAATTGTTGAAGACTCTGCTAAACTCTTATGGCCTTCTCCTTGGGCTCAAGCTTGATGATGAACTCATTTTTATTTTCAAAACATCATAACAAAAAATGAAATATGTACAATGGAATGTGATTTAGCAAAATAAATTAGGAGGAGTAGTGTTTTAGAAACCTATGATTGACATGTCCTCCTCCAAACAATTGTCCATCCATCTCCTGAAGTAGAAATGTGTCGTTGCTATGGTATGCAGCTATCACAAATGGCCCCTTCGAGATGTTCTCAAACTTTCCATGCTTCCCCTTTTCTTCAATTCTGGATTCCTATTTCAGAACTACATCTTGAATATTGAAGTTTTCTTCTTTAGTCTTTCTGTCAAAAATCCTCTTTACTCTGTTTTGTGATTGTTTATGATTATCATACACTTCTTCTCTTTTCTCCTGTAGAGTTATGAGTTGTTTTATCATCCTTTGTATGGCATTAGGTTCTTCTTCAAGCCCTTGTAGAAATTTCATTACCGGAACCCCCAAAGAAGTTGGGAAAATCGCTTCAGCTCAATTTACTAGTTCATAAGGAGATGTACCTTTTGATCTCTTAGTACAAACTCTATCATCCAACAAAGAAAAATTTAATTTCAAATGCCATGATCTTTTATTTTCTTGCAAAACTTTCTTGATGATCCTGACTATGCTTTTATTAGATGATTCAGCTAAGCCATTACCTTTAGGGTAATAGGTTGTGGAATGAAAAAAATTGATATGATATTGATGACAAAAACTAATCAATTTTTTGGATTTGAAAGCTTGTGCATTATCAGTAATAATCATCATAGTACAACCAAACCTTGACAAAATGTTGTTCTTCGTAAATTGAATGATGACTGAATCAGTAGCTTGCCTTGTAGGGACCGCTTCAATCCATTTGGTGAAATAATCAGTGGTTGTCAAAATCCAATGATGTTTTCCCAAGGATGCAGGGCGTATTTTTCCAATGAAATCCAATTCCCATTTCTGGAAAGGATCTTCAACATATATTGGTTTCAGTGGTAAAGGAGTCAACTTCTTCTTTCCATTAAAAATCTGGCATTCATGGCATGCAACAATCTTCTTGTAGATGTCTCTAAACATGGAAGGAAAATAAAATCCCGCTCTAAGTATCTTGATTGTTGTGGCCTTCCAATCTAACTTATGAAATTCTTCAATGACACTTTCATCCTCTTCTTCCAACAAGAAATTGAAAAGAATATCATCGGTGTCCCTCCAATACAAGTTTTTGTTCAAAATGTCATATCTCAAATATTTCAGCTTTGAAAAACTTGACTTGGATTTATTCAATTGAGGGGCTTTATGATGATGTAGAACAAAAATTACATCTCTATACCATTCAGACAAAGTGAATTTTTCTTCAATAGCAACCAATTCTTCTTCTTCGACCACTTTTGAAATTTCTGCATTGAAATTCATGTCTAGGCACTCAAAATTTGACCGTGCCATCAGTTTTTCTAGCCATTTACCCTTCACCAACTTGGTAGGCTTAATTTCTATATCACATCCCAATAAAGTGGTGATACCTCTTTTTCCATCAGGATCAGCTTGGGTCAAAATGTCTTTCACCATAGTATTAGGCACAAATGCTACAATATGAGAATGCAGAATGTAAATTCTGAAATATTTAAGAGCCTTTACTAAATAATATCCATGTTTATCCATGATATTATACATCAATTCAGAGTTTGTAAGCAAGGATAATTTTAGGGGCTAATATTCGCAGGTGGGCTAATATTCCATGTTTTTTCCAAAAAAAAAGATTCGGCAATTTCCATTTTTCTAAAAATGTATTCGCCCAAATTTTATAGTACAAAATTATTTTACCTTAAAAATCACCAATATTATATATTTTCTAATATAAAATAATTATAAATATAAACATTTTTTACAAAATTATCATCAAACATTTTAAAATTTGGATACTAGGGACTAACAAGATTTGCCAAGGTTGCTAAACTTTAAGATAAACTTCCATCCTTAAAATTTTCCATGATTGTAAGAGTCCCACTGAAAAAAGAAATAGGTTTCTCACCACCTTGTTTCCTTTTCTGTAATAACACTCCAACAATTTTGTCTTCAGAGGCGAAGGTAAAAACCATAAAATCACTTGAAAAGTTGGGACTTATGAGCACTGGGACTTGACTGAGCGCGTTCTTTATGTCTTCAAATGATTTCTTTGCCTCTACTGTCCATTTAACATCAGACCCCTTCCTTAACATCTTATTAATGTGTTTGAAAATCTCAGTAATAAACCTTCTAACAAAATTTACCTTCCAAGAAAGCATTAAATCTCTATCCTATTCCTTGGAAGGTCTATTATTTGAATGGAATTGACCCTATTTGGATCAATTCTTATTCCTTCCTTTGATATAATTTGTCCTAACTATTTCCCATTAGTCAAAGAAAAGACACTTTTAGTAGGATTGAGAGATATACAAATTTTCTGCATTTCTGTAGAATTTTCTCCAAGTATTTAAGGTGTTCTTCCTCCTTCTTTGAAAATACAGTGATGTCATGTAAGTAAACCACCATTGGTTTATCATTCTCCTCAGAAAATGCAACATTCATCGCCCTTTGGAAATTCGTGCCTTCATTCATGAGACCAAAAAGCATTTTGGCATACATAAATGTCCCCCATGGTGTACTAAAATCATTTTTCTCTTAGTTCTCCTAATGTACTAATATTTGATTGCAACCTGAGAAACCATCAAGCATGGACATTCTTTGAGAGCCAACAATATTTTTCAAAATTTGATCCATCTTGGGAAGAGGGTAATTTTCTTTGAGATCGATACAAATCAATACAAATTCTAATATCGCTATTCTTCTTCCTTACATGTACCAAATTAGCAAGCCACCTTGAAAACCTCAAAAGGATAATGATTTTTGCATCAAATAATTTCTTAATATCTTTCTCAATCAGTGGCATGAGCAAAGGATTAATTCTTCTCAAATTTTGCTTGAAAGGCTTTTCATTATCTTTGATGGGGATAGTATGTTGAATAATACTAGGAGCATATATTTTCAAGTCAACATAGCTCCATGCAAAGACATCGATATAATTCTTCATCATATCCACATACCTTTGTCTCATTTCTGAGGAAATAAATCTAGACAACTTAACCATTTTAGGAATTTCTACAGTACCAAGACTGTAAGTTTCCACCTCTTCATCATCAGCCTTCATCTTGGGAGACTCGAAAACATCATTCTGATCAAACAATTTCTCAATGGGAATAATTCCTTGGGAATACAATTATTTTTCAGTTGTAGGACTTCTGGATTGACTTAGTTTCAGCAAACATATTATGTTGATCTACTTGAATGTTCTCAAACTCTTCTTTCAGCTCAAGGAAATTTCAGACATGTTGATCACTATCAAACACTTGCCAATGAATGATGTTATCAGGGATAGCTGGTCTATGCCTAACCTCAACCTCATATATCTCATTGGAATGAGTAGGAATGAGAAAAAAACTAGCATAGGTATCCAAAGAATCCACCATTGAATTATGGTTTCTAGTTTTGATAGTGAAACTGCATTCTTTAACATTCTCAACAATTTTAAGGATTAAATTTCTATAAGCCCTCATCCTGACATATTTTCTCTGATAATATCTGTATTCCTGCTTGATTACTAATTTAGAATTACCACAAATTGATATTTTCTTGGCACCTAAACTCTTCAAAGTTTCTAGACCCAAAGACAATGACTGATATTCTTCATGTTCTTTGTACAATCAAAGTTTAATTTGTAAGAGAAAAACTTACTTTCATCATTAGGAGTAGTAATCCATATCCCTACTTCAACTCCCTCTCTTCCAGCAGTGCCATTAAAATGTAAATTCCACCAACCTTCTTCATTTTCCTCCATACTTCTCTGATTTTATGCTTGTTGATTTTCCATCTTTTTCTCATTTTCCACCTCATCAGTGAGTTCATTAAACAAAATTTAAGATCCCAGTTCAGTCTCTAGTGCATAAATGGGAAATTTTTGTAGTCTATCTTTGTTTCTTACCATGTAATCCATCCTAATTTCTCTGTAAAACCTCCTCTGCTCACCAAAGACTAGAATGGTGGCATAAGTCATATCCATCTACATAGTTCCTTTAATTTTGGCTGCCCAAGATCTAGATAAAAGCATACCAAACTTCGAAGGAATGTCAATTACTACTATGTCCATCACTAATGTCTTAGTAGACACTTGAGTTGGGCCAACAACCACATATTTAATGAGACCAATGCATTGAACTCCCTTGGAGTCAAAAGAAAACAAATCTGTATAAGGTCTAGTAATTTCTAAACCCATTCTTTCCATTATCACCTTAGGAATTAAATTGTAATAAGCTCCCCGGTCTAACATGGAATTATGCAAAGTCATGTCATGAATATTCAGACTTACATAAAAATGTGGAACTTCTTCATTATGTTCATCTTCTACTCTTGGTCCCAGGAAAATGGTAGGATGGTATTCTTGCAGATTAGGATGTCTGAAGGTCCATGCTGAGTGTTTAGCATCTTGAAAATTTGGCTTCTATACTCAGTGACCTTAATGATTTCACCAAAGGGAACTGGAATTTTGATTTTGGAAATCTCATTCTCTAAATTGAAATTAGATGAATTTTTTCAATTTCTTTTCCATGAGGTAGTGGTGGTGTATCTTTCTTTGGATCAGCTGGTTTAGGAGCATCTTTATTTGGATGACCTTTATTGGTTGTAATGGGAACATTTCTATTCCTCAAATTATATTGTTTCTGCATTTCAAAGATATCATGCTGGTAACCCTTTAAGTAATTTGATCGTCCCTCATTTCCCCCCATATCATGACTAGACTCATCATGTTTTTCTTTAGTTAGAAACATTCCTTACACATATTCATCTAAGAAATGAATAATATCTTCTTGGAATTCAGGTTGTGTTTCCTCTTCATCTAATATTTTTTTTTTAAAATGAGGTCTTACCTATGGATCAGGTTGGTTTCTATTGTCTCTTGGTCTTTTTTGATTGTGAGGCCTCTTAAATTGAGGATTTATGATATGTGTCTCTTGTTTTGTAGGTGGTAAAGGAGTGGCACCAAGAGCAATCCTATCCATAAGCTTCTCTGTGGTCTTCATCATGGTGTAAAACTTCACATCTGAGGACGAAGAAGGCTTCTCTTCTTCTTTTAATTTAATTTTACCCATATTAGACCTCTTGGCTACAGCCATGTTCACCTCAACTTTTACTGCATCATTATACATGTCATCCAAATAAGTATATTCTCTTTCCCTTAACAAGATGGAAAACACAGAGTCAAAAGCTTCAACATAGTGTAATTGAGCAGCTCCCAGGGGAGGTTTGATATGAGCAGGTATGGAACTGTAAATCTTGTTAAACCTTTTAGAAAATTCTTGGACCGATTCATCTATGGCTCTTTTAAAAAAAAATTACTCGGTTAAAGCTTGAATAGGGTTCACTTTACTCCCCCACTTTGTCAAAAAACTATCTTCCAACCGGTCCCAATTTTGGAAACTAGCTGGGGCTAAAGCTTTGAACCATTTTCTTACCTCGCCTGTGAAACTTTGAGAAAACAACCTCATTTTTACCTCCTCATCATCTACCTCCTCTCAGTCAATGAAGTCATTAAATTGTTCAACATGTTGTTGAGTTGTTATTTATTCTTCACTCCCAAAGGTTTTAATCCTAGTAGAATATCCATTTGGTAGGTCATGAATAACAACAGGAAAGAAAAGAGGAGCATATATTGCAGGTCCTACAGGAGGAGGAACTCCATCCATAATGACAGGGACTGTGGTACTTGGAAAAGTAGTGGATGAACTCAAATTATGATTTTGGGAAAAAACAGTGAATGGGGGTGAAATATTAGGAGATGCCGTGAAGAGAATTTGGAGTCTAGAGACAAAGGAACTCCAATCAAGCAAGGGAATACCATAATTTATCTTTTAAAAAAATCAAAAGATTCCAACTCTTTTAATCTTTGAAAATACTCTTTTTCCAATAACAGCTCTGATGTGACATTCTTCAAAAAATCTTATTTTTATTCTTTTGACACTAAGGAAGATGTATCAATCACTAGTATTTG
This sequence comes from Pinus albicaulis, assembly GCA_034641835.2. Lineage (NCBI taxonomy): Eukaryota > Viridiplantae > Streptophyta > Pinopsida > Pinales > Pinaceae > Pinus > Pinus albicaulis. Next base: position 924,542,419 of record CM076579.1, read on the forward strand.
TAGGTCTAATATTATATCAATCAATTCATTTTCAATCTTATACCTAAACAACACCTCTTCTATTTTTTTTTCAAACTGTTTATCTTCAGGACTTTGAATAACCTCAAAGGAGAAATATAAAACTCTTGAATGTGATGGAATACTTGATTTTGAAGAGCTACCTCCAATGCCTCTTAGAATCCTTTCTGGATTATCCACAGTTGTAGGTGGGTTAGGATATGGATTGATCCTTGTATGTATCTTCTTAGAAACCACCTTTAAACATGGAAATTTTTAGTAGAGTCATCAAGGTAGAATGTGGCCTCGAATGCTTTTGAGCTCCTGCTACCTCCAAGAGTTCAGTTTTTCTATTTGAGAAAAAATATCCGAGAAATATGTCTTTAGACTCCCGCGAGACACACTAAAACGTTATCACTAAATTAATACTAATGGTTTTCTTCAACAGTCAACCTAAAGTAACTATTTCAAACCTACTTTTAGCTAAAAAATAGCCTTTCTAGCCTGAGAGGGCTCTCTCAAGGATATAGATGATATTATCTAAATGAATCTCAACATATGGCTAACTCTGAAATTGGGTTTTAAATGTTTTTTTGTGCAGGTGAAAGATGTGGATAAATTACTACCATTGGGAATATGGAGTCAGTATAAACAACTCAATGACATGTGAAACTCCTCACATGGAAGCTAAGGCATATATATATTCTAATGAAAACATAACGTTTGTAGCAGACTAAGTGTTTCAAGGAAGTTAGAGCATGTAAGCCATGAATTCTATAGTCAAACACTAGGATATTGAAGATAAAATTGCAGAACATGAAAGACAAATACTCATGAGAATGTCAATGAATCTCGGGTAAAGAGAAGTTTCCATTGTATATTACTGATGAAAATTTTACAATAGTAGTATGTATTAAAAACATCAATAAACCCTCTCTCCATCAATTATATGCCTATTTATTGCTTTAGGCATCTTTACATTGATTCTTCCAGCAAGGCTAGAACTTTTAATCCTTATGATGACACCTAAACTAACCAAAAGTATATTACAAGGAGATAAAACAGACATCTCCTGTTTTTAGGACTTATATACCTAATAGGGCTCTAAAACTCTTTATTACGTTAAAAAAATTTAAAAGCTGCATTTTACATTGAAAAGGTCATGTGTCTAAGGTGGCACTGACCATGATTGGACCATAAATACTCCCACCAAGTCAAGAGACATGTCTTCCTATATTTGAGGAGGTGGTATCATAATTGTTGATGTGGCTTCCATGATGAACTGTCAACTTAAACATCTTTGTCGAGGAGTGTTTCTTCATTCAAACATTCAACTAATGACTTATAACCTTTCTAGGTGGCTGAGTTATCCCAAAAAGACAATAAAAACTTGAAAAATCTCCAAAATCCTCTTCGCTGTAGAAACAGAGTACTTTTAGGCGATTCTATAGTGAGAGTTCGTAGCACCATTAACTTTGACCATCCCTACAAACCATTTTCTCTCTTTTCTATTTTGAGGTTGTCTAGTGAGTCAAAATAATCAAATGCATGCCTTTACCTGCCTTCTTCATGACAAAACCTGTGATATATAACCAAAATGAATCTACAGTGAGTTCGTAGCATTTTTTGGGCTTCAAGATTGAGACACATTACGAACTTGCCTAATTGACAGCAGACTTAAAAATTCTGGATTTCTTCTTCAAAATTTTCCCATGGCTCTATAAGTGATGAACTAAAATGATGCAAAAAATATTTAAAAGGTATTTTACCCCCTTTTCAAACAATAGAAGCTTCACCCTTGGCAAAAGTGGCTTCAGTATCCATAGGTTCATCTATGATTGTTATCATTAACCCCTTTTTCTTGAGTTATGATTGTATCATTTCCATCTGCACCTCCAACTCTTTCACTTAAACTTTAAGCTTCTTTCTCTCTACCTACAACCAAATTCCTTTTCCTTGTATGTTTCATCACTCTGCATAGAGGAAGGGTTATCTTCAGCAATTTCTTGGCATTGGTTAAGGCTTCATCATAATGATTAATTTTCTCATTTACTTTTTCTTTGAACTCCTGCACCATTTTTATTTCTATCTTAGCCTCTTCCAACTCCAGATTTGTTTCAAAAAATTCCTCCCTAGATTCCCTCAACTGCTCCTTAAAAGCTTCACTTCAGATTTTTCAATGACCTTTTCCTTGTCTTTCCTCTACTTAATGATCTCTTCCTTTGTTGGGGACAAGTCAATGATGTCTTCTGCCATAATTTGTCTTCCTTTTTATGTCACTTCAGAATTTTTGTCAACCTTGATACCTATGGCAAGCTGTAATCTAGTGAGAAATTTTCTTGGTTTGAATACAAAAACTACATCTTCACCTGAGAATTCTAGTTTCTTGGTAGTGAGACCCTTATTTTTCTTCTTACCTCCTTTGACATCCACAACTTTGACCACAGAAGTTTCTTCCATATCTATGGCTTGTAGAATGTCCTCAAGATTAACTTTTCCCATTGTTTGGCTCCTAGTTATTCTTCCATGACTCTTTTTTCTGGGCTTTGGCATGCTACTTGTAGGTGTGGGCTGAGGTATATTTGTGTGTTGTGCATGTTCTATTTCAATCTCCATGGGCTCTACAATGGCCTAAATTTCCTCTTCATGTCCACCCTCTGCTTCAGCTATAGGTTTATCATTCTTACTTTAAGGTCTGGCCTTTGATTTAGGTGTTTACTTGGGAGTTAATGCATCCACTTCATAACCACTAAGAAACAGAAATGTGGCCCAGTATCTATTTAACTTTTTGAACTCTTCAAAAACCAATAGATTGATTAATCCATGATGAAATATTGAAGTTTCACTACCCTTAGGCCTAGCTTGGACTTTATTTGACATTTTTCCTAGACTGCTAAATAAGAAAAATGGAAGGTCCAAAGGTTGCTTACCAGTGAAATGTAGCAAGAGTATGAAGTGATACTAATAAATCATATGAAACCTCCCTTCACATGTGAAATAATTCTAAATTACCAGCAGGAGTTTGGAGTAATTTTCTTTAAGGAAACTTCTTGGGATCCCTGATGTCATGTCTACTCCAATGTGCTCAGACTTTAGGAATTCATCATAGCTCTGCAATTTTAATTTGGTGGATTTAACCCACTCTTCCCATGTCCTTGGAATCTCTATAGCTTGGTCAATTGTTTCAGGAGAAACCATGAAACTTAGCACACCCACCTTTGATGAAGTGCCAACAAAATTCACTACAAATTACTTAGAAACTTGGGCATGATAACCTTGTAGCTTCCAGAAAAATATCATGCAACCAACATTGGTGAAGGCTGCTATGAAACTTGGATCTTCATTAACCAATTTTAAATCCATTGGCTCATACCTTACCACAGAGCCCCCTTTGTTGGTATTTTTATGCATGGCCATCCATCTTAACACAATGTTGGCCTCCTTAGTAGTATGACACCTGCAAAGAAGAATTCCGCACAGCAAGGAGCTTGCAGACAAGGTTGGACCTTTCTAAGGATGATAACAACAACTATACTCAGAGGAAAAAGGAAAAGGTGATAGACAACAACTCACAAGGGTAAATTTAAAAAGGTAAATTTCGAATGTGAGAGGATTTAAGAAAAATAAGGGAGGTTAATGGAATGATGGGATGACAACTGATGATCATGCATGTTCCATTACTCCAAATAACTAATAACGTGACCTCAGATTGACCTCTAACCACTTGAAACTTGACACCTCACCCATTTCCTTACCAGTGCATAAAGACATGAGTTCGTAGCAATTTATGTTATAAGTTTGGCAGATTCACTATGGATTTGTTAGGTGAGTCTGTAGCGAAAACAACCAGTTTTCCACAGATTTTGTTGCGGACTCAGGAAAAGTAGACAACTGGCTAAAGCTGAATTTTGAACCAATGCATGCAGATTTTTCATGGATTTTTATTGATATGACCATGATGACATGACATGACATGTGGGACTCTAAAAAATTAGGATTATGACCAATTCATAAAATTTTATCAGTTTCATGAATTAATTTACCAACATAATAAAACCTATACCAAATGACCTTCATAACCAAAAATGAAATTTTATTGGTGATAACAATTTGGAAATAACCTCTACTTTAGATGAGTCTACATTTATCCCATTTCCTGAAATATGGTGACCTAAAACAATTCCCTCATTAAACATCATAAAACATTTTTCATGGCTTAATGAAAGATTTGCTTCTTTACATCTTATTAGAACTTTTTCTAAATTTTCTAGTGCTTCTTCAAAAGAATTACCATAAATTGTGAAATCATGCATATACACTTCCACACAGTCATGAATAAAGTCAGAGAAAATTCTGAGAACTTCTCTTTGGAATGTTGTTGGAGCATTGCATAACACAAAAGGAAGTACTCGCGAAGCATAAGTTCCACATGGATAGGTAAATATTGTTTTGTCTTGATCTTTAGGTGCTACCTAAATTTGATTATACCCACTAAATCCATCCAAAAATGAAAATTATTTTTTCCTTGCTAATGTGTCTAAGACTTGATCTATGAAAGGAAGTGTAAAGTGGTCTTTCAATGTTGCATAATTCAATTCCCTATAATTGATGCATACCCTCCATTTTCCATTTTTCTTAGGAACGATTACTAGGGGTGAAACCCATTGACTGTCTAATATTGGGCAGATAAAATTTACATTCAATAGTTTCTATAGCTCTTCCTTAACAATTTATTTTCAGTTTCGGTTCATTCTTCGTTGAGGTTTTCTAATTGGTCTAACACTCTCTTCAATATAGATATGATGCATACAATATTTGGGATCAATTCCTTTCATATATATATATACTCCCATGAATAAGCAGAAGAGTTTTTTTGGAAGGACTCTATCAGTTTATTTTTTTTGTAATTCTTCCATATTTTCATTAATATTCAATGTTTTTTCTAGAAATATTTCTATTGAAGAGTTTCCAAATTTTTCCATAGAATGTAAAGACATTTGTCTAGATGATAAATATCCAATATTACATTGTTTTTGAAAAGTTTGAATATTATCATAATATAAGGAGGGTACATTATTTTCTATTGAATTGAAAATTTGGTCCTCCTCACTTGTTTGTGAAATAGTAAAAATGGGTTGTATATCGTTATCATCATCTATCCATTCTCCACTTTCTATATCTATTGTTGTTTTTGCAGGCTGATATAATGTAGATTTCTTTTTTGAACTGCCATGTGAGATAAACATGTCTCCTGATATACAACGGATGAAAGCATCAATTGTAGCTAACCAAGGTCTTCCTAAAATTAATGGATGTCCTCCTAAATTATTCTTGGGTGTTAAGACCATTAAATTGACAGGATATTCCCAAGAATCTAAGGATACAAAAATATCTTCTAACACACCATCAGTTTTAATTACGAATCTGTCTGCTAATTATAATAATGTTGGTGTGTATTGAAGGTTAGGATGTTGTAGTTGATCCATAATTGTTTACTCATTATGTTTAAGGCTGCTCCAAAATCAATCACTATGTTTGGTATTTCAATTCCATTGATGTGAATTTTCAAAATGGGGCTCCCTGGATCTAAATATTTCTACATTGTTGCCTTCCCCATCATGATGTCTGCAATTCTCCAAACTAATTGGATTATTTTTATGTCTTTTCTTTTTCTTTGAATACTTAATTCCTTAATTCTTTTTGCAAAAATTGGTATTTCTTTTATAGCTCGCAATAAAGGAATTTTTATACAGATATTTTTCAATTCATTCATCATATAGTAATCAGGCAATGTGATTTGTTTTCTACTCCTTTATCAATTTTCAACCTTTCAAGAAAAGGTGGTCTTGTTATAGATACTGAAGGTTGTTCTACAATAGGAGTATCATCAGAAATTATGGGAATATTTTTTGTTTGATCACTTTCTTTCTGAGGAATATAAATTTCTTCTTCTTCGGGATATTGCTCTATTTTCAAGAGTTTTTCTTTGTTTCCTGAATAAAAACAAAGGGTTATTATTTTCTAATACTCTACCACATTGTTTATATCTTGTGGATTTATTATATAAGTTTGATAATTTTGCCCTTCCATTTTGTAAACAGGTTTATTATTTGGATTCGGCAGTTTTTGAATGGGTAATTGGTTTTGTTTTTGTGCAAATGGTAGAGAGAGTTGTGGATTTGTATTTTGAACTTGAGCTTGAGGTAATTGATTATTCTGAGGAAATAATTGTGGTGGGAAATTTTGATAGGGTGGTGGATATTGTTGATATTGAGCATATCTTCCATAAGGATTTTTCCACACTTGATTCCAAGGTTGTGGTTGTGATTGATCCCAAGGTTTTCATGGCATAGGTGAATTCCAATTACCTTGTGAATATTGTGCAAATTGTTGAGAATTAAAATTTTGATTTTGGTTTTGAAGATTTTTCCATGGTCTTTTGGCAATAGAGCAAAGAGGATCTATCTGATTTGGAATTCCTTCTTCATTATATGCAACCCTAAGACCTTGTATAGAGGGGAATTCTTTAGTATCATGATTTTCTGTACATATTGCATAGGATTCTATGGGTTTTAAGTCTAAAGGACATTTTCTTAGAGCATGTTTCTTTCTACAACTAGGACAGAAGATAGATAATGCAACATTCTCATATTTTTTCTTGTTCTGTATTTTAAGGGTGTCAATTTTCTCACTAAGACTCCCTAAAATATATGTTTTAAAATTATCAATAAAATTACCTAATTCTGCCCTACTAACTTTCCCAGCTGCAGATTTATTTATTCTTGATAAGACAGGATCTCTTGGACTTTTCTCGGTTCGTGATTTACCCCCTGAAATATGTACACATAATTCACAAATATATCCAAATGGTAATTGATAAATGTCTCATTTCCCCATTACATTTAGGAGATCAAACCACTCATCCCTGATGAATTTGAGTAGGAGAGCTTTCAAAGTTTCCTAATCCTGATTATCCATTTTTTCCTTCTTAATTTTATAAACAAATATTTCGACAAGATCTTCAATATTTTCATCTTCCTTTTGTGCCATCTTAAAAACCTCATCTTTCATGGAATGAGGCATACATTAATTCTTATATTTCTCTAAGAATGCATCTTTCATTTATGCCCATGTTCCTATAGAATTCGTCCCTAAACTCATAAACCATTTTTATGTTGAATCATTTAAGGTAGTAGGGAACAGTTTTAATTTTTGAGCATCATGTAGATAATCATATGATCTATATAATACTTCAAATTCAAAGAGAAATGTTTCTGGATATTCACTTCTTATTCCATGAAAGTTAGGGAGTATAGTAGGTGAAATATTTTTCATTGTATATGTTGTATCCTCATTGTGGATAGGGAATTCAAAAGGTTCTAGATCTCATCTGCCTTTACCTCTACCTCTTCCACCTCCTCTATTTTCTCCTCTTCCTCCTTCAAACCTAGGTTGTTCACCAATGGGATTGTGTACTTCTCCTTCTCCTTATTAAACCATGATGGATTCCTCAGAACTAACGAAAGTATCTAGTTCTACAACAGGACTTTCTACTTCTTCTGTTTCTTCTATCAATGGACAATTTGAATGAGTTTCTTGTTCTTCTTTTTCACTGACTTCTAATTCCTGTCCTAGAAGTTGTTTTCCTATTGAAGATAAGAATATTAATCCTGTAGTTGGAGATGGAGGATTTTCTTCTTCAATTAAAGCTTCAGTAGATGAAGTAGGTGAAGCAGGTTGGATTTCATATCTTAGGAATTTAGGAAGTCTATGTGGACCACCTACGTATGGAATTCAAGTTTGAGTGGGTGGTGTAGAGCTTCGAGGTTGGGGTAGAGTGTGTGATGATGTATGAATCAAACTTCTCCCTCGTATTATAAACCTACTTGTATAAGCTCTCTCTCTATGAATATCATGTTTTATTTATAATACTTCTATTTACATTTCCCCGGCAAGGGAGCCAAAAATTTTAGTCAATTTAATGTTCTTAAATTTCATACATAAATTATCAACCGGAGTCAGTAAACTGATGAAGTGAAAGTGCACTATATGTGCTAGAAGTCTTTGTCATTAAAGTGAGGGTTGAATTTAGAGTTTTGTTAATTTTTTAACTTATGGATCAGTGTTAAATTCATATGGATCAATGATGTTTTTAAGGAAATTTATCATCTATGTTAGATGCTATTTCTATGTTACTTTCAATTTAATTGAGTTTAAAAATAGTTTGTGAGATGACTCCTTTCAAAAGAATGATTAATTGCGTTTTTATCAAGTTTATTTTGGAATTTTTATGCTCCAAAAAACAATGAAGTAATTCTAAATTACGAAAGCATGAGATATGATACAATTCTGGTTTTATGAAAACATGAAAATCGAAATGCTATGAAGACATATTTTTCTGTTTACTGCAAATTCTAGTTTAGAATGTAAATGAAAAAGAAATAAACTAAACTATATAAAATATGATAGAATGAGTTCAAGCAATTAATCTACGAAATAAACATAATCAAAGCACTGAACTATTTAAAATGAACTTTAAAAATAAAGCTTGAATCAAAAGCATTTACCAAATTCAAAATACGAAATAGTAATGCGTTTGAGATGCATTAAAAACTAAAATAAAAATGGCATGGTTTGCTTGCAGGGGCCCTCTGCAATGAAGTAGGTTCTTTACACTGTCAACACGTCAAATTTCACGAAAGAGGAACTTCAAATTAACATAAAAATCTTCAAAAAAAATGTTCAGGAAATAAAAGACGGTGTGCCTCGACTACACAGAGTTTCTATGATTTTATAGAGTGCATTCAACAATACGTGAACTCTAAGCCTATAGATATATATTAGAATCCTTATACAATTTAAAAACATAAACCAAATATCACTTATATGTTGATTTGCTATTAGGAAATAAAATCGACACAGTCGTGGCATTTCCGGACTTTGTTCCTGTACGTTGCAACGTGTTGATTGCTATATTTGACCATGTAAATGTGTGATATTCTTGGTGAATAATCTTCAATAAGTAGGAGGAAATCCATGAGGGGATCATCCTCTGTCTACCCATATAATCCTTTCCTAAGCTAATGCACCGGAACCCTATTAACAATGAAGGTAGCTTTGGATTTGTGGAATAACTGCGAAATTGTATTAATTTTGTAGTTGAATGTAATACTTAATAGAACAATAGGGTATATTAGAAAGAATGAAGAATAGGACACATAAATACTTTACCTTGTCAAACTCATGTGTTTTTTTCCTTATTAGGTTGATAGTGATAGGAAAACAAGGAAAATATGGATGCAAAAAGGGTGTCTAAACAAAACAATTTTGGGACTCTACATTCCGCCATACTGAAGGTTTTGTATGTCCTCATACAACCACAAAAAATTTTCATCTTTGTTTAGTCACTGCATATCCTTAGATACTTCTACCAGTAAATCCAATTTTATCCTTTTCACCCTTTTTTCTGTTACTACCATCCTTGGTTTCATCATGAGGATTTTGTATTTCAGGTTAATGATTTTTCTCTTCATGGCTCTATTTTATTCCTTCAATTTATTGTTCTTTTTATACCATAGACTAAAATGTAGAAGGAGGTTGTCACACTTGGAAATTTGAACTTCATTCTGAGATTTCAAAGATTGGTTTTCACTTTTAATATACATTTTTAATGTCTCAAATTCGAAGATTTCATTTTTAAGGATGTCTAGAACTAGAGGTTCTTGTGGTTCATGAAACTAGTCTTTCTCTTCACTTAGATTTGGAACTGATCTATTGGTTGCTTCTCTTTTCTCCAGTGATTCTATGTAATCATAAATATCCTGTTGTACTGGATCAATACCTAGGCTTTTTCCTCGACTGCGAGGAGGTGAAGTGTAGGCACACGGTGATGCTCTCAGAGAATTTTCCATATTTTCATCTGCCTCCAAAGCAATGTGTTCTACATATTTTGAGGGTACTTCCTTCACTACTTTTAGCTTGGTACTTCTTCTTAGTCATGTAACAGGGGTCTTTGGGGGTTTAGGCTTCTCTTTTTTAGATGAAATCTTTGTATTGTTGTTGGCTTTCTTTCTTCTAACATCGTTTGTATTTTTTTTTCTTTAAAATTTCTGCAATTGGCATGTCATCCTCCGACAAATATTGTTATTATTGTGGCTCTTGTTCTAGTGGTTTCTCAATCTTCCGTTTATTTTGAGTTCTGCTACTACTTGGCTATTCATTTGTTTCCTCTTCAAAATGATTCCTAACTAGAAAGGCTTCCCATGTATCCCCTATACTTTGAATATGTAATTCAAAAAGTATTTTAACCATTCCATGGTGATATATTGTTTTTTCTATGAACTGAATTCTCTTTTGAACATTCCCTAACATATTTTTAACACTATTTAACAATTAATATGGAAGGTTCATTTCATGTTCATCGAGAAAATTCATCAACAGACTTATATGGTAGAAAAACACACTTCTGAATTGACCTTCACAAGTAAAAAAAAAAGTTGGATGATTAAGAGAAAATTCCTCCACTTACTTTTTAATGCAGAGCAGGGGATGCCTTTCCTGAAGACAGTAATGTCCATGCTTGGTTTCTTCAAGAAAACCCTCGAGTCATCTCCTTTGATTCCTCTTTTCTTGAACAATTTTTCTCCCATGAGGCAATCTAGTAGCCTCTGCAATCAGAGACTCTGTCACCGCGAATTTGATGTCTCTCCTATTTCCACTTCTATGCCATCAAAAACCCTTGCAAAATTTTTGGTGACTTCTTTGTGAAAACCATCGAATTTTTCCATAAATTCCAGCAATTATGATTTATTTAATAATTCTCTTGTGTGCAGATATCCTTCCAAGAATTTCTTCCCTGTTGGCTCTGTTCGGACAATCACACCCATGATTGGAAGATGTTTCGCCTCCAGAGATTGTTTTGTTTGGCAGGGTAATGAACTTGGTAGGGTTTTCTTCGGAGCAGAATGGCAGATGGTGATGGAAAAATGAGAGGGAAAATAGGTATGAGATGAAGGTATAAGTGAGTGAATTAGTCGTTAGCCATTCATAATTATTATTGAGGCGGCAATCAAATCAAGGAATCGGGACTTTGAATCGTGTTATGATGATGAAACGGGTATGGTGAATTATGAGGGATTTGTCATAACATTATCACCTTTCATAATGATTTTGATTTATTTGGTAATGTTATGTCCATATGATTCATATATTAATATATTGACCCCTATTGTTAAATTAAAGTATTACATAACTTTGATTTATTTGCTTGCTAACCTTTGGTTGTCATCTTGCAGGTGTTCTATTTCATAAAGAGTCAAACACTTATTCCTTTATTTGATCATCAAATGTTCCTATCAATTGGCTGCAGAAATTGTCAAAGCTGGAGAAATCTGTCAAAGCTACAAAACATCATCAATTTTGTAGCTTAATTATTTTTTAAGAAAAGGAAGCTTAGAAAAATGGAATTTTTTTTTAGAAAAAAAATGGGAAACGAAAATTTAAGGTGCCAAAGAAATTTGGTTTTCACCTTGAATTTTTTGTATAAAACATGCCAACAATTTGTTGGTTTTCATGTTTATACAAAATATATTATTGATTCCTTTATTCTTTATTATTTATTCTTTATTATTTTTTCTTTCTTTACCTTTTATTTTTTATTTTTTTTATATGTGAAAAAGAAAAATAAATTTTTAAGGTTGAGAAGAAGAGTTATTCTCAACCAACTTTAAAGCAGAGTTGTTTTGGAAAATCTTGACAAATTCCTCTCTTTCCATTGGCTTTTAATAGATCTTGAGTCGATGACCATTTACTAATAGAGGAATTTTCTCTTCATCAATAGTCTTGATTCTTATTGCTCCATTGTCAGAAACTTCTTCGATCTCATTATGCCCAGGCCAGTGAGTTTGGAATTTCCCTTGGAAATTCTTGAATTTTGAGTCGAAGAGTAATGCCTTGTCTCCTGGATGAAATTTATTTTCCCTGATGTATTTATCATGCCATCTAGCTCTTTGTTTTTTAACCAAGCTAGTCTTCTGGATATCATCTTATCTTATATCATCAAGCTCATTGCGTTGTCCCATCCTTTGATTTTTGTGCTTCTGACAAGTCAATTCCCAACTTGATTATTGTTTTATAGGTTTGGATCTAGAACTCTATTGGAAATAAGACTTTCCTTCCATAAACAAGTTCATAGGGAGTATGTCTTGTAGTGCTTCTCCATGTAATTCTGTAGGCCCATAAAGCTTCTGGAAGCTTTTCTGCCCAGTTCCTTCGGTGTAAGTGTACAGTCTAGGTGAGAATGGCTTCAATCACCTTGTTTGTAGACTCAACTTTCCCATTTTCTTGGGGATGGTATGGAGTGGACTTCCGGTGCTTTATTTTATATTCTTCCACCAACTTCTTTACTACTCTGGATGTGAACTGTGTTCCCTGATCTATAACAATTTCCCTTGGGAAACCAAAACGAGTGAAGATATCCTCAAAAATAAATGAAACTACAACATTTTCATTAGAAAAAGAAAGTGATTTAGCTTCTACCCATTTAGTAACATAGTCAATACATACCAAAATATACCTCTTTTTTTATAAGGTGGATTAATTGGACCAACAAAATCCAAGGCCCATTTCTCAAAGGGTTCAATGAGTACCTAAGGTTGTAGTGGAATTTCAATTGAAAGAACATGTTTCCCCATCCTTTGGCAATTGTCACATCTCTTAACATATTCTTTGGCATCCTTAAAAAGGGGAGGCCAATAATATCCTAAGAGAAAGATTTTATAAGAAGTTATTTTGTCAGAAAAATGGCCTCCACATGGTTCATCATGGCAATATTTGAGTATCTCTGGTATCTCATATTCTCGTACACATCTTCTGATGATTAGATCTGGTCCTATTTTGTATAATTCTTCATTGATCCATGACTAAGAAGCACTTGTTGGGATTATTTTTCTCTTTTCTCTGGGAAACAAATGAGATGGTAATTTTCTTATAGCCAAATAATTAGAAATATCTGCATACCAAGGTGATTTAGTAGATACTGCAAAAAGATATTCATCTGGAAATTTATCCTCTATAGGCATATCATTATTATCATTCTGAATCCTGGATAAAAATTCAGCAATTGTATTTTTTTTCCTAGTCGATCTACAATGGTGATGTTAAACTCTTGCAATAGTAATATCCATCTGGTTATTCTGCCATTAGTGACTGGTTTGATCATTAAATATCTTATGGCAGAATGGTCTGTGTGAACAAAGGTTTCATAGCTAGTGATATAATGTATGAACTTATTAATGGCATGCACTATGGCTAGAAAAGCTTTTTTAACTCTATCGAAGTTAAATTTTTACCGGTATAGTAAATGGCATAAGGAGTAAGATCTTTCTATCCCAACACAACCCCTAAGGTTGTATCTGAAGCATCATTAGATATATGGAAAGGAAATTTCCAATTAGGTCCTTTTAAAATAGTTGCTTCAGAGACTTTCTTTTTCAAAGTTTCAAATGAATTTTGACAATTAGAATCCAAACTGAATTCACAATCTTTGCTAAGTAATTTTAAGAGTGGGGATGCAATTTTTGTGAAGTTTTCTATAAATCATCTATAATACCCAGTAAAACCAATAAAACCCCTAACATCTCGTTGGCAATTTGGCACCGATAATTTGGAAATAACCTCTAATTTAGATGAGTCTACCTTTATCCCATTTCCTGAAATATGGTGACGTAAAACGATTCCCTCATTAAACATCATAAAAAAGATTTCATGACTTAATGAAAGATTTTCTTCTTTACATCTTATTAGAAATTTTTCTAAATTTTCTAAAGCTTCTTCAAAAGAATTACCATAAACTGTGAAATCATCCCTATACACTTCCACACAGTCATGAATAATATAAGAGAAAATTCTGAGAACTGTTCTTTAGAATGTTGTTGGAGAATTGCATAACCCAAAAGTAAGTACTCGGTAAGCATAAGTTCCCCATGGACAGGTAAATGTGGTTTTATCTTGATCTTCAGGTGCTATCTGAATTTGTCTATACCCACTAAATCCATCCAAAAATGAAAATTATTTTTTCCTTGCTAATGTGTCTAAGACTTTATCTATGAAAGGAAGTTGAGAGTGGTCTTTCCATGTTGCTTTATTCAATTCCCTATAATTGATGCATACCCTCCATTTTCCATTTTTCTTAGGAACGATTACTAGGGGTGAAACCCATTTAATGTCTAATATTAGGTAGATAAAATTTACATTCAATAGTTTTTGTAGCTCTTCCTTAACAATTTATTTTAATTTTGGGTTCATTCTTCTTTGAGGTTGTCTAACTGGTCTAGCACTCTCTTCAATATAGATATGATGCATACAATCTTTGGGATTAATTCCTTCCATATCTATATACTCCCATGCATAAGCAGAAGAGTGTTTTTACAAGGTATCTATCAGTTGATTTTTTTGTAATTCTTCCATATTTTCATTAATATTCAATGTTTTTTCTCGAAATATTTCTATTGAATAATTTCTAAATATTTCCATAGAATGTAAATACATTTGTCTAGATGATAAATATTCGATATTACATTGTTCTTGAAAAGTTTGACTATTGTCATAATATAAGGAGGGTTCATTATTTTCTATTGAATTGAAAATTTTGTTCCTCCTCACTTGTTTGTGTGATAGTTAAAATGGTTTGTATATCGTTATCATCATCTATCCATTCTTTCCTTTATATATCTATTGTTGTTTTTGCAGGCGGATATAATGTAAATTTCTTTGTTGAACTTCCATCTAAGATAAACATGTCTTTGGATCTATAACTTATGAAATAATCAGTTGTAGATAACCAAGGTCTTCCTAAAATTAATGGATGTCCTCCTAAATTATTCTTGGGTGTCAAGACCATGAAATCGACACGATATTCCCAAGAATCTAAGGATACCAAAATATCTGCTACCACACCATCAGGTTTAATTACTGATCTGTCTGCTAATTTTAATAATGTTGGTGTGTATTAAAGGTTAGGAATTTTTTAGTTGATCCATAATTTGTTTACTCATTATGTTTATGGCTGCTCCTAAATCAATCACTGTGTTTGGTATTTCAATTCCATTGATGTGAATTTTCAAAATCGGGCTTGCTAGATCTAAATATTTTTGCATTGTTGCCTTCCCCATCATGATGTCTGCAATTCTCCAACTAATTGGATTCTTTTTATGTCTTTTGTTTTTCTTTGAGTACTTAATTCTTTAATTGTTTTCGCAAAAATTTCTATTTATTTTATAGCTTGCAATAAAGGAATTTTTATACAGATATTTTTCAATTCATCCATTATATCATAATCAGGAAATGTGATGTGTTTTTCTACTCCTTTATCAATTTTCAACCTTTCAGGAAAAGGTGGTCTTGTAATAGATACTGAAAGGTTGATCTATAATAGGAGTATCATCGCAAAAAATGGGAATATTTTCTATTTGATCACTTTCTTTCTGAGGAAGAGAAATTTCTTCTTCTTGAGGTTTATTGCTATTTTTTCGAGAGTTTTTCTTTGTTTCCTAATTAACAAAAGAGGGTTTATTCTTTTCTAATTCTCTACCTATTTAGATCTAATGGAGTTATAATATAATTTTGAGAATTCTACCCTTCCATGTTGTAAACAGGTTTATTATTTGGATTCGGAAGTGGTTGAATGGGTAATTGGTTTGGTTTTTTGTGCAAATGGTAGAGAGAATTGTGGATTTGTATTTTAACTTGAGCTTGAAGTAATTGATTATTCTGAAGAAATAATTGCGGTGGGAAATTTTGATAGGCTGGTGGATATTGTTGATATTGAGCATATCTTCCATAAGGATTTTTCCACCCTTGATTCCAAGGTTGTGGTTTTAATTAAGCCCAAGGCTACCATGACATAGGTGAATTCAAATTACCTTGTGAAGATTGTGCAAATTGTTGAGAATGAAAATTTTGATTTTGATTTTGAATATTTTTCCATGCTCTTCTAGCAATAAACC
Organism: Pinus albicaulis; assembly: GCA_034641835.2. Classification (NCBI taxonomy): domain Eukaryota; kingdom Viridiplantae; phylum Streptophyta; class Pinopsida; order Pinales; family Pinaceae; genus Pinus; species Pinus albicaulis. Next base: position 924,558,420 of record CM076579.1, read on the forward strand.
AAAGAGGATCTACCTGATTTGGCATTCCTTCTTCACTATATGCAGCCCTAAGACTTCGTATAGAGGGGAATTATTTAGTATCATGATTTTCTATACATATTACACAAGTTTCTATGGTTTTTAAGTCTAAAGGAAATTCTCTCATAGCATGTTTCTTTCTACACCTATGACAAAAGATAGATAATGCAACATTCTCAGCGTTTTTCTTGTCTATATTTTAAGGGTGTCAATTTTCTCACTAAGACTCCCTAAAATATATGTTTTAAAATTATCAATAAAATTACCTAATCTGCCCTACTAATTGTCCTAGCTACAGATTTATTTATTCTTGATAAGGGAGGATCTCTTGGACTTTTCTTGGTTCGTGATTTACCCCTTGAAATATGTACACATAATTCAAAATTTTCTCTATATGGTAATTGAGAAATGTCTCCTTTCCCCATTACATTGAGGATATCAATCCACTCATCCCTGATGGATTTCAGTAGGAGAGCTTTCAAATATTCCTCATCCAGATTATCCATTATTTCCTTCTTAATGTTATAAACAGATATTTCAACAAGATCTTCAAGATTTTCATCTTCCTTTTGTGCCATCTTAAAAACTTCATATTTCATGCTATGAGGCATACAGTAATCCTTATATTTCTCTAAGAATGCATCTTTCATTTCTGCCCATGTTCCTATAGAATTCTTCCCTAAACTCATAAACCATTTTAATGTTGAATCCTCTAAGGTAGGAGGGAAAAGTTTTAATTTTTGAGCATCATGTAGATAATCATATGATCTACATAATACTTCAATTCAAAGAGAAATGTTTTTGGATCTTCACCTCTTATTCCATGAAAGTTAGGGAGGATAATAGGTGAAATATTTTTCATTGTATATGTTGTATCCTCATCATGGATAGGGAATCCAAAAGGTTCTGGATCTCCTCTGCCTCTACCTCTACCTCTTCCACCTCCTCTATTTCCTCATCTTCCTCCTCCAATCCTAGGTTGTTCACCATTGAGATTTTGTACTTCTCCTTCTCCTTCTTCAACCATGATGGATTCCTTAGAACTAATGTAAGTATCTAGTTCTATAATAGGACTTTCTACATCTTATGTTTCTTCTATCACTTGATCAGGAGTTCATAAATTTTTCTCAAAATTGAAAGCTACAGGATTGGGCTAAAACTAGGATGGTTGTGTATATCTCCTCTTCCTGATTCTGGTGCCATGAACGGTTCGAAAAACTGATGTCGTAGGAGGGAGATATCGCGTTCTGATCGAATTCCAAAACAGTTAAATTTTTTGATAGGGTTGACTGGGATGCCCAGTCAGCATGGAGGGTGCACAATCAGCAAAAGGAATATTCTAAGGAAAATTCATTTCCTCAGAACCAATCCTAGGCAAAAAAGTGGCGCGCTATGATTTTTTGGATGGGTTGTACATTATGCTATGAGAGCCAATCAGAGTGTGACACATGGCCAGCCCTGAGGCTGCCACGTGTCCCTGAAGTGGTGAGTTAAAATTTTATGGAGGTCTGCAGGGCTCAACCCCGCAAGCTCTAGTAGAGTAACCACCTGCCACACCACCCGCACTGCGCATTGAGACTTAACCTCTATAGAGCACTGGATGTATTTGAAGTTTAAAGCATAGTGGAGTGGGGGTTGGGGACCGCTGGCATTCCCAACCCGCTAGCGGTCCCCATGGATGTTGGTCACATTACAACATATAACTCGAAACCACATATGTTAACCCGACATCTGATACTATGTCGACAGTTATGTATCAACTTTATCACATGTTACGGTTAGTTCATCTGATGGTTCCGCTAAACAGCGCGAATTTAACACTAATTTTGAAATCTTATCCTAAGGTTTAAGCGTGGTTCCGCTCCACCATAAGTGGTAACCGCAGAATAGGGGTTGGCATGTGGCCACCCCTAACCACCTAAATTAAATGTTGTGGTTTATTCTGGTGGAAATATAGCCAGCGCTAATTTTTGTGCAGAAATTTCCAATCTAACTCCAGTTAAGTGGAGTTCTCCACAATTAGTGGAGCTTTTCTAGGTGTTACTGGGAAAATGAGTTGGAGACTCAATTTTCGCCCATTAGAGTGAATGAAGAGTCAATCTAGACTAATTGGGGAATTTTGGAGCCATTGGTGCAGAGAAAACAACCATTAGAGGCCTGTAATTATATAGATTTGAAAAAAATTGAGCATAATGAAAGATGGACATGTCATTGGGAGCTGGACCAGCAAATGTAGCCAGGAGGGATGAACTGCTTCATCATGCCTACTATGTAAATGTTATGTGGTGATTTATTTATCTGTTTTACACTGTTTTTCAGTGTTATTTGTGCTTATTTCATGCTTCTAATTCACTAAAATAATCTACAATTCATGGTTAAAATCCTCAATCCTTAAGCAAACTCAAGAGACAAGTATGCACATATTTTATAGCTGAAAAGACACTTAGCACAGCAAAACTAAGATAGTCCTTTCAGATCATATTGGTATCACAACTAGAGTTTATTCTCTGGTGTTGTTTTATGCAAATAATTGTTTAACTATTTGCAAGTTTTTAAATGCTTACTAGGCTCAAGCTCAAAAGAGGAGAAGGAAAATTGGTGGGAGTAGAAGGGTCTAGAGAAGCGCCAAAGAAAAGGAGAGCAATATTTCCACAATCTCCACCACCTAGTTCACCTCCTAAGGAGGCATAAGCTGCATTAAACATGTCTCATAGAGAAGCAGAAATCCATGAAGAAGTTGATCCCAAAGAGGAAGAAACAGTGTTCAGGAAGGCATTCCTTTACATGACTGAGATGGTTAGAATCCTTTATCAAGGAAGGAATGAGAGACTGGAAGGAGAAGGATCCAAAATTCACAAGGAAGGATAGGGATCTTCAGGAGGTCACAATGATGAATATAAGTCGAAGAAGGGAAATGGAGGAAATGGAGAGCCATCATCCTCACTCACATCATCATCATTATCATCCTCTACTTCATCTTCAGTACATTAGACACACAAGTCAAAGAACACTAGAAAAAGTCCTTTTCTAAAACCTGATGTTAAGTTTGAATTTCCAATTTTTAACAATGAATTCAATGCAAAAAATATTGACAATTGGATTAGGCAATTGGAGGGCTATTTGAGAATCCAAAACCTTCAAGATGATGATACCAAAATCCAATTAGCTTCATTGAAAATGGAAGGTGCAACACTTGTTTGGTGGGAAGCCAAGAAAAAGGAGGAAATCAAGAAGAATGGTAAGATTATTCTATCATGGACTGATTTCATTATTGCAATAAAACAACATTTTTATTCATTATCTCATGTGCAAAAATCCATAATGAACTGGCAAAACTTTTGGCAATTGAAGGGATGGAATGTGCAAGAATACACCCAAGAATTTAGGAGGAGAGCTCTCTTATTAGGGGTAGATTTGTAGAGCCAAGATACTTTTCTCAAGTACATAGGAGGCTTAAATAGCTACCTAAAACATACTATTCTCATGTTTAACCCCACAAGTCTAGATGAATTATGTGTTCAGGCCACACATCTAGAAGCTAGAGGGAAAAAAAATTCTGAAGAGGGTAGGAAGAAACCTTTTAAGGGTAAAAACAAAGAGAAGACCTCAAAAGGTAAGAGAAAAAAGAATGCATCTGTTAATAAAGAGGGAGAAAATTTGGTTTGTAAACATTTTTCAAAAGAAGGCCATGATGAAACTCATTGTTGGAAATTACATCCAGAAATGAGGCCCGAGAAATACAACAACAAAGGGAAACAAAAAACTACAGCTACAACTCAACATGATTTAGGAGAATATTCAGGTGATGAATCTAAGATTACAACCATGGGATTGAAGAACATGAAGGGAAAATAAATTGAAACTAAACTCAGTACTAGTACATCAAACTGTCACATACATGCTCCAAATGAAGAAGAAAGAATTGAATTGTTTCATGTGAGGGTCATATCCAAACATACTAATATTGACACATTGCTTGACAGTGGGTCATAAGAAAAATTAATCTCTGAAGACTTGGTAAATAAACTTAACCTTGAGACCATACCACATCCAAAACCATATCCACTTGGTTGGATTTGTAAGGATGCAAATTTATAGGTTTCAAAGAAATGCATATTGTGGTTTGCAATCACTGCACATTTTATTGATAAAGTTGAATTAGATGTGGTTCCACTTAACATAACAAGCATTGTGTTGGGGAGTTCTTACTTGTATGACAGGAAAGTGATCTTCCATCACCATGAGAATAGATACCATTTATTCAAAGATGTTAAGGAGTACATTGTTAGAGCACATCACAAGAAGACAAACATTGCTATGGTAAATGTTGGACAATTAAAGAGGTTGGTAAATTCAAGTAAGAATTTTGTTCTTCTAATGATTAAGCCTAAAGCTGGTGTTAATCATGAATCATTTGAGGGATGTGATCCTCAGTTGAAATTAGATTTATATGATGTGATTTATGCACATCATGAGATGTTTCAGGAGCCAACAGGATTTCCTCCAAAAAGAGGGATTCAACATGAGATTCAGTTGCAGCAAGATTGTCCTCATCCAAACATTGACATGTATCGCATGTTTATAATGGAGAGTGATGAGATAAAGAGGCAAACAAAAACAAGCTTTCAAAGCTTTAAAAGACATGCTCATTTCAGCTCCATTCCTTGCATTACCAAACTTGAGACAGCCATTCAAGATACAAACTGATGCTAGTGATTATGCCATGGGCGCAGTTCTTTTGCAGCATGGTAAGCCTATCGCTTTTCATTCTAAAACATTTAATGGTGTTGTGAAAAATTATCCTTCATATGACAAAGAACTATATGTGTTGATATAAAGCTTCAAGAAGTGGAAAAACTACTTGATGGGTAAAGAGACAATTGTGCATACCGATCACCAACCATTACAATACTTTCAGTCACAAACAAAATTGCAGCAATCAAGACATTTCAGGTGGATGGGATTTCTTCAACAGTTTCACTTGGTTATAAGGTACAAGAAAGTTATTTTCAATAAATTTACTGATATTATTTCAAGACCAATAATTAGTGCATCTACTTTACTCAAAAATGATTCTATTGTACAGGGAAGTTACATAGAACAATATGCACATGATTTTGATTTTCAAGATGTGTATGCTAGTTTGAGTGAAGGGAATCAAGTTGAAGAAAAATATTATCACATGCATAAAAATGTGTTGTTTCATTTGGGAAAGCTGTGTATACCACATGGAGAGAGGCTAAGTGTCATGGGAGAAGATCATTCATCTCTTATTTTTGGACACTTTGGGGTAAGAAAAAAAGTGGCACATCGACATAGGTATTTCTATTGGCCTCGCATGATAGATAGTGTACCGCGTTTTATAAGAGGTTGTTCTATGTTTGCAACAAGTAAGCCTAGTAATAGGAAGCTTGGGTTGTACACGCCACTACCGATACCATAAAGGCAATGGGACAGTGTCTCCATGGAATTTGTTGGAGGTCTACTAATGTCAAGAAAATAACATGATTATCTTTATGTAGTTGTGGACAGATTCAGTAAAATGTGTATACTTATGCCATGTAAGAAAACCATTACTACTGAAAAAAATAAAAATTAAAAAAAAATTAAAAAAATTAAAAATTAAAAATTAAAAATTAAAAATTAAAAATTAAAAATTAAAATTAAAAATTGAACTTTATTTTCACCATATATGGGTTCATTATGGATTGCCAAATTCTATTGTTAGTGACAGGGATTGTAGGTTCATTGGGAATTTTTGGTCCAATCTTTGGAGTATAATGGACACAAAGCTGAAAAAGAGTACTACTTTTCATCTGCAAACTGATGGACAGAGCGAGGTGTTGAATAAAAACGTTGTGCATCTATTGAGAGGATATTGCAGAAAACATCCTAAGTTCTGGGATGAGAAACTGCATTACATTCAGAACACTTACAACCAAGTAAAGCACTCTTCAACGCAAACATCACCTTTTGAAGTATGCTTTGGGTATTTGCCAAAATCTCCATTAGACTTCATCTTTGGAAATGATGTTGCAATATATGGCCACAGTGACATTGACAAGGATCGAAAGTTCATTGAGAAAATTCATATTATACAGCAACAAGTTCAAGAACAGCTTGAGAAAATTCAAAGAAAGTACAAAGAGAGGCATGACAAATGTAAAGTTGATCACAAGTTTCAAGAGGGAGATGTGGTATGGTTGCACATTAGCAAAGAAAGGATGCAAGGAGAAGGTAAAAAGCTCAAACCCATTCGCTATGGTCCATTCAAGATCATAAAGCAAGTTGGTAACAATGCATTTCAACTTGACTTGCCTTCATATATGAAAATGTATTTAATTGTTAATGTTGAAAACTTACGTTTGTATGAGCCACCTTTGATCGATGATCAAGGAAGTGATGTTAAACTACCTTCTATTGAAGATTTCTCACCAAAATTTCTTGATGAGATCAAGGAAGATACAATTCTTGACAGGAGGATAATACCATCCAAGAGGGGAAGTGTTAACTACCTTCGATTTGGGCTCAAAGGCACTAAACCAAGCAAGGTAAAGTGGATGTAGGTTGGAAAGTTGAGGGAGTTTTACCCTCAACTACTGAACAGGTAATCAAGTCTTTTGGGGTCCAAAAGCTTCCCAATGGGGAGGAGTGATCAGGAGTTCATAAATTTTGCTTAAAATTTAAAGTTAAATAATTGGGTTGAAACTAAGATGGTTGTTTAGATCTCATCTTCCTGATTCCAGCGCTATGAACGGTTCAAAAAATCGATGTCATATGAGGGAGATATCGCATTCTGATCGAATTTCCAAACAACTAAATTTTGCAACAGGGTTGACTGGGATGCCCAGTCATCATGGAGGGTGCACAGTTAGCAAAAGGAATATTATGAGGAATATTCCTTTCTTCAGAACCAATACTAGGCTGACAAGTGGTGCATTATGATTTGTTGGATGGGTTGTACGTTATGGTATGAGAGCCAATTGGAGGGTGACACATGGCCAGCCCTGAGGCCACCACGTATCCCTGAAGTGGTGAATCAAAATTTTATGGAGGTCCACAGGGCTCGACCCCGCAACCTCCAGTAGAGAAACCACCCACCACACCGTCCGTGCTGCGCATTGAGACTAAACCTCTATAGAGCACCATATGTATTTGAAGTTTAAAGCATAGTGGAGTGGGGGTTGGGGACTGTCGGCGGTCCCCACCCGCCAGCATTTCCCATGGAGGTTGGTCACATTAAAACATACAACTCCAAACCACAGACATTAACCCAAAATCTAATACTCTGCTAAACAATTACGTATCAACCTTATCACATGCTACGGTTAATTCCTCCGATGGTTCCGCTAAACAGCGCAACTTTAACTCTAGTTTTGAAACCTTATCCTGAGGTTTAAGTGTAGTTCTGCTCCACCATAAGCGGTAAACGCAAAATGGGGGTTGGCATGTGGCCACCCCTAACCGCCTAAATTAAATTTTGTGGTTTAGTCTGGTGGACATATATCCATCACTATTTTTTGTGTGGAAATTTCCAAACTAACTCCAATTAAGTGGAGTTCTCCACAATTAGTGGAACTTTTATAGGTGTTACTGGGAAAATGAGTTGGAGACTCAATTTTTTCCCATTCAGAGTGAATGAAGAGTCAATCTAGATTAATTGGAGCATTCTGGAGCCATTGGTATAGAGCGAACAGCCATTAGAGGCCTGTAACTACATGTATTTGCAAAAATTTTAGCATAATGAAAGATGGAAATGCCATTGGGAGTTGGACAAGCAGATGTAGCCCAGGAGGGGTGAACTTCTTAATCATGCCTATTGTGTAAATGTTATGTGGTGACTTATTTCTCTGTTTTACACTGTTGTTCAATGTTATTTGTGCATACTTCATGCTTCTAATTCACTAAAATCATCTACAATTCATGGTTAAGATCCTCAATCCTTAAGAAAACTCAAGAGACAAGTATGCACATGTTTTATAACTAAAAATACACTTAGCACAGCAAAAATAATACAGTCCTTTCAGCTCAAATTGGTATCAGAGCTAGAGTTTATTATTTGGTGTTCTTTTATGAAAATAATTGTTTAACTGTTTGCAAGTTTTTAGATGCTTACTAGGCTCAAGCTCAAAAGAGGAGAATGCAAATTGGTGGGAGCGGAATGGTCTCAAGAAGAGCCAAAGCAAAGGAGAGCAAGATTTCCACAATCTCCACCACTTAGTTCACCTCCTAAGGAAGTAGAAGATGCATTAAGCATGTCTCATAGAGAAGGATAAATCCATGAATAATTCGATCCCAAAGAGGAAGAAAGAGTGTTTAGGAAGGCATTCCTTGACATGATTGAGATGGTTAGAATCCTTTATCAAGAAAGGAATGAGAGACTGGAAGGAGAAGGATCCAAACTTCACAAGGAAGGATAGGGATCTTCAGGAGGTCACAATGATGAGGATAAGTCGAAGAAGGGCAATGGAGGAAATGGAGGAAATGGAGAGCCATCATCCTCACCCCCATCATCATCATCATCCTCTACTTCATCTTCAGTACATCAACCACAAAAGTCAAAGAACACTGGTAAAAGTCCTTTTTTAAAACTTTATGTTAAGTTTGAATTGCCAATGTTTAATGGTGAAGTCAATGCAGAAAAGCGTGATAATTGGATTAGGAAATTGGAGGTCTATTTGAGAATCCATAACCTTCAAGATGATGATACCAAAATCCAATTAGCTTCATTGAGAATGGAAGGTGCAACACTTGTTTGGTGGGAAGCCAAGACAAAGCAGGAGATCAAGAAGCATGGTAAGATTATTCTATCATAGACTTATTTCATTACTACAATAAGACAACAATTTTATCCATTAGCTCATATGAAGAAAGCCATAATGAAATGGAAAAACTTTAGGCAATTGAAGGGACAACATGTGCAAGAATACACCCAATAATTTAGGAGAAGAGCTCTCTTATTAGGGGTAGATTTGTAGAGAAAAGATACTTTTCTCAAGTACATAGGAGGCTTACATAGCTACCTAAAACATATTATTCTCATGTTTAACCCCACAAGTCTAGATGAAGTATGTGTTCAGGCTACACATCTATAAGCTAGAGGGAAAAAATCTTCTGAAGAGGGTAGGAAGAAACCTTTTAAGGGTAAAAACAAAGAGAAGACCTCAAAAGGTAAGAGAAAAAATAATGCATATGTTAAGAAAGAGGGAGAAAATTTAGTTAGTAAACATTGTTCAAAAGAAGGCCATGATGAAACTCATTGCTAGAAATTACATCTTGAAATGAGGCCCAAGAAATACAACAACAAAGGGAAATAGAAAACTGCAGCTACAACTCAACATGATTTAGGAGAAGATTCAAGTGATGAATCTAATATTATAGCCATGGGATTGAAGAACATGAAGGGAAAATAAATTGAAACTAAACCCACTACTAGTACATCAAATTGTCACATACATGCTCCAAATGAAGAAGAAAGGATTGAACTGTTTCATGTGAGGGTCATATCCAAACATACTAAGATTGACACGTTGTTTGACAGTGGGTCACAAGAAAACTTAATCTTCGAATAGTTGGTCAAGAAACTTAACCTTGAGACCATACCACATCCAAAACCATATCCACTTGGTTGGATTTGTAAGGATGCAAATTTACAGGTTTCAAAGAAATGCATATTGTGGTTTGCAATCACTGCACATTTTATTGACATAGTTGAATTAGATGTGGTTCCGCTTGACATAAAAGGTATTGTGTTGGGGAGTCCTTACTAGTATGACAAGAAAATGATCTTCCATCGCCATGAGAACAAATACCATTTATTCAAATATGGAAAGGAGTACATTGTTAGAGCACATCGCAAGAAGACAAACATTGCTATGGTAAATGCTGGACAGGTAAAGAGGCTGGTAAATTCAAGTAAGAATTTTGTTCTTCTAATGATTAAGCCTAAAGCTGATGTTAATCATGAATCATTTGAGGGATGTGATCCTAAGTTGAAATCAGATTTATATGATGTAATTGATTCACATCATGAGATGTTTCAGGAGCCAATAGTATATCCTTCAAAAAGAGAGATTCAACATGAGATTCAGTTGTAGCAAGATTGTCCTCTTCCAAACACCGGCATGTATCGCATGTCTATAATGGAGAATTCTGAAATAAAGAGGCAAACAACAACAAGTTTTCGAAGCTTTAAAATACAAGATCAGTTCAGCTCCAGTCCTTGCATTACCAAATTTCAAACAACCATTTGAGATACTGACTGATGCTAGTGATTATGCCATGGGCACAGTTCTTTTGCAGCATGGTAAGCCTATCGCTTTTCATTCTGAAACATTTAATGGTGTTGTGAAAAATTATCCTACATATGACAAAGAACTATATGTTTTGGTACAAATCTTCAAGAAGTGGAAACACTACTTTATGGGTAAGGAGACGATTGTGCATACCGATCACCAACCATTACAATACTTACAATCACAAACAAAATTGTAGCAATCAAGACATTTCAGGTGGATGGGATTTCTTCAACAGTTTCACTTGGTTATAAGGTACAAGAAATATATTTTCAATAAATTTGTTGATATGCTTTCAAGACCAATCATTAGTTCATCTACTTTACTCAAAAATTATTTTATTGTACATGAGAGTTACATAAAACAATATGCACATTATGTTGATTTTCAAGATGTGTATGGTAGTTTGAGTGAAGGGAATCAAGTTGTAGAAAAATATTATCACATGCATAACAATTTGCTGTTTCATTTGGGCAAGTTGTGTATACCACAAGGAGAGAGGCTAAGTGTGATGAGAGAAGCTCATTCATCTCTTATTTTTGGACACTTTGGGGTAAGCAAAACAGTGGTGCATCTAGAGAGGTATTTCTATTGGCCTCACATGATAGATAGTGTGTCGCATTTTATATGTTCCATGTGTGCAACAAGTAAGCCTAGTAATAGGAAGCTTGGGTGTACACGCCACTAGCGGTACCATCAAGGGCATGGGAGAGTGTCTCCGTGGACTTTGTTGGAGGTCTACCTATGTCAAGAAAACAACATGATTATCTTTATGTAGTTGTGGATAGATTCAGTAAAATGTGTATACTTATGCCATGTAAGAAAACCATTACTACTGAAAAAACTGCTGAACTTTATTTTCAACATGTATGGGTTCATTATGGATTGCCAACTTCTATTGTTAGTGACAGGGATTCCAAGTTCATTGGGAATTTTTGGTCCAATATTTGGAGTATGATGGACACAAAGCTGAAAAAGAGTAATGTTTTTCATCCGCAAATTGATGGACAGATAGAGGTGGTGAACAGAACCATTGTGCATCTATTGAGAGGATATTGCAACAAACATCCTAAGTTTTGGGATGAGCAACTGCATTACATTCAGCATGCTTACAATCGGGCAAAGCACTCTTTGACTCAAACATCACCTTTTGAATTATGCTTTGGTTATTTTCCAAAATCTCCATTAGACTTCATCTTTGGAAAGGATGTTGCAATAGATGGCCATAGTGAAATTGACAATGCTCGAAATTTCATTGAGAAAATTCAAATTATACATCAACAAGTTCAAGAACATCTTGAGAAAATTCAAAGCAAGTACAAAGAGAGGCATGAAAAACATAGATTTGATCACAAGTTTCAAGAGGGAGATGAGGTATGGTTGCACATTAGCAAGGAGAAGGTAAAAAGATCAAACCCATTCGCTATGGTCCATTCAAGATCATAAAGAAAGTTGGTAACAATGCATTTCAACTTGACTTGCCTTCATATATGCAAATGTATTCAGTTGTTAATGTTTAAAACTTACGTTTCTATGAGCCACCTTTGATCGATGATCAAGGAAGTGATGTTCAGCTACCTTCTATTGAATATTTCTCACCAGAATTTTTGGATGAGCTCAAGGAAGATACAATTCTTGACAGAAGGACAAGAGCATCTAAGAGGGGAAGTGTTGACTGCCTTTGAGTTGGGCTCAAATGCACTAAAACAAGCAAGGCAAAGTGGATGGAGGTTGGGAAGGTGAGGGAGTTGTACCCTCATCTATTGAACGGGTAATCAAATCTTTTGGGGTCCAAAAGCTTCCTAATGGGGAGGAGTGATCAGGAGTTCATAAATTTTGCTCAAAATTGAAATTTACAGGATTGGGTTGAAACCAGGATGGTTACGTATATCGTGTCTTCCTAATTCTTACACTGTTAATGGTTCTAAAAACTGATGTCATATGAGGGAGATATCACGTTTTGATCGAAATCCCAAATAGCTAAACTTTGTGATAGGGTTGACTGGGAAGCCCAGTCAGTGTGGAGGGTGCACAATCAGTAAAAGGAATATTTTGAGGAATATTCCTTTCCTTAGAACCAATCCTAGGCTGACAAGTGGCATGTTATTATTTGTTGGATGGGTTTTACTTTATGTTATGAGAGCCAATCGGAGGGTGACATGTGGCCAGCCATGAGGCCACCATGTGTCCCTGGAGTGGTGAATTAAAATTTTATGGAGGCCCACAAGGCTCGACCCCGCAACCTCTAGTAGAGAAACCACCTGCCACACCTCCCGCGCTACGCATTGAGACTTAACCTCTATAGAGCACCGGATGTATTTGAAGTTTAAAGCATAGTGGAGTGGGGGTTGGGGACCGCCGACGGTCCCAACCCGCCAGCGGTCCCCGTGGAGGTTGGTCACATTAAAACATACAACTCCAAACCATAGACGTTAACCTAACATCTAATACTTCGCTGACAGTTATGTCTCAACCTTATCACATGTTACTGTTAGTTCATCCGATGATTCCGCTAAACAGTGTGACTTTAACTCTAGTTTTGAAACCTTATCCCAAGGTTTAAGCGGAGTTCTGCTCCACCATAAGCGGTATCTGCAAAATAGCATGTGACCACCCCTAACCGCCTAAATTGAATGTTGCAGTTTAGTCTGGTGGAAATATATCCAGTGCTATTTTTTGTGCAGAAATTTCCAAACTAACTCGAGTTAAGTGGAGTTCTCCACAATTAGTGGAGCTTTTCTAGGTGTTACTGGGAAAATGAGTTGGAGACTCAATTTTCGCCCATTCAGAGTGAATGAAGAGTAAATCTAGATTAATCAGAGCATTTTGGAGCCATTGGTGCAAAGAAAAGAACCATTAGAGGCATGTAACTACATGTATTTGCAAAATTTTCAGCATAATGAAAGATGGACATGTCATTGGGAACCAGACCAGCAGATGTAGCCTAGGAGGGGTGAACTGCTTCATCATGCTTGTTGTGTAAATTTTATGTGGTGACTTATTTCTCTATTTTACACTGTTTTTTAGTGTTTTTCGTGCTTATTTCATTTTTCTAATTCACTAAAATCATATACAAATCATGGATAAAATCCTCAATCCTTAAGCAAACTCAAGAGACAAGTATGCACATGTTTTATAGCTAAAAAGACACTTAGCATAGCAAAACTAATATAGTCCTTATTGGAATGAGTTTCTTGTTCTTATTCTTCACTGAGGATTTCTAATTCTTGTCCTAGAAGTTTTTCTCTTGTTGAAGATAAGAAAATTACTCTTGTAGTGTGAGATGGGGGATTTTCTTCTTCAATTAAAGCTTCAATAGATGAAGTAGGTGAAGGAGGTTGGATTTTAGATCTTAGGATTTCAGGAAGTCTATATGGACCACCTACGTATGGAATTCGAGTTTGAGTGGGTGGTGTAGAACTTCGAGGTCGGGGGTGGAGTGATTAATGATGTAGGAAACAAACTTCTCCCTTGTCCTATAAACCTACCTTTAGAATCTCTCTCTCTCTTCATATCATGTTTTATTTCTAAGACTTCTATTTACACTTCCTCGGCAATGGCACCAAAATTTTTAGTAAATTTAATGTTCTTAGATTGCAAGCATAAATTATTGACCGGAGTCAGTAAACTGATGAAGTGCAAGTGCACTATATGTGCTAGAAGTCTTTGTCGTTTAAGTGAGGGTTTAATTTAGAGTTTTGTTAATTTTTGAACTTATGGATCATTGTTAAATTCCTATGGATCAGCGATGTTTTTAAAGAAATATATCATCTATGTTAGATGTTATTTTTATGGTTACTTTCAATATAATTGAGTTTAAAAATAGTTTGTGAGATGACTCCTTTCAAAACAAATGATTAATTGTGTTTTTATCAAGTTGATTTTGGAATTTTTATGTTGCAGCAAACAATGAACTAACTCTAAATTATGAAAGCATGAGATATGATACAGTTCTGGTTTTATGAAAACATGAAAATCGAAATGCTATGAAGAGAGAGTTTTCTATTTACTGCAAATTCTAGTTTGGAATGTAAATGAAAAAGAAATAAACTAAACTATATAAAATATTTTAGAATGAATTCAAGCAATTAATATATGAAATAAACATAATCAAAGCACTAAACTATTTAAATTGACCTTTAAAAATAAAGCATGAATCAAAAGCATTTACCAAATTCAAACGACGAAATAGTAATGTGTTTGAGATGCATTAAAAACTGAAAGAAAAATGACCAGGTATGCTTGCAAGGGCCACCACAATGTAGTAGGTTATTAGAATTATCAACGTATCAAATTTCACGAAAGAGGAACTTCAAATTAACATAAAAATCTTCGAACAAAATGTTCAGGAAATAAAAGATGGTGCGCCCTGAATACACAAAGTTTTTATGATTTTATAGAGTGCATTCAACAATACGCGAACTCTAAGCCTATAGATTTATATTAGAATCCTTATACAATTTAAAAACATAAACGAACTATCGCTTATCCGTCAATTTTCTATTAGGAAAGAAAATCAACAAAGTCGTGACATTTCCAGACTATGTTCCTGGACGTTGCAACATGTTCACTACTATCTTTGACTATGTAAATGTGTGATCTTCTTGGTGAATAGGCTCGGATAAGTAGGAGGAAATCCATGAGGGGATCATGATGTATCTACCCATATACTCCTTTTCTAAGATGATGCATCAGAACCATGTTAATAATGAAGGTAGCTCTGGATCTGTGGAATAGCTGCATTATTGTATTAATTTTGTAGTTGAACGTAATATTTAACAAAAAAATAGGGTATAATAACAAGTATGAAGAATAGGACAGACAAATACTTTACCTTGTCAAAATCATGTGTTTGTTGCCTTATTAGGTTGATAGTGATAGGAAAAGAATGAAAATATTGATGCAAAAAGGGTGTCAAAACAGAACAATTCTGGGACTTTACATTACCCCATACTGAAGGTTTTGTATGTCCTCATACAACCACAAAAAAAATTCATCTCTATTCAATCACTACCTATCCTTAGATACTTCTGCCAGTACATCCAATTTCATCATTTTCACCCTTTTTCTTTTTATTGCCATCCTTGGTTTCTTCATGAGGATTTTGTACTTCAGGTTAATGAATTTTCTCTTCATGGCTCTATTTTATTCCTTCAATTTATTGTTCTTTTTATACCATAGACTCAAACGTAGAAGGTGGTTGTCACTCTTGGAAATTTGAACTTCATTCTGAGCTTTCAAATATTGGTTTTCACTTTTAATATACATGTTTAATGTCTCCAGTTCGAATATTTCATTTCTGAGGATGTCGAGAACCGGAGGTTCTTGTGATTCATGAAATTGGTCTTTCTCTTCACTTAGATTTGGAACTGATATATTGATTGATTCTCTTTTATCCATTGATTCTATGTAATCATAAATCTCCTCTTGTACTGGATCAATACCTAGGATTTTTCCTCGACTCCAAGGAGGTGAAGTGTAGGCAGGTGGTGATGCTCTCGGAGAATTTTCCATATTTTCATCTGCCTCCAAGTCAATGTGTTATGCATCTTTTGAGGGTACTTCCTTCACTATTTTTAGCCTGGTACTTCTTCTTAGTCCTGTGACAGGGGTCTTTGGGTTTTAGGCTTCTCTTTTTAAGATGAAATATTTGTTTTGTTTCTAGCTTTATTTCTTCCAACATCCTGTGTATTTATTTTCTTTAAAAAAATTGTAATTGGCATGTCATCCCTTGACAAATCTTGTTGTTGTTGTGGCTCTTGTTCCAGTGGTGTCTCAATCTTCCTTTTCTTCTGAGTTATGCTACTAGTTGTTTGTTCATTTGTTTCCTCTTAAAAATTATTCCTAACTAGAAAGGATTCCCTTGTATCCCCTATACTTTGAAGATGGAATTCAACAAGTATTTTAACCAGTACATGGTGATACATTGTTTTTTCTATGAACTAAATTCTCTTTTGAACATTACCTGACATCTTTTTAAGACTATTCAACAATAAATATGGAAGGTTCGTTTCATATTAATCAAGAAAATTCATCAACAATCTTATATGGTAGAAAAACACACATTCGAATTGGCCTTCACAAGTAACAAATTTTTGGGTGATTAAGAGAAAATTCCTCCACTTACTTTTTAATGCAAAGTTGGGGATGCCTTTCCTGAAGACAGTAATGTCCATGCTTGGTTTCTTCAAGAAAACCCTCGAGTCTTCTCCTTTGATTCCTTTGTTCTTGAACCATTTTTCTCATATACGAGGCAATGTGGTTGCTTCTGCAATCAGAGACTCTGTCACCATGAATTTGATGTCTCCTATTTCCACTTCTATCCCATCAAAATCCCTTGCAAAATTTTTGGTGACTTATTTTTGAAAACCATTGAACTTTTCCATAAATTCCAGCCATTGTGCTTTCTTTAATAATTCTCTTTCCTACAAATATCCTTCCAAGAATTTTTTCTATGTTGGCTTTGTTCGGACAATCACACCCATGATTGGAAGGTGTTTCGCCTCCAGAGATTGTTTTGTTTGGCAAGGTAGTGAACTTGGTATGGTTTTCTTCGGATCAAAATGGCGGATGGTGATGGAAAAATGAGAGGGAAGGCATGTATGAGATGAAGGTATAAGTGAGTGAATTAGTCGTTAGCCATTCATAATTATGATTGAGGCGGGGATAAAATCAATGAATCGGGACTTAGAATCGTGTTAGGATGATGAAATGGGTATGGTGAATTATGAGGGATATGTCATAACACTATCACCTTTCATAATGATTTGGATTTTTTTGGTAATGTTATGTCCATATGATTCATATATTAATATATTGACCCCTATTATTAAATGAAAGTATTACATACCTTTGATTTATTTTCTTGCTAACCTTTGGTTGTCATCGTGCAGGTATTCTATTTCATAAGGATTCAATCACTTCTTCCTTTATTTGATCATCAAAGTTTCCTATCAATTGGCTACAAAAACTATCAAAGCTGCAGAAATCAGTCGAAGTTGCAGAACATCATCAATTTTGTAGCTTACTTATTTTTTAAGAAAGGGATGCTTAGAAGAATGGAAAAAAATTAGAAAAAATATGGGAAAAGAAAATTTAAGGTGCCAAAGAAATTTTGTTTTCACCTTGAATTTTCTATATAAAACATGACAACAATTTGTTGGTTTTCATGTTTATAAAAAATTTATTATTGATTTTTTTTATTTTTTATTTTTTATTCTTTGTTCTTTATTCTTTTTCTTTATTCTTTTTTTCTTTTTATTTTTTATTTTTTATTTTTTATTTTTTATTTTTTATTTTTTATTTTTTTTTATATGTGAAAGAGAAAATCAATTTTTCTCCTGTATGAAATTTCTTTTCCTTGACGTATTTATCATGCCATCTAGCTCTTTGTTGTTGAACCAAGCTAGTCTTTTGGGTAGCATCTTATCTTATCTCATCAAGCTCATTGAGTTGTCCCATCCTTTTCTTTTATGCTTCTGACAAGTCAAGTCCCAATGTGACTGATGTTTTATAGGTTTGGATCTGAAACTCTATTGGAAATAAAAATTTCTTTCCATAAATAAGTTCATAGGGAGTATGTCTTGTAGTGCTTCTCCATGTAGTTCTGTAGGCCCATAAAGCGTTTGGAAGCTTTTCTGCCTAGTCCCTTATATGCAAGTGTAAAGTCTTTGTGAGAATGGCTTCAATCACCTTGTTTGTAGACTCAACTTGACCATTTTCTTGGGGATGGTATGGACTGGAATTCTGGTGCTTGATTTTATATTCTTACACCAACTTTTGTACTACTCTGGATGTGAAATGTGTTCCTTGATATGTAAAAATTTCCCTTGGAAAACCAAAACGAGTGAATATATCCTCAAAAATAAATGAACCTACAGCATTTTCAGTAGCAAAAGAAAGTTCTTTAGCTTCTACCCATTTAGTAACATAATCAGTACTTACCAAAATATACCTATTTTGTTTACAAGGTGTATTAATTGGACCAAAAAAATACAAGGCCCATTTATCAAAGGGTTCAAAGAGTGCCTAAGGTTGTAGTGGGATTTCAATTGAAAGAATAGGTTTCCCCATCCTTTGGAAACTGTCACATATCTTAACATATTCTTTGGCATCCTTAGAAATGGGAAGCCAATAATATCCTAAGAGAAGGATTTTATAAGGAGTTATTTTTTCAGAAAAATGGCCTCCACATGGTTCATCATGGCAAGATTTGAGTATCTATGGTAGCTCATATTGTCGTACACATCTTCTGATAATGAGATACGGTCCTGTTTTGTATAATTCTTCATTGATCCATGAGTAAGAAGGACTCGTTTGGATTATTTTTCTCTTTTGTCTAGGAAAAAAATGAGATGGTAACTTTCTTGTAGCCAAATAATCAGCAATAATTGCATACCAAGGTGATTTAGTAGATACTGTAAAAATATATTCATATGGAAATTTATCCTCTATAGGCATATCATTATTATCATTTTGAATCCGAGATAAAAAGTCAGCAATTGTATTTTGTTTTCCTGGTTGATCTAGAATGGTGATGTTAAACTCTTGCAATAGTAATAGCCATCTGGTTATTCTACCATTAGTGATTATTTTGTTCATTAACTATCTGATGGCATAATGGTATGTGTGAGTGGAGCTTTCATAGCAAGTGATGTAATGTCTGAACTTATTAATGGCATGCACTACAGTTAAAAAAAAAAATTTAGCTCTGCTGGAGTTAAATTTTTACTGGTATAGTAAATGGCATAAGGAGTAATATCTTTTTGTCCCAACACAGCCCCTAAGGTTTTATCTGAAGCATCAGTAGATATATGGAAATGAAATTTCCAATTAGGTCCTTTTAAAATAGGTGCTTCAGAGACTTTCTTTTTCAAAGTTTCAAAGGCATTTTGACAATTAGAGTCCCAACTAAATTCACAATCTTTGGTAAGTAATTTGAAGAGTGGCGATGCCATTTTTGGGAAGTTTTCTATAAATATTCTATAATACCCAGTAAAACCAAGAAAACTCCTAACATCTCATTCACAATTTGGCACCGATAATTTGGAAATAACCTTTAATTTAGATGAGTCTACGTTTATCCCATTTCCTGAAATATGGTGACCTAAAACAATTCCCTCATTAAAAATCATAAAAAAAAATTCATGACTTAATGAAATATTTTCTTCTTTACATCTTATTAGAACTTTTTCTAAATTTTCTAGTGCTTCTTCAAAAGAATTACCATAAACTATGAGATCATCCCTATACACTTCCACACAGTCATGAATAATATCAGCGAAATTTCTAAGAATTGCTCTTTGGAATGTTGTTGGAGCATTGCATAACCCAAAAGGAAGTATTCAATAAGCATAAGTTCCCCATGGACACGTAAATGTGGTTTTATCTTGATTTTCAAGTGCTACCTAAATTTTATCATACCCACTAAATCCATCCAAAAATGAAAATTATTTTTTCCTTGATAATGTGTCTAAGACTTGATCTACGAAAGAAAGTGGAAAGTGGTATTTCAATGTTTCTTTATTCAATTCCCTGTAATCGATGCATACCCTCCATTTTCCATTTTTCTTAGGAATGATTACTAGGGGTGAAACCCATTGACTGTCTGATATTGGGTAGATAAAATTTACATTCAATAGTTTATGTAGCTCTTCCTTAACAATTTATTTTAAGTTTGGGTTCATTCTTCTTTGAGGTTATATAACTGGTCTAGCACTCTCTTCAATATAGATATGATGCATACAATCTTTGGGATTAATTCCTTTCATATATGTATACTCCCATGCACAAGCAGAAGACTGGTTTTGCAAGGTATCTATCAGTTGATTTTTTATAATTATTCCATATTTTCATTAAAATTCAATGTTTTTTTTGGAAAGATTTCTATTGAATAATTTCGAAATTTTTCCATAGAATGTAAATACATTTGTCTAGATGATAAATATTCGATATTACATTGTTCTTGAAAATTTTGACTATTGTCATAATATAAGGAGGGTTCACTATTTTCTATTGAATTTAAAATTTGGTCCTCCTCACTTGTTTATGCAATAGTAAAAATGGGTTGTATATAGTTATCAACATCTATCCATTCTTCACTTTATATATCTATTTTTGTTTTTGCAGGCGAATATAATGTAAATTCCTTTTTTGAACTGCCATCTGAAATAAACATGTCTCTTGATCTACAACTAATGAAAGAATCAATTGTAGCTAACCAAGGTATTCCTAAAATTAATGGATGCCCTCCTAAATTATTCTTGGGTGTTAAGACCATGAAATCGACAGAATATTCCCAAGAATCTAAGGATAAAAAAATATCTTCTAACACACCATTAGGTTTAATTACTGATATGTATGCTAATTGTAATAATGTTGGTGTGTATTGAAGGTTAGGAAGTTTTAGTTGATCCATGATTTTTTTACTCATTATGTTTATGGATGCTCCCAAATCAATCAGTGTGTTTGGTATTTCAATTCCATTGATGTGAATTTTCACAATGGGGCTCCCTGGATATAAATATTTTTGCATTTTTTCCTTCCCCGTCATGATGTCTGCAATTCTCCCAACTAATTGGATTCTTTTTATGTATTTTCTTTTTCTTTGAGTACTTATTTCCTTAAATTTTTTTACAAAAATTGGTATTTCTTATATAGCTTTCAATAAAGGAATTTTTATACAGATATTTTTCAATTCATCCATTATATCATAATCAGGCAATGTGATTTGTTTTTCTACTCCATAAATTTCCACCTTTCAGTAAAAGGTGGTCTTGTAATAGATACTGAAAGGTTGTTCTATAATAGGATTATCAGCAGAAATTATGGGAATATTTTATGTTTAATCACTTTCTTTCTGAGGAAGAGAAATTTCTTCTTCTTCAGGTTTATTGCTATTTTTTCGAGAGTTTTTCTTTGTTTCCTAATTAACAATAGAGTGTTTCTTCTTTTCTAATACTCTACCAAATCTTAATTGAACATTATTTAGATCTAGTGGAGTTATTATATAATTTTGAGAATTATGCCCTTCCATTGTTGTAAACAGGTTTATTATTTGGATTTGGAAGTGGTTGAATGAGTAATTGGTTTGGTTTTTGTGCAAATGGTAGGGAGAGTTGTGGATTTGTATTTTGAACTTGAGCTTTAGGTAATTGATTATTCTGAGGAAAGAATTGTGGTGGGAAATATTGATAGGGTGGTGGATATTGTTGATATTGAGCATATCTTCCATAAGTATTTTTCCACCCTTGATTCCAATGTTGTGGTTGTGATTGAACCCAAGGCTACCATGGCATAGGTGAATTCCAATCACTTTGTGAATATTGTGCAAATTGTTGAGAATTAAAAATTTTATTTTGATTTTGAAGACTTTTCCATGGTCTTCTGGCAATAGAGCAAAGAGGATCAACCTGATTTGGCATTCCTTATTCACTATATGCAGCCTTAAGACCTAGTATAGAGGGGCATTCTTTAGTATCATGATTTTTTGTACATATTACACAAGTTTCTCTAGTTTTTAAGTCTAAAGGACACTCTGTTGTGGAGGTAAATCCCCTCTACGGACAGAGGCGATCCCACCAGCCCTAGAGTGGGTCTAGAAACAATCGAAACACGCAAAACTATTGGTTCCTAGTTACAAAAGATAGAATCGCGATAGATCGCTTACCGTGATTCCGTCGCTGCTGTTTTCGAAGAAGAAATGGTGCTTCCATTCCTAGCTGGACAGGTCATGATCCGTGAGCTTGCTGCATCCAGATACCTGTAAACATGAAAAGAAGAGAGACAACATGCAACGTAATATTTCACACTTTTATAACTATCGATCATTTAGAGAGGAACGAATGAAATTGCATTATATAATGGACAAACACAATCATGGAACCAATAGCAGAGTCATGTATATTAAGATACGAGAGAACGATTACAACTGGTGCTATGACGTCGTGATCTTCCTTCGACAGGGTTCCAGCGGGACGTGTCTCACAAAGCTCGTCAGGGATTCGATAGAAATCTCTCTCTCACAGGGTTCTCCTTAGCTCTGCTCTTGATTGTCACTCAGCTATAATTTCCTTCCCAAAAGTTTAGCTGGCTAGCAAATGGAGAGGGAAGGATTTTATAGAGGGAGAAGGAGAGGTTAGGCTCCCTATAATCATGGGGGAGAGTCCTATCTCTTAGGAAGGTTTCTTGAAAGGTGGAAAACCACTTCCTAAACAGGGAGATTTGGAGGCAAACAACCCAACCCCTTTATAAAAGCCTGCCCTCCCCAGCGGAGTCGCCAAATTGTTGTGGAGGTAAATCCCCTCTGCGGACAGAGGCGATCCCACTAGCCCTAGAGTGGGTCTAGCAACAATCGAAACATGCAAAACTATTGGTTCCTAGTTACAAAAGATAGAATCGCGATAGATCTCTTACTGTGATTCCTTCACTACTGTTGTTAAAGAATAAATGGCGCTTCCGTTCCTAGCTGGGCAGGTCACGATCCGTGAGCTTTCTGCATCCAAACACTTGTACACATGCAAAGAAGAGTGACAACATGCAACGTAATATTTCACACTTTTATAACTATCGATCAGTTAGAGAGGAATGAATGAAATTGCATTATATAATAGACAAACACAATCATGGAACCAATAGCAGATTCATGTATATTAAGATACGAGAGAACGATTACAACCGGTGCTCTGACGTTGTGATCTTCCTTCGACAGGGTTCCAGTGGGACGTGTCTCACAAAACTCGTCAGGGATTTGAAAATTGTTGTGGAAGTAAATCCCCTCTGTGGACAGAGGCAATCCCACTAGCCCTAGAGTGGGTCTAGCAACAATCGAAACACGCAAAAATATTGGTTCCTAGTTACAAAAGATAGAATCGCGATAGATTTCTTACCGTGATTCCTTCGCTGATGTTGTCAAAGAAGAAATGGCGCTTCTGTTCCTAGCTGGACAGGTCACAATCCGTGAGCTTGCTGCATCCAGATACCTATACACATGCAAAGAAGAGAGACAACATGCAACGTAATATTTCACACTTTTATAACTATCGATTAGTTAGAGAGGAACGAATTAAATTGCATTATGTAATGGACAAACAAAATCATGGAACCAATAGCAGAGTCATGTATATTAAGATACGAGAGAAAAATTACAACCGGTGCTCTAACGCCGTGATCTTCCTTCGACAGGGTTCCAGTGGGACGTGTCTCACAAAGCTCGTCAGGGATTCGACAGAACTCTCTCTCTCACAGGGTTCTCCTTAGCTCTGCTCTTGATTGTCACTCAGCTATAATTTCCTTCCCAAAAGTTCAACTAGATAAATGGAGAGGGCGGGCTTTTATAGAGGGAGAAGGAGAGGTTAGGCTCCCTATAATCATGGGGGAGAGTCCTATCTCTTAGGAAGGTTCCATGAGAGGTGGAAAACCACTTCCTAAATAGGGAGATTCGAAATCAAACAACCCAACCCCTTTTTGATGATTTGTTCTGAAGTTGTTAGAATCAAACTTCCGCCTTCTATTGTTAAAAACATTCCTTAATAGGCTTGGCGAGGGCATAACACAGGGATAGAGCGCCAGCTGGCATGCCCACTACTGTACATTTTCCCCATTGGCGCGAGGGATGAACTGGCTACCTGCGCCAATGCCAAAACATGGGTTTTTAGGGTTTTTCAAAGGAAATGTTCTTGAGGAGAATTCTTGCCCTTATGCAGAAGGATGCCATCAAGGTGTTTTCAGGACATTTTACTATTCAAGGTCACAGGAATAGTCCTCCAATGTACAGGACGAGGGATTGCAAGGATGGTGACAAAATGCTGTGTAACACACTCTCAGAGCATTTTTCTTTCTATACCTAGGATAGAAGATAGATAATGCAACATTCTCAGCTTTTTTCTTGTTCTGTATTTTAAGGGTGTCAATTTTCTCACTAAGACTCCCTAAAATATCTATTTTAAAATTATCAAGAAAATTACCTAATTCTTCCCTACTAACTATCCCAACTGCAGATTGATGCCAGGATACTAGGTTAAATCAGATCCTAGCATATAAAAACGCGTGTGTGCTTTCAAATCATTAATAATCTCATCTAATTCTTCATAAAAAAAACATTTGATTCAGCTTCAAATATACATAATGGAAAGACAACTATACAAACAAAATATTGATTGATATTAACACAAAATTTCAAACTCTATCATTGGCCGAATATTACAATGGACGGCCTCTCGGCTATTGGCCCTCTTACAAAAGCTCTCAAACCATCTCTATATTCCTCACTTCCTCACTTGTCTTTCATCCTCACTCAATCCTCCTATTTATACATAAATATGAATTTATTTCACTCCATAATTTCCTCCACACAAATCTCAACTAAAATCTAAATTAGATTTATCTTTTTTTGGACCCAAAAAAGTCTCGTTTATGGAATTCCTAATCCCTAGATTATCTACCTAATTCAACTCTACTCATATCCTTAATTTATGAAAATAATATTTACAATAATCTGCACTTTACAATTTTCTTAATTTATTAAAATGAGAAAAATAATTAATAAAATAATAAAAACACCTCACCCCCTAAATTACACAAATGAATAATGAAAATTTAGCTTTGATGCTCTTGCATCAGACTCCCCATGTAGAGAAGTTTCCATAGACTCTTGTCTATGAGGTCTGTCGCTTTTCTGTAATAATGCGACAGCCACAAATCCTGATGACTTGCTCCCTCCAGGATTCCAGACTCTGTTCCACCGCTGGTCCTTGAAAGTATCAACTCTATTTGGTAACTCATCATGCACTCTGTCAATCGGATTCCATCGGCTTCTCCAACACTTTCTTTTTCCAATTCCTCGGAGTAATTCATCTTTGTCGAATTCTTTCGTCTCCAACTAAGTTGAACACTCAACTTTCTGCAATGAAGAATAATCAAGAACTCCTTCTTGATTACAAATATATTCTTTGATTGCTTTTATAGCAACAATTTCGTCATCCAGTGTTGTAGCTGCATTCATCAACAAACTGTTAGTTTTAAAAAAATAGTACCTTTCAGCCTCTTTTGATGCTTCAAGCACCAATCTCCCGTCATCGACTTTCTGGATTTCAACAGATCCTGTTTTGAATTGCTAGCTTATTTCATCTTTATCTTGTTGTATCAATATTTCTGTCTCCTTTATGTCTCTACAGACATAACTTTCTTGCTGCCCCTGATCTTCAATCTCAACTCCAAATAATTTCTGCTCAATTTCTCTGATTTCAACATCATATTTATTTATGTTTCCTTCTTTATCTACAACCATATTATCATTTGAAGAGCTAAAACATTCACTTAAATCTATAAATGTTAAAAACATGTCATCCCTATCATGCATAGTAACTGCAATATATTATGGATCAGGTTTTGCAAGCTTTATTTCTCCCTCAGGTTCCTTAAGCCATCATTCCAATAACTCAATTTCCATGTGAAATCTTTCCAGCACCTCATCACAACCTTCATTACTAGATTCATTCTTCTTCTGGAAATATTCCTCAGTTATCCTGTTTTCTGTTTCATCACACTGCAAAATTCCTTCAGCAATTTCATTAAACAAATACATTTGTTTACCTCCTTGGAATATCTCTTCGGAATTTCCATTATGCTTCTGCTCCATAACAGCTTCAACTGGTTGTCTTACCCCAAACAAGAATTCATTGATGATTTCTTCATGTTGCAACAAATCAGTACCTTCCTCCTCTGAAAGGAATTCTCCATCAAACTTCACCTCAAGAGTTTCATTCTTCTTTATGACAGTTTCATTAGACTGTCCACCATCTTTCGCATATCCTGCAAACGTACATAAACTGTGAGAAAAAATGCAAGGCTTCATAGCCTCATCTGCTTCTCTCGACAACACATCTTCAAATTCTTCCAAACTATTCCAATAGTTCATGAGATCTTTCTCATTGATCTCTTCACCCAGAATTTCACCCTATTCCGGGCCACAAATGGAAACTTCCATTTTCAACTCAGCCTCTCTGAGTTCTTCAAACCTCAACTGCACACTCATCATCTGCTCAAGCTTCCTCAGCTCTTCTGTCAGCTGTATGTTTACCTGTTGTACCCTCTTTTCCACTTTACTTTCTTCCTCATGGTCCAACCATGTCTCTGGTCTTTCACATTTCTCTGCAACAATTCCATTAAAAATTCAAGGTGAACTGTTATTTTAGCCTTCTCCTGCTCATAATCTTCATCATTCAACTGCTCACATATGCCACTTACCTTGGCATTTTCCTTCTTATTTCTTCTGTTGAGGTCTTTCTTAGAACCTCTGAAATGACTATCGGCAATCATCTTCTCCTCCTTTGTAAACTTCATCTATTCACGTGTGGATTTCATTCAATCCCCTTTTCAACAATCCTTCACACTTGCCATCAAAAATGCAAGCTCTCTTCCTACGCTTGACCTCTTTCGGTTCTCTATCTTGGAATCATCTCTGGACAATTCTCTTGCTTCACTTTGCTGCAAACAACAATTTATTAATGCTTGTGTTACAATGACCAAACTCTTTGGGTGTCGAGATCCGCCAATCATGCACCCAATTACATTCAAACTTTTGACTTTGGTTTACGATTCTTTGACTTCAAACTTTACATCAACTTTTCATCTTGGATGAAAAATACTCAATATTAACTCAAACTATCTAAACTTTCATTTAACCCTAACCTCTGTTTTGACTTCAAGGCTTGACTCAATAATTTTACAATAGTGGATATTTTGACTTAATTCAAGTTATACAATATTCCAATGAACATACACCCCTAATACATTTTTAGGATGTAAAATCTTCACTCTCTCTCATACTCCATTCTTATGAAAACATCATCAGTTCCCATTATCATTTCACATGATACTGAAGTCTTTAGTCGAAATGCAATCCATGTTTTCCAAGATTTATTTTATGGTGAAAATAAATAAACCATTCAATTTTCAACATTCAAAAATACCTTCCTGAATTACCATACCTTATGCTCTCTTCAAGGTTATTTAATAAACCTTTCCCTTGCATTTGCAACTCTCTGGATCCCACTCTTTTGTGTCGTCTTTTTCACTGTGACTACTCGCATGCCCTTCATACCATAAGCTCATCATTTTAGTGCAAACATTTTTCCTGCACTTTTATGCACCATACAACATCAATTCACATCTCTTCACTTGTGTACAGAGAACAAGCTATTCATATTTCAACCTCTTCGATGAAAAATGTATAACTCGTACATTGTGTCCATCCTGAATAATTCCTCCTTAGATGCCGCCACATGATGGTAAAAACAAAGATTCTACAACATCAAGAAATTGTGTTTTCAACCTTAAACACAAATCAAAATAATTCTCCCGTTCCAACTACAAGCTTTGGTCCAAAAATGACTTAACCAAAACTACGAAGAGTCCACATTATGCATAATAAACCTTCTCACATAAAAATTCATACTTCTTTTTATATCACCCAGGATAGCGCATTTTTCATTCATTTTCCATTCATTTATACCTCCGCATTTGCAACATTTTCACTCTTTCATAACATTTACAAAGATCAACTTCTCGAGTATGGCAAGGAAATTTAATCATCCATATTTTAAAATACCTCTACTTAATGAATATTGATTCATTCAATGCGCACTTACCTTGAATATTCTTGTGGTTGAAATGATCCAACCCTTCTCTCGTGTATTCTTTTAGGAATACATTCAAGTCTCTACAGACTTTGTCTCCCACCAAAATTCGATGCAATCAACCAATGCACACTTTAGTATTGAATGTATCAAGAAATTATAATATATATAATTCCAAATAATTTAGACCCTTCGTTTGAATTCATGATTTACTTTACTTTGAATGTGCAAGGTCCATTCTTTCCCCAACAAATAAATCTCTTCCCAACAATTTTCTAACATAAATATTTCCCAGCAAACAAATGTTAGAAACCTTCAAAATACGCACAATCTCCCTTCTTAGCTTAAGCCAAATTCCCTCATCTCAATCTGTCGAGTTTTTCTTCAATTTCAATTTCTTGGCTTTGAAAACATGAAACCTTAATGTGACGGAATATCCTTCCAAGATTATACTCTCCAAAAAAAAACGTACATGAACTATTTGCAAAAACTTTACCTTGATCAATCCCAGTGACATTTTATTACGCTGAAACCGCACCTATTTCACAAGCCCACACATGCCTTTTTAAAGTGCATTGATACGAATGGCTTCCAAAAATTGATGTAGAAAACACAATTTCCACTTCACAATTTAGTATAGCAAAATGTTCAATTTTACTAAGACCCGAATTTACTCTTCAACATGATGGAATTGATTCCTTCCTCACCACTTAATGTGCAATTCCAATTTCCTTAAAAAAACATGTGACAATGATCTATATTGCAGTTTTTTTTTTATTCTACAAACTTCATTCCCAAAGCCCAATAGAATCCTTAAAAGATCGTTGTTACATATACAATAATAAAAAAATCAAAAGTTTGATAATTTGAATCCATTTAAAAAATTCAACACATTCTTTTGTGGTTGAACCCACGGTTCACACAACCCAACACTGCAATCAACATCGCCAGATCCCCACATATGAGGCTACCTTTTGTGGTTGAACCCACGGTTCACACATCCCAACACCATTATTAACAAACCAATCAACATCGCCATTATTAAACAAAGGTGATCACATAATCCTTCACGCCACGATTCATATTAATCAAATCCAACTAATAAATAAATGTTCTTGGCCCATTAAAAGGATTCAACTCATCCTGCTCTGTTGTAACACATTTTATATAACTTGACTTACGCAGGGATGTTGTTACATACCTGTGGCTTTTACAATCTATACATGAACATGCGTCAAAGCTGTGGCGTAAATGCTAAGACGGTTCAATATCATGCTTACCATATGTTAATCACTGAGACATTTACCAATGCCGCTTAGAAATGTTTCACTGCTTACCGAATGTTACACCCTCTGCCACACAAGCTCACAGTCACACAACCCGTCGCCTGTGGCACGTATGTCGTGATGTCACCATTGCTGCACGTTGTGCATTTTTTTATGATTGCTTCACGAAACTAGACTGTTGCGATGCAATGCAATTTGGAACAGTTTCACAAGTTTCCCTTCTTCAATGTTATTTCCCATGGGTTGAATAATGCGTTGATTCATCCGCCACCACCATTCAAATGCTATCGAGTTAAAATAAAAACAATGTGGTCTTGCTTCTCCTTATCCTCATTTGCATCATGCCTCCACTCTCTCACTCGATCTACACTCACCATGGATACACAAGAGTTTATCTCTGCAAGTAGAAATGATACCATCCTCCACATCACAGGTACACAAACACCATTCTAATTGAACATTTGTAATGGGATGTACAGCCTTAACTCGTCTAATGGTGTCCACACTAGCTTCAGAGAGCCCAATATATTTGACTTCTCCTTCTTTCACAAGCTTCTTCATTTTTCCCACGATTTCTTTTATTGGAACTATAGTAGCCACACGGTGCTGGTAGTAAAGATAAATATATTCCACATCAAGGCACTTCAGGTTGTCTTCACAAGCTTTGTTTACATACTTTGTCGAGCCTTTAACATGAAAACACCTTCTATTACGACATTGCCAAACTGATAACTGTGTTCATACTCAAACACACTTCTCGCATATTCTACCGTCACGTAGGCTTACGGATGTATTCTCTACACATAACATATTTTATCCGGCTTTGATACCAAAGGATGCCAGGATATTGGGTTAAATCAGATCCTAGCATATAAAAACTCGTGTGTGCTTCCAAAGCATTAATAATCTCATCTAATTCTTCATAAAAAAAACATTTGATTCAGCTTCAAATATACATAACGAAAAGAGAGCTATACAAACAAAATATTGATTGATATTAACACAAAATGTCAGACTCAATCATTGGCCAAATATTACAATGGATGGCCTCTCGGCTCTCGGCCCTCTTACAAAAGCTCTCAAACCATCTCTATATTCCTCACTTCCTCACTTCTCTTTCATCCTCACTCAATCCTTCTAAATTAGATTTATCTTTTTTTGGACCCAACTAAGTCTCGTTTATGGAATTCATAATCCCTAGATTATCTACCTAATTCAACTTCACTCATATCCTTAATTTATGAAAAGAATATTTACAATAATCCTCACTTTACAATTTTCTCTTTTAATTTATTAAAATGAGCAAAACAATTAAAACACCTCACCCCCTAAATTACACAAATGAATAATGAAAATTTAGCTTTGATGCTCCTGCATCATAGATTTATTTATTCTTGATAAGAGAGGATCTCCTGGACTTTTCTCGGTTCATGATTTACCCCTTGAAATATGTACACATAATTCACAAATTTCTCTAAATGGTAATTGAGAAATGTCTCCTTTCCCCATTACATTGAGGAGATCAATCCACTCATCCCTGATGGATTTGAGTATGAGATCTTTCAAATTTTCCTCTTCCAGATTATCCATTTTTACCTTAAACATGGTAGATCCCGCTCCTCTTCCTTAGCGGAGCGTGCTGAAAAGACAAAACATCACATTTTCAACGAAGATGCTAAGGTGATCACGAGGATTTACCATTTCCACCACCTTAATTTAAGGGAAGCCTTAGAAATTGAAAAGAGACTGGTAAACCTTAACAGGGATGATGGGTGGAGTGTTAGCAGGTGTTGCATTCCTCCCCTTCACTCTTATTTGTTGTTTCTTACCGCTCGGTTCTCCCTCATGTCCATTCGCCTCTTCTTAAACAACCCTCGCCGCCCCCCTCCCCCCCCGCCAACCCTTTGTATATATATATATTAAAATTGAAATTATTTCATTCTTTCTAATTATAATATTTATTTCTATTTTTTATATATAATGTATTGAAATAGCTATTAATTAGGATTTATCTTATTAAAATTACTTATCAAGTAAAAATAAATAATAATAATAATATATTAGAATTATATACAACTATTAATTAATTCATATTTAAATTAATTAAATGTCTTATTTTCCTTTATTTAGTCAAAAAAAAATACAAATTAATAAAATAATAATAATAGTAATATACGTTAAAATTATATACAACTATTAATAAATTCATTTCTTATTTTCCTTATTTGAGTCAAACTAGATGTTTTACAATAGCTAGTTGGAGCATCCCTCTATCTATTTAAACTGGTTAACTGATCAGATTTATCATCTTGTCCTGATGATGAACCACACTGGCTGGTTCGAAACGCGTTGACAAAATATTCTTGGATGTGATTATCACCGAAAGATTTTTTTATACAGGGTAGACACAACTTGAGAACCTAATAAGACAAAACACTATGATGCTGGAGTTGGGGTGAACTCAAGCCAGAAATATTGGACTTGGTGTCTCTCAGTCACATACTCATGCCAAGCTTGGTACTGAGTGACGGTCTCCCCAAACTGTGAGATAGTGTCAAGCTGGAAGCGAACTCTTCCCTCCATAGCATCTGGGTACAATGTCTTGGAACCGATCTTAACCTCTTTCTCAATCAAGAGCAACATTGTTCTAATCTGAACCATGCCACCCATGTAAGTCTGAAAGTTATTTCTATTCACTTCGAAGTCCTCCTGGGTGGACATCTGCTACAGGTACTAATCAACGTCATGTCGAACTTTCCATTTGTGTTTAGTCTCGGCAAGTGTACCAACTAATGGGATCCGATGGGTTCTTACCATGAAATCCAAACTACTATATATCCGTACATATGAGGCTTGAATGTTTCTGATGAATGAGGTGATCTGATTTTTGTTCTAGATCAACATCTGAACTCTAGCTTTCTCCATCTTCTTTACCAGTGTAAGCGGTGAGGCCTTGTATCACATTTTCCATACATGAACAACGATGATGTCAGCTTGTGCATTCTTAAGGATCTTGACAAACTCTCTGCTCTGTCGTTCCAAGTCATGTAATCAGACAACTACCTTATGTACGGCCACAAAATCCTCATGAAGGTCCTGCATAGTGTCTCCAAGTGTGGATAATTCAGCAAGTATCTGTTGTGTAACCAGCTCCAAAAA
Source organism: Pinus albicaulis (assembly GCA_034641835.2). Lineage (NCBI taxonomy): Eukaryota > Viridiplantae > Streptophyta > Pinopsida > Pinales > Pinaceae > Pinus > Pinus albicaulis. The sequence continues at coordinate 924,590,814 of CM076579.1, forward strand.
TAGAAGAAAAGAGATATCAATGCCTTAGAAATAAGCCACTTCGAGGGGAAAACCTCCAATACATTACATAAATGAACAATTCTTGGATGATACAAATGAACAAAACCTCCTTCTATATATAGGAGTCCATGGGGCCACAATATAATCCTAGTGGGGCCACAATGTAATCCTAGCCGACCTAACAATAATAATGTAAGGGCACAATAATAACAATATGGGGGTTACGGGGGTACAATAATAACAATAAGGGGGGCTACACTAACATAATAAGGGGCTACACTATTAATATAGGGACTTAACATGCCCCTCTCCTTCAAACAAGTGTTGTCCTCAACGCTTGATTATTTCTTGATGCTTCTGTATAAAATTCTCATCTTCCCATGTGAAATCTTCTACAGGAAAGTTCTTCCACTTGCTGAGATACTCTGAAATTGATCGTACTTGTCGAGTTCTTGTTTCTATGACTACTTCATAACTTCTTTCGATGTCATGTTGATCTTCCTGTTGTTTCATTAGATTCTGCACCAAAGTTGGGTTATCCTTTGAGAGTTGGAGAACTTGTTGTTGATGCTCGATGTGATCTTCCCCTAACTTATCCTCCATATTTTATATTATTTGATCCTTCAAACCATCCAACTTAGCCTCCATTTCTGCTTTTAAACCATCTATTTCATCTTCAATTGCTCTTCGTAAGATCGAAACTTGTTGCACTTGGTACCGTAATTTTGATATCTCATACTGCAACTCTTCCTCTTCATGCGTCATAGTATAGCTTTTTGATGGATTAATGGGTATGGAATTATTTTTTGGAGGCATTATAGAACCCAATACTGATAAAAATTCTAAAATATGCACTCGGAATCACTTCAATTTCTTTTTCAAACAAACGTTATGCAATTTTAAAAACCAGACACACACCTTTCTCTTTCTTTGAGGAGCTCGATATTGAAATTGTATTATCTCTATGATTGCGGATCTTCAATATCTGAAATTAAGCACTGAAGTAGCCCTCTTAATTATCTTTTGAATGCCATAGGTTTGACCTAATTTTGATTCTTCAAGACAAAGTTATGTCTAATCTTCCACAATGACCTAATTATGGACTAGTTCAGTAGAGCGAACTTGTACGACTTGCCACGTGTCACTTTTTTTTCCTTTGTCTCTGAAATTGATAGCCAAGAAACTAAATTCTATGTACTTGTGACCACTTTTTACGGCACTCCAATCCGATGCCCAGAGAGAGAGTTATTGAACTTTTCCCACGATCACCTCTTTGAGATGCAATTCAGGAGCCTGAAAAAGTACTACCTGCCACAGATCATATCTCCAAACATATTATGAACCAAGCTCTGAAATTTTTTGAAGAATTTCCTCAGGAGTTCAGCTTCGCACCATATGAATTTCAGATTCTGAACCTTCGTAGAAAAAACGTTATAGCGCAAATTCCACGATGACCTGTTTAGGAGCCTGAAAAAAGACCTAACTTCCACAGATCATATCTCCGAAAATATTGCGAATAAACTCACAAATTTTTAGACAATCTTCCTCCGGATTTACGCCGCACCCTAAAACTTTCGGCTTTTTGAAACTTCGTAGAAAAAATTTATAAACGAAAATGCATCGATGACACATTTGGAGCGATTGAAACCCTAGAATCCAAACCTCTGATACCAAATGTTGTGTAACCGGTTCCAAAAATAGAAGAAAAGAGATATCAACGCCTTAGAAATAAGCCACTTCGAGGGGGCAACCTCCAATACATTACATAAATGAACAATTCTTGGATGATACAAATGAACAAAACCTCCTTCTATATATAGGAGCCCATGGGGCCACAATATAATCCTAGTGGGGCCACAATGTAATCCTAGCCGACCTAACAATAATAATCTAAGGGCACAATAATAAGAATATGGGGGTTACAGGGGTACAATAATAACAATAAGGGGGGCTACACTAACATAATAAGGGGCTACACTATTAATATAGGGACTTAACAATATCTCTATTCTTATCTCCTCTCAGTATATATGTGCAGAAGGTGCATTATGCAGTGCTACATGGAGTTGTTCATTCTCTTGATGAAGTTCCTATAGATTCTGCGCTAACTTCTTGTTCTCGGCCACCAAACACTGAGTGTTAGATTTCGCTGCTTTTGTGAAGGCCAAACCAACAATGACAATGTTGATTGGATTCTTACTGGTGTCTACTGCTATCACCATTTCTCTCATGAATGCAGGTGATGCATGATCATCCGCAAAGTGATTTCTTCGTGCTTGTAATATATTCTTATGTAATTCATCAAATGAAAAATTGTACACATCCATCACCAGATCATCATTAAGGGGAACTACCTCCCCTTCCTCGCTTGAGGCTTTCTCTGTGGCTAAAGGTGGTGGAGTCTAAAAGGTGGCATGAGGTGCATTGGGCATCAATTCCACATCCTCATCTTGCAGCTCTGATCCCACTTCCATGTTCATGACTTCAATCAAATATTCAAGCTCTTTAGCAAAATCTCGCTCATGCGTCTGTTCGTTCACTCCTTATGTTTTTGATTGATCTTGTACTGACTCTTCAACTTGTATAGGTGTCGTCTCTTCCCGTCTCTTCCGTTGTGGCACTTTTCCTTCATTCTTCTTCCTGCTTCAGTCTCTCCTATTTTTCTCTTATTCTAAGCTCTTATTCTTCCTTCAACTCTTGTTCTTCTCTTTGTGCTCTTGGCACTAATTCTTCTAAGTATTGCTTCTGTCTCTTCCTATGCTTTGTTCTCTACTGCTTATGTCCCCTCTTTGCTTCGATTTCCAAAGCTACTTTCTCAGTGAGAGGATTTGCTTTCATCTTCCAACTTTATTCCTCTTCTGCATTTTCAGCTACCTTCTTCTTTCGTTTGTCCTGCACCAGACTGTTGTTTGTTGTTGTTGCTTATTCTGGAAATACTTTTGTCTTCAGAACAACTTGAGAAGTCCTAGTCATACTAATCGTCTCATGAGGTCGGGAGGAGTTACAAAAGTTATTCCATGGTTCCTCCTCTGACCATCAAAATATCTTGCTAACCCAGTTGTAGTATAAACTCGTATAGTGGTCTTTGTAAATTTCCCCCAGATCATATAGATTGTAACTGTTTATGTCAAACTCGAAGCTGACTATGGAGTTATCTTCAGCATCTGCAACTTTGAGGTTCTTAATCTTGTATAATCTGACCTACAAAGGAAGAGTTGGCCATGGTGCCTTCTTCGTCCTATGCAATGTTTCTGACAACCCTATGGAGATATGATAATATACCTCTTGCATCACAAGTTTTTCAATGGCATATCTTGGCAAAACATGTGGCGACTTCTACCCGCCGAATACTCTGGTCAATGTGACATCCGATAAGGCGAACCAATCTGAAATCTCTGATATCATCTCTATAGTTGCTCGTGACATGTAAGGTGTTTCGTCTTGAAAGATGATCTTGTAAAGCAGGATGATAAAGTGATCAGTAAGTTGTTCCATGACTATGGGATGATTACAATCTGAAAGTAGCTTGCAATAGATATGTACGGCAGTTTCTCTTAGTTTCCATGTCCAGTTCATGCCACGAAACTGAATTTGTGCACAGATTGCATCCAGTTAGTATGCATACATGTAGAAGAGTGCTTGCTCGCCCTTGGGTGGACTCCGATCTTGTGTCACGTGGAATCTCAGCTGATGAGAGCTGATGAGCCAAAAAATATAACCAGCTGAATGGCTTCCCTTGGTTCAATAAGATATCCAACCCCTTAGGAAAGGTCTTTGTGTTTAGTTGGCTATACATTCTGCAAGCTAGTATGACCAAAAGCTGATAGGATTTCCTGAGTGCTTTAGTCTTGTACATGTGGGTGGGTGTTTGTCTAAACTTTGTTGGCTCCTTCACCCAAACCTTGATGATATCTCTTGTGTTCGCGTAGCTATTATTGACATAGAACAATGATTCCATGTTCTTCACTGGCCCAGGAAGATGATACATCTGCTAAAAATCTATTGCCAAGAATGTAGCAAGCTTCTTCCCACTGGTGTTTCTCAATGTCATAGTTTTCTCATTAGTGTTTGAGACAACCCAGCTAATCACATTCGCACATGGGAAGGTTGGATACCTTTATGCAACCTTGTAAGGCCCTGAGTGCATGATGTTGAGATACACCTGCATGTCCTCTAAGTCTTCCTAGAAGTCCTTTGTAAACTCATCTTTGATCTGATTCCATGTCAGTTTTTATCCCTTCTCTACAAACCTCTGAGTGTCTACATAAAATAGAAAGTTAACTAGAACTTGTTCAACTGCTTCCCCAGTATTTATTTCAACGGTTTTGAAGAAGCTCTCTTATATATGATTGTGAAAGTGACTGCAGGAGATATGCTCAACAACTATTGTACTTGTGGGACAGAAAAGACACTGACAACAAGCAAATATCAGTTATAAGAAAAAAATACTTTTAGGACATGTTCACGCAGCATAATGGGAAATTTACTAGAAGGATTATGAAATCATTGCTGGGAAGAGGGTATGATTCATTGAGGGGACTACACACTGCGCAGTCCCAATAGCCAGTGTCGAAGATTGAGGACTGAGACTGCACAATGCGCAGTTTAGCCTGGGCAGTGGGTTGGGAGAGACTACGCATTGCGCAGTCTCAGTGTCCAGGATGTAGGCCAAGACATGGTACAGTGCAATGTGCAGTGGGACCAGCTTGTATTGTGCATTACACGATTCCAAATGCCAAGCTTTGAGCTTGGGCCTCAATATTTCGAAATTCCTAGCTTTGAAAAGTGAATTTTGGCCATGGGAAACATAGATATGCCCAAGGGAAGTGTGAAAAATGAGCGAATGTGATAAATGGTGAAGTCTTAAGTGCAAATCTGACTAAGTGTGATTGAAACAAGACAAATCGAATGCATAAACTGAAAAAAATATAAGTTAACGAGATCAGTGAGGAGAGTCACCACAACAACTATGACCATCGTTGAAAAACGAAGAAACCGATGCAACACTTGTAACAGGAAAAAAATAACTTGAAACAACACTTCTAGAAGCTAAATAAAGTGAAAATGGCAGCGTGCATGCAAAGAAACAAGAAAAACAACACTCATGCAAGCCAAATGGAAAAAAGCGACTAAAGGCGATAAATGAAAAACTTACACGAAAAAACGATGAAAATTGTATCGAAGTTCCTTGATCTCCTCGGGAATGCTAGAGCTCCAAGATCGAGTGTGAGAATGAGCTCTAGGGGCTTCGATTAAATAGATTTGAGAAACTAGGGTTTATGAAGCGCATGCCGAAAATCAAGGGAAAAGTGACACATGGCAATAGTTTCGAAAAATAGCAAGTGTGCTTCCCTCAGGTTACTAAAAATAGATCCATAAATTTTAGGGATGATTTTTGCTTTTTAGATGTTTCTTATTTTTCCTTGAAAACCTACCATGCACATCACCGAGAAGGATTGTGTAGTTCTGGAGAACTAGCAGCTCTCGGCTCAGTGCACAATGCATTTTCTGAGCTGAGTGAAGGATTGAAAAGTTTATGGGCTCAGTGCTAGGATACCTATTATGACTGCGCAGTTCTGAACATCAAGGTCAAGTTTGGCTCCATGAATTGCGTAGTTTTTGGAGGCAAGCCCAGAACTACTGCACAAGGCTTAGACATGAGGTTAACTTGTGACTTAGAAAATATTTGCTAAGTGAAGAGCAGGTGAATACAAGCATAAATAAAAGATAAACATCATTCAAATCATGGATACCTAATAACAATGCAAGGTAAGCTCATGTGAAAAGAAAGTTAGGCTCCAAAATCTAGGAAATGGAAAAAATTGGAGGGTGGTTGTAGCTACTACAACATGGTGGTATCGGATGTTGATATGCTTGGACCGATCATGAAAAAATGGATTCTCAGGGAGTTTGATACAACTCTGATTGTCACAATAATCATTGTAGGGTCCATCTGCTAACCAAATAATCCAACAAGGATCTTCCTCATCTAGATAGCCTCAGAAGCTTCTTGACTAGCATCCATGTACTCTACTTCTGCTGAACTTAGTGCAACTTATCTCTGCGTCTTGTTGTACCAAGAAACTACTACTAACCCAATGCTAAAGATTCCCCATGATGTGCTCTTCCTTTATGATGGACTCCCTACCCAATCTGCATCTATGAAGCCTTGAAGCTTCACTCCCTCTACCTGTTTGTAGCAAATACCAAACTGAATGGTGGCCCTAAGGTATCTCAACATGTGTTTTGATGCCTTCCAATGGATATTGTTTGGATTAACCATTGCTTGACTAAGTTGGTTAACTACATAACACATGTTTAGTCATGTGTTCAGCAAGTACATAAGTGAACCCACAAGCTTCTTGTAAATGGTAGCCTCTACCAATTCGCTTGAAGTAGCATCTTCCTTCCTCCAATTCCCTGCTAGAGGAGTCTCCATGTGAAACTTCTTCAGTATCTCGTTGGCATACTTGCTCCAAGAGACAAATAGTTCCCCATCTCCTTGCCAAATTTCCAAACCAAGGAAATAAAGCATGAGCCCCATGTCTTTCATCTTGAATTCTCTTGCCAAATCCTCTTTGCAATATTTTATCAGCTTCTCATCATCCGTTAGAATTAAATAATTGACATATAATACTATAATAAATAATTTACCTTCAACCACAATATGGTAAAGATTTGCATCTGCTTCACTTTTAGTGAAGCCCAACTTGTTGAAATAGTTGTCAATCCTGGTGTACCAAACATGGGGTGCTTGTTTCAATCCATACAGTGCTCGCTTGATTTTTCACACATGTGACTCTCTGTCAAAGGTCTCAAATCCTTTTGGCTGCTCTATGTACACCTCTTCCTCATTCACTTCGTTGAGGAAGGTTTTCTTCACATCCATCTGATGTATCTTCCATCCCATCTGCGCTGAAAGTGCTAGAATAAATCTAATTGAATATTACCTTGCTACTGGAGAAAAGGTATCCTCGTAATAAATTCCCTCCACCTGAGATAACCCCTTGGACACAAATAGGGCCTTGTGTTTCTCGACAATCCCATGTGCTACTTGCTTCACCTTGTAGATCCACTTGGAATCTACCACTGACTTATCCTCTGGCCTTGGAAAAACTTCCCCAGCGTTTTTCTTGATAATGGAATCATATTCCTCTACCATGGAATCAACCCATACTGGTTTTTGCATTGCTTCCTCAAATTAGGATAGCTCGGTCTCTACAATCTCACTCATTAGATCTATGTAGCTAGTGTACCGATCTAGTGACCTCATCTACCTGCGTCGTGATGTGGGTTCTCCCACATTCTCTCTAGAGTCATGCATCAATTTGTCATATTCTCTGGTGTTCTTTCTTCCATCTATGGATGTCTCTGCATGAGTGGGTGCTTCCACTCTCTACTCCTCTATTTATGGCTACTCCACAACATCATGAGGTTCTTCCTTTGTAGCTAAAAGCTCCTCAACTGCATGCAACTAAATATCCCTCTCAAGGGAACATCTCATGGCCTTCTCTTCATCGAACTTTACATCTCTATGAACAAATTTCATCCTGTGAGATGGCAGGTACACCCAATAGTTATGAGGTGTACCAGTGTACCCCACAAATATGCCCAACTCTGCTGTTGGATCTAGATTTTTCCTTGCAACCTTGGTAACATGACAGTAAACTGATGAACCAAAGATCTTGAAATGTGCCACATCTGGTTTCTTAGTGTACTCATCCCAAGAATACGATGAGTACTCATATTCTCCACATATACCGTTGTGTTTCATTCTTCAGCCCATAAGTGCAACGGTAGGCGTCGATCATGCAACATCACCCGTGCAGCTCCCACAATATGTCTTCTCTTTCTTTTTGCAACCCCATTCTATTGTGGGTTATAGGGTTATCTTAACTCCTGTCGAATTCCTTCTGATCCATATAATTTCTTGAACTCATTAAACACATATTTTGCATCGTTATCACTCCTCAGAGCCTTCACTTTCCTGCCTGTGTCTTTCTCAACAAGTTCTTTAAATTCACAAAATTTTGAGAATGTCTAGTCTTTCTTCTACATGAAGAATATCCAACACTTACGTGAGAAATCATCTACAAATATCACATAATACCTGTCCTTGGTTGTGGAGGCTATTGAGAACGGTCCACACACATCTAAGTGAACTCTTTCAAGGATCGCTTACGCTCGATTGTCCTTATCATGAAAGGTGGCTTTGGTGTATTTCCCCAATGTACACCTTTTGTGTGTATCTCGCTACTCTAGTGCACCCTTGGGAAGTCCTGTAGAAATCTGTTGCATGATCTTCAAGGCTCCATGGTGCAAATGGCCAAGTTGTCTATGCCATAATTCACTGATGTCTCGGCTTTGCACCTTCTTTTCTTTCATGCTCAAAGCAACACAATCTTCTAAATCCAATTTTTAAAGTTTATTTACCCGAACCTCAATCCGCTTCACTTGTCCCGTGGCTATGTAACGAATGAAAGCCTTTCCTTTTCTAAATAACACATCGAAGACATGGTCTTCGAATATAGCAACTAAAACTAAATTCTTCTTTAGACTCGAAACATAAATGACATCTTTTAATGTGAGGAAAACTAGACTCCCTCTGAATAGTAACAATATCGATATCGGTCGTGTTATACCTTCCATCATATCCCATATCGATGTGCATCTGGAGGTCCTTCTCCTCTAGGTCGTTGAAAAAATCTATGTTGCCCATCATATGGAATGAGGCTCCACTATCTAGATACCACATGCTACCCATCACTGATGTCACCATGCATGTAATTAGGGTGAGATCCAACTCAAATTGTGAAGCAAGAGCTTCATCTACCGCTCCTCCTTAGGGCTTCTTGTCAACCTTCTTGTGTGGACACTTTATGGCATAGTGTCCTAGCTCATGACAATGAAATCATTTAATATTTGACAAGTCCTTCTTCTTTTATACCTGACTATAATCTCCTTTGGATGGGGATTTATTCCCTTTCCCTTTCTTTGTCTTTCCATCCAAGGCACAGTTCTCCTCATCATCATGCTTTGATGAGGTTCCATCTCTGGTGTTCCGCCTTATTTCTTCTTGCACCAAGTCAGACCAAAAATGCTCCCTCTCTGGTAGCTTCTCCCTCCCATTTACTGAATCCTGGTAGTTGTGCCATCTCTTGGGAAGGCCTAGAAGTGCTAGGCTGACCAAATCATCTTTAACAATTGTAAAACCAACACTCCCAAGCTCATCCCAACATTGGGTGAACTTGCTCATGCACTGTGGTATTGTGTCGCCCTTATCCATATTGATTTTCCTGAGCTTTTCCTTCAGTTCCAACTTCTTATGGTCACTGTTGTTCTTAAACAGGTATTTTAAGGCCTTCCACATTGCATATGGAGTCTCCTTCCCATGGATTTTCGAGACAATATGATCTCAAACTCCTTCCAGTAAGATCATTCTTGCCTTTTCTACGCTCTTCTTCCAATCTACTAGATCCTGGGCATCAGCTAATGTTGGTTTCGGGATATCCTTATCAATGAACTCCTTCAATCCATTATCTTCCATGACTGCTTCCATCTTGTCCTTCCAAGCAATATAATTTGAGCTACCATTAAGGGCATACTCGACCTCAGACCATAGAACACCATCTTGATCCTGCTGCTAGCTCTGGAGAATAGATCTGCAAAACTCACTCCTCTTGCAAGGACAAACTCATATTCTTCTATTCTATTGTGATTTCAGCTCGGATACCATGTAGAAATTCCTTGTAGATTCAAACTGCTAGTTGTAATTTACTAAAACAATAGATTTGAATCTACTCTACCAACTGCAGAAACAATTAACGATTTTGAAATCACGAAGCATACAAGAGAAAGAATTCAATCAACACATTACACAATGATTTCCTGGGGAAAGCCACAACTAAAAATCTCGCTTTCTGTATATTGCATTAGTCAAAAAATATGAGAAGATTACAATGTTTTTCTCAAGCTCGAGCAACCCGTGCACTAGTTCTATCTGTCTCACTGCTTCCTAGACAAGCCTTGGCTAATACTTAACCAATTGTATGCTTTCCCAAGTCCATATTTCCTTACATTGTTTCCTTTGGAATTAACACCTATTAATTATGGAAATACCTAATCCACAAACACACAATACATCATAGGCCTTTTGCTGATTTCATGCACCACCTGAACAATTTGGATGATATTACAACTAATAGTCCACTTACCTTGAACTCCAATCTCGACTGGGTAACTCATAGATCACACATGCATGAGTTATTTATGGTTGAATTATCAGTTAACTGACCATTATTAGTGAACTAGTTGAACACTGAACTTGCTCTCAACTGCTAGACCTATTACTAATTCCTCCAATAGTTGGAAGTGGTCTAACTTTAACTTATTTAAACTGAATCAATTAATTACAACTCAAAATAAGCTCAACTAGGACTCCTATAAAGTAGGATCTACTCTACATGACTCAAGTTAGACCCTCAACTCGAATTAAATGAACCAACTAAGTCAAACTAACTTAGTTAACTCGTACAAGTTGTCATGTGATATGGAATTACAATTTTCTTCTAATTTAAGTCAAGGGGAAATTAAATTAGAATCTTTCATGGTGTCATTTTCAACATCCAAGGAATTATGTAAAACGATTTGGGTATTAAACCCTTGACTTCCTCTTCCAAACCCCTGCATTAATCCACTCTGGTAAACCTCTACACTTTAGAGCTACTCTGATACCATGAAAAAAATCGATAAAAATATCGCTTATTGCAATCAACCAACAATTATCCAATGTATTTAATTTTGAGCAAAATTACTTTACTGCAAACACTGAATGAAAACATGATTGCAATATTCACAAAAATACTCTGCAAAAACTTTGAGAGAAAACCAATCAGAAAATGGACACAAATATTTTTGGAAAAGTCGTCCTTGGAAATACCTTGAAGGGAAAACCAGTTCTTTAAATTTGAGAGTTCTATTAATCTTCAATTTTTTTTGTAATTGATGAATATTACAATAATGATTTCCAAACCCCGACAATGCCATGTCAAAATATTTCTTTAGCTCCATAAGTTGATCTGACCAGTGAAAGGCTCACGACCTCCCTTCACAACCTGACACGACCCCTCCTGGTAAATATGAACTATATGACCTCACACGTGAGGATCCTCTGGCTCTTTGATGCTCGCGGCTTGGAAAGAAATAGTCTCTTGACTATGTTGGAAACTCATACAACCCTCTTGGAAATTTGTGTAGCCTCCTCCTGGAAATATCGACCTCTCTTAGAAAACAAGACCCTCCTAGAATCCACATGGCCTCACTAAATCGACCTTTGTGTCTGTAGAAAAAACTCTGGGAGAATTCCTCCTCTAGATCTCATAAATTGGAAGGATATTGATGAAATAAAACCTCAAAAATATTCATTTCTTCAAGTGTTGTTGAAACTTGCATTGGTGTCAAACCATGTGTTATCATTGCACCCTCTTTATTGCAATGAATGATCTCCAAGATTTCTCATCAATTTCTTTTATAATCTCTCTTTGAGAAATCAACGACCAAGATCTAGATTTGAAATGTTTTAATCCATGGCTAAGATCACTTAAAAACTTTACTAGAAGTCTCTAGAGGAAAATCTACCATGTTTCAATTATTATTAATAATTAAACTATTTCCCCAAGTCTAATTTAGGAAAATAATTAAAAATTGATTAATTAATTTAATTAAGACATTTACATTCAAAAGAATAACTTAGGCTTGGAGATATTTTTTTCTCTCGTGTTCCTAGCCTCACTAACACCACGTAAGGCTAGAACACATGCATGTCCTACATCAACCAACACCTTGGACTCATTAGACCATAGCCAAGGAAAATTTTAGGGGTTATTTTGTTCATGGGTTAATTTCCCATGTTTTTTATAAAAGGACATTCACCAATTTCCATTTCTTCTAAAATTATTCTCCTAAATTATATAGTATAAAAGTATTTTACTCTAAAATTCACAACAATTTTCAAGTAATTATATAAATTTCTTAAAAATCTGAATATTTTTGAAAAAATATCACCAAACATTTATATTTGACATTTAATAGTTAATAAGATTCACCCATGTTTCTACACTTCAACTTAAGTGTGACTGCTTAAAATTTTCATTGTCCATGACATGAGTTTCCAAGTCTTTTTTATGTATTCAACACGAGTTGGCTACTTCAAAGTAAGACATTGAAAAGGAACATATTACATTTTTATTTTGTTGATCCCCATGAAATAGAAAACACAATGGGTTGATGGTAAAAAAAAGGTGATCTCTCTTAGAATGTAAACATGCCTATTCCCATCATAGTAAAAGAAAAAAATATTTGCTCAATTAAGGTGCTTCAAAACACCCTTTTGTTATGTTTTTCAAATTTAAACTAAATGAACTAAATCTCATGAGAGTCATGATGATAAAGTTGGCTAGAATCATTGAACATTTCCCTAGCATTCAAGGCATTCTAGATCATTTCATCTCTTCACAAATAATAAGATTCACCCATGTTTCTACACTTCAAGTTAAGTGCGAGTCCTTAAAATTTTCATAGGCCATGGCATGAGGTTCCAAGCCTTTTTAATGTATTCAACACAAATTGGCTATTCCAGTAAGACATGTAAAAGGAACATTTTGCATTTTTATTTTCGTTGATCCTCATGAAATAGAAAACACAATGGGTTGATGGTAAAAAGGGTGGTCTCTCTTAGAACCTAAACATGCCTCTTCCCATCATAGTAAAAAGAAAATTTATTTGCTCAACAAGAAATGCTCAATTAAGGTGCTTCAAAACAACCTTTTGTCATGTTTTCTAAATTTAAACTAAATGAACCAAAGCTCATGAGAGTCATGATTATGAAGTTGGCTAGAATCATAGAACCTTTCCCTAGCATTCAAGGCATTCTAGATCATTTCATCTCTTCACAAATAATAAGTTTCACCCATGTTTCTACACTTCAAGTTAAGTGTGAGTCCTTAAAATTTTCATAGGCCATGTCATAACACAAATTGGCTATTCCAGTGAGACATGGAAAAGGAAGATTTTGCATTTTTATTTGCTTTGATCCCCATGAAATAGAAAACACAATGGGTTGATGTTAAAAAAGGGTGATCTCTCTTAGAACCTAAACATGCCTCTTCCCATCATAGTAAAAGGAAAAAATTATTTGCTCAACAAGAAATGCTCAATTAAGGTGCTTCTAAACAACCTTTTGTTATGTTCTTGAAATTTAAACTAAATGAACTAAAGCTCATGAGTGTCGTGATGATGATGTTGGCTAGAATCATGCGACCTTTCCATGGCCTTCAAGGCATTCTAGGCATTCTAGATCATTTCATCACTCGACAACATTTTAGCGGGAAGTACCCTATTTTCACTTATTGAGTCTCAAGGTTAATAAATTCACCACAACAACAAAGTAGCTTCCTATAACTCATCAATGAGTCAATACCAAAATTACTCTCTTTCCTCAACATTAGTTGAAGCAATAGAATTCATTGAAATTACATGGAGGATATTTTCAACATTAAACAAACAACTTTTACTTCTTACCAACATAACATAGCTAAATCTAAAACTACTTCACAAGCTTTCACAACCATGGATTTGTAGTACAACTCAATGAGGCCTTGTATATTACATGATGCAAATTTCATTAGGAACCTTCCGCGTGAAAAAATGTCTCTTCTTTTAGGGCCTTTATTGAATTGAATGTATTATGAGGAATTGTGTACTTGCATCTCACGTGAAACTAATAATTTAGGTTTCTATTCTCTTTGACCTCTTATGAATGTCCTTGTTTTGTAGTAGTTGGGAAGTTTTGGTGGGTATTGGATACTATTATCTCCCCCCTCCCCAAAACCTCCTTTTGAGCAAATGGGTTAGTAGAAACCAACAAGATCCTTGCCCGTGACTAAGATAATATGTTTTTTTTTTATGTTAGCATGTGTCTAGCCATATGGATCAACTAATGAATTCATACTTGCAAAGATTTTCCCTTATTGAAAGGTAGTGATATTCTGGATTGATATTGTTGTGTCCCATTATCTTATGAATGAGAGAGCCACATTTTGGGAAACTTAACTTGCTCATGACACTTACTCATGACATATGAACTTATAGCGATACAACTCATGACATAGTCATGAACTTATAGTCACACATTAAAAGAGAATCCCTTACAATAAAATTCACATGGTTGTAAAAGTCATGAACCTTGTCCTTCTTTTATCCAAATTTGAGATAACAAAGACTTATAAAATATAATTAATAAAATTCTTAATTAAGTTAAAAATCATAAATAATATTCTTTACATCTATGCCTATGAGCTTTTAATCAGAAATTTTTTTCTAGCACTTCCTCATTTAGATGCACCTTGCAAGTCCACCTTTCAATTCACTTCGTGATTCAAATATATTTAATATAATTGTTGTCACTCATTTTGGAATTATTTAGTACGATTATTATCTTTAAAAGAAATTTGCTGATGCATTTAAAAACTCGGAAGAAAAATAGCTATTTTATTCCATCTTTATATTGAAAATGAGAAAGCTTTGACAGGAGCTTTGATGTGAAAAGCAAAGTGGTCAGATGCCACCATGACACCCCTTTATTTCTGAAGCGAGAGAGAATATCATGAACAAGAACACACATCTGTTAGCCACAACGTCGAGTACAAGCATCCAGGAACAAATAATCTCCAAAATTTACAGAGTATTCCAAATTATGTCCACACTGAACAAAGGGTTTTAGTTATACAATTGGTCATATGTTTGTTGTTAAAGAATTCGAGGATATACAGTTTTCAATTAACCGAGCTTTGAATCTGTTTGAACCCAATTGATTTATACATAGATACATGACAAACTGGTAATATTGGATGTGATCAATCCGTTTCATGATCTGGATGTGGAGTGTACCAGGCAGGAAAACATCCTTTTGTCCTCAGCAATCTCGTATATGATGATTCGGGCATCATTGCCTTTTCCTCTTCTTCTAACTCTTCTTGCGTCTTGGGCAACCCATCTGGTTCAGGGAAAGGCCTCCTGCTCTCCTCCTTCAATGGTGTATCTGTCTGAGGGCCCTCTTTGTGCTCTCTGTGAGAGCCCTCCTTGTGCTCTCTGTTGTGCATGTTTGAAGCTTTGGCAATCATGTGCACATTTTCAATAAGAGACTTCACGCCTTCTGACTGTATTACAAGATTTTCAATCCTCTCCAGGGAACTGGACCTGACAGATCCGGTTTGTGCCTTGCATTCCTTCTGCAAAATAAGCAAAAAAAACCCCAGTTTAGTTTTTCTCTCCTAAAAAGTCTGCTAAATATAAAGATCAAAGTTGTCTTGTACAAACCTTCATATCCTGGAATTCAAAAAAGGACTCCCAGCATTCGTATGATTCTTCACCTTCCAACATGCAGCAACGATCTGTAGAAACCAAAACTTTCAAATTTCAACCCTAGATTACATTACAAAGAGTTCCTAAACATTAAAGAACGAATGGAATGGAACCCACCCCTAATGTCATTTTCAGATTTCTGGATGAGCAAGGGCTTTTTAAAACTTTCAAATTTCAACCCTAGATTACATTACACAGAGTTCCTAAACATTAAAGAACGAATGGAATGGAACCCACCCCTAATGTCATTTTCAGATTTCTGGATGAGCATGGGCTCTTTAAAACTTTCAAATTTCAACCCTAGATTACATTACACAGAGTTCCTAAACATTAAAGAACGAATGGAATGGACCCCACCCCTAATGGCATTTTCAGATTTCTGGATGAGCGACGGCTCTTTAAAACTTTCAAATTTCAACGCTAGATTACATTACACAGAGTTCCTAAACATTAAAGAACGAATGGAATGGAGCCCACCCCTAATGGCATTTTCAGATTTCTGGATGAGCGACGGCTCTTTAAAATTTTCAAATTTCAACCCTAGATTACATTACACAGAGTTCCTAAACATTAAAAACGAATGGAATGGAACCCACCCCTAATGGCATTTTCAGCTTTCTGGATGAGCGAGGGCTCTTTAATTGACCTGGTAAGTTTGCTCCTGCTGAATGGCTCCTGCATCTTCGGAACCTCTCCCTTCGGTTGCTTAAACCCTCTCACTATTTTTTTATCCGGCGTGGGAGAAGGCACTGGAGCGGCAGCTGATATTTTTTGAACCATCATATTTCTGTGACAGATATCAAGAAGGCGTCCTCCATGGATATGGATGGGAAGAGCACACCCCTTGCTCCATCTGCTGTTATTGCTAATTCCTATCATTAACCCCAAATCTCACTCACTCACTCAATTTGAATCTTAGGCACTCAATCACTCACTCAAATCAGGGTAAGTTTTGTCTCACTATATAATTAGGGTTTGAAAAGAGGGTTGTGACGATTTGAGATGATCCAGCCACCTGTACTCACTCACTGGATCGATGCAAGCATTTAAAGGTGTCCAATAATCTACTATGCCGCCTTGCATTCCCAACTAGTTAATACCGTCACACTGCAAATCCAGTTCGCAGTTATCAAGAAATCAAAATGCTGAAATAGCAGGGTAGGGGATATGGATGGAAATGTTCCATTCCAATCCAACGTAATCAAATCAAATCTGCTGACTACACCACAGGGTTTAAGCTTAATCCAGAATCCGGCAGCGTTGATGTCAGATCCCAATTCCCAATTTTCCAAACTATGAGTGCAAAAGGATAAGGACAGACTCAGCACGCGTCGGCACAAACACCGGCGAAAACCACTGCAATGTTGGTTTTTTTTTATTGAGAAAAAAACGCTTTATACTTTATGTTGGTTTAAGATGTTGGCCGTAGTCGACCTAGGCTACATTTTTTGTTTTTTTTTTTTGGGAAATTCAGATAGGATTTTTACAGAATTTGGTAAAAATTTTGGGAAATTTAATTTATAGTTATTAAATTTCAAAATTTTGGGTGTTTGTGTTGAATCTATTTTTATCATAAAATAAATATTCAAACACTTTAAATTTAGATCTAAGATTTTTTTGTGATTCATAATGTAGAATGATGTGATTAATCCGAAACACATTTATCTATTTTAAATACTCATAAAAAAGAGCAAAATACAACCACAGAGTTGTCTTTAATGCTACTTTTTGAAAAGTTTTTGATTTATTTTTCTAACACTCACAGAAAAAGAGCAGAATACAACAACAGAGTTCGTCTTTAATGCAATTTTTTTTAAAAGTTTTCCGATTTATTTTTCTGATCATCTAAAATCTCATAGGAATTCATTAAAATCACAAGTTTGATGGATAAACTTTACACAATCGAAATGCCCAAAAAGTTTTTCAGGTGTTGAATTGATATATGTACTCAAAAAACCAGTTTAAATAACACAAGTCAAGATTTTATTTCAGATTTTTTAAACAAATTCTCACTAAAAAAATCCACCAAAACCTTAAAAGAAAAAAAAAAACATAAAACAATCCGTCCATAGTTAAAAAAAAATGAAATGATTAGATTCAAGAGAAAATTGATTGACTTTACTGATCAAAATCGGGTAGTCTAAAAAAGCAACAAAATGCCTCAGAATCCAGCAAAGATTTTATCAGAATCTTGTTTACAGTTGTTAAACTTGTGCTCTAAGAGTTTTTGATAGTGTTGAATCCATTTTTACTATCAAAAATGGATTCCAAATACTCCAACTACCTGATATTTTGAATTGTATTTTATCAAATTGTAACAAAAAAAACTGCCATCCAAACTATTCCAAACTATTCTATATGCTGGATAGATAACTTCGCCCAAAATAGTAGCCTCCGTAGACAAGGCAGGCATGTAATGTTGTGGGTGCAAGCTTGGTCGGCCGTGCTGTGGTTTAACCATAGGTTACGCCACGCCAGGTGCGCATTCGTAACTTCTGGTTTAACTGAATCTCAATTTTGCACGTGCCAAGGGTTTCGATTAACTTCATCTGACTCAATTCAGAGATTATGTTTGATATGTGTCTCACAATTATTTTTGGGAAGTTTAACTACTTTTTTTTTAAATGATGTGACTCATGGAGTTAGGATCAAATTGGAAAGGAATGATTACCTTTCAATTAAAATATATTTTAGTTTTATAATATGAAAATATAAATAATCATCATAATTTTTGTTTTATAATATGAAAATAAAAAATAATCATCAAGATATTAAATTAAAAATTTTATTTATAAAACAAAATTTTAAATATATTTGAATGAACACATATATGGTATTGGTTCAATAATATTACAATTTATATAGAAAATATATGAGAGGAAATTTAATAGGATTATTTACATCCATTATATGAATTATCTGAAGAAAAATTAATTAGATAGTTTATAAAGGGAATTTAATAGGATCATTTACTCTTTTATTTCATGGACACCATATTTCAAAAACAATGGAATTGTTTTACAGTGAATTTTTAAAGGAAATCGAAATATAATATTATTTTATGAATATATTGCAATCTGCAAGCGCAGCGATTTGACTGTTACTGTTAAGTCTACGAAGGCATACATACTCTACCCCCCTCTGGTTTTGAACCTATGACCTCTTAGGAGGAAACACATGCTCTTAACCATTAGGCCCACTCAAGTTGTATTATATAGGTCTAATGATTAGTGCACATGTGCATTATAATGCATGATGTCATTGCAAAAGAACACATAAATAACATTATTTTTTGTCAACAAAAATTAATGAGTATTACTTGTTACTTAGCTTTGAATTTTTTATAATAAGGACTCATACTTGCATTGAATCAATTTTCATTTGTGTCTTCATATTAAGTAGGCATAAATAGGACATGGAGGTACTTTTCGTAAATGTAAGCAAGTAGAGCAAGTAGTAAATACAAGAGCGGAGTAGGAAGTAAGAAGATTTGCAAGCGGAGAACCATGGAAGATTGGTAAGTACAATTTGTAAATCCAAACCCCAAGAGGATGGAACCTCAAATTTGAATTGGAATTGTATCACCTCTTTGGGTAGCAAAAGGATTCACCACAATCAAAGTTTTTTTAACTTCAATACCCACTATAAGATATAATTTCAATAAATAAGTGATACATAGATGCATGAACTCACATAACATTGAGATCACAATAAGATTATTGTTTGAAAACGATAACATTTCCTTTTTTGAACTATCATAATATAGAGGAAAATTGTTTAATTATATGTATTTTAGATTATATGGTACATAAAAATTGAATAATAAAGAAAATAAAACTTGAAAAATAATGACAAGTAGAACATATTATAAAAAAAATTCTTACTTTTCAATTGAAAAAATAAGAAACGATTGTCATTTCAAATTTGACAAGTAATTATTTATTTTTTTCAATTGCATGGAAAATAATTTTATGCTCTTATATGAAAAGCTAGAAGTCTTTTCAAGGGAAATGGCGACTTTAAATTTGAACCCTTATTGAAGTAATTGTCAACCAAGCTTGTTTGTTTCGTATTTGCATGCCATATAATCAATTCAAACCACTATCACTATGAATTTTAGGTGCCTTGGTATGCCCCTTTAAATTTATTGGTACAAGCACTTCTTTTATTACAACGATCACTAATTAAGCTGCCCATCAAAAAAAAAATGTTACACTAGCCTAGATCCATCTAACTCTAAATATATCATGTATCAAGAAAGATTAAATCCCTCCAAATACAAACATTTCCTCAAATTATACATTATTTTTCTTAATACAAATATAAACATTTATTTCTTTCCTAATATAATAAGTAATTATAAGAATATATGTATTCTCCCATAACTAGTCAGTGCTTATTAATCGAAGCATGGGTTGAAAGCACATATTATTTTTGTTAGAATTTTTCCTATTAACCCTCTTAAACATATGGAAAATATGTATGTCATACTTAACTACAGCAATCGTTAGGTATAAGGTTTTTAAGAACTGTTTTAAATTTTTATAATATAAATAAATTAGGGAAATTGAAAAATAAAGGTTATTTTACCAAAAAAAGAATATTATTGAAATATTGTTTTATTTAAATTTAGTAATACAATAAAATTAGAATGATATTATGAAGTGATTAACTTTAAATGTAATAATATATATATTTTTAAATATTGTATTGTTGAAATAAAAATAAATTCCACAAATTTCATATTTGATATTAAACATTTTTTAAAATTTGTATGTATATTTATATTAAAATACAATTTTAAAATATTTATTATAATAATTAATTTTTAGAAAATTACTTTCATATATTTTTCAAAAGTAAATATGGAGAGATGTTGTCTTGTAATGTTGCATTTAAAAATAAAATAATATCTATATTAACAAATTAATATATATATATATGAAGAAATGGAAGAAAATGATGAAACTTGAGGAATAGGAGAACAAGAAGGAGCACAAGAGAGGGAGGAAGGGAAAGAGGATCTTAACCAACAACCTTATAGCCCTCTCACCATTGTTGATCTCTCGCCCATTGAACCCCAAAGAGAAGCCACTAAAATCACTAAAGGTACAGGTGGAAATAAAAGATCGCATGTGTCTAAAAGTTCAAATTCAGATAAAGAAAATATCACAAGGAATAATGAGTTGGCCTTGGTTTCTTCTTCCTCGCATTCGGGGACTTGGAAGATTGTCCAAAAGAAAAAAGGCAAGCGTGAAAAGCCAAGCCCTACTGGCACCCTGTAATTTTATTATTATTTTACTCTTTTGGTAGCCTCGCTACTATGTGTGCTTGTGCACATGGGCCCTTCAGGGCATTCTCAATGCTTAATTGCATATACAAAATGTAACTTTTCATTTTCATTGATAGAAAGTTGCTGATTTTTTCTTTGGAAAAAATAAATTAAAAAATATTAATAATTACAAATATTTCAATATCAATTATAAATATTAAGGAAAATAATATTTCAGTGTCGGTCATAAATAAAATACTTTATTGTCTTCCTTAATTTTATATCATCTTTATTTTGAATTTTAAAAGAACACGTGTCAACTCCACATTGAGCATGGGTGGAATCACACATCGCCCTCATATTGGGTTGTTAGAATGTGCCACTTGACGCAATAAGTCTTCATTATCATGGAAATCACCAATTACGCTACACGTCAAGGACTTGTCTAAATAGTAACTTAAATATATATTTTTTTAGTTTTTTTTTTTTTTTGGCATAAATTTTTGTGTGTGTATGTGTGTGTGTGTTAAACATAAGCAACTATTTGTATTAATTCTAGAGAAAACTAAGGCTGGAAAACCTTGATACATTGTTGCAGAGACAAAGGGTATTTCAAGTGCAAAAGCATTAGTTGCTACAAAAAGACCATCTATTCCTACTGCAAAACTTGTATAGTTTCTTACAAATTGGAGGAGAAGTAAAATTTATTTGCAATTCATTGATTATTGTAATGTTGCTTTGTGGACTATTGATGCTTCTAGGTTTTGGTTGTTGGCATTGATGTCAACAAGGTCCTGGTACTATCATCATATGTCTTATGCCAACCTGATGATGTTGGTAGTCTTCCTGATGTGTGTTGGATTTTTTCAGTGATCATCTTGTTGGTCTTGTTAGTTGGCATTGATGTCAACATAGTTATGACATGACCTAGTGCAGGAAATTGAGGCTAAGTAAATATGACTTCAAGGAATGTTGTGTTGGTTTGTCAGAGGTGATGTTGCTACTACTTGTGTTGGAGGTGCATCTACATGTGTTGGAGGCAATTGGATGACTTGATGTTTTTCTGCAGGTGTTGGAGATGTTGATACATGAGCTGAAGATGTTACTATAGGTGCAGGAGGTGTTTGAACATGTTGTTGTTGTTTCTAGAGGAGCTGGAGGTGTTGATCATGATGAGGAGTTTGGAACACTAGGGCCTACATGTCCTTGACTTGTTGCAGAGGTTATTGGCCTATGCCATCAATTGTAGACTTGTGACAGAGGTTTAAAGGTGTGTTTTGGAGTTGATGAAGGTGTCCCTAAAGTTTGGTAGAGTTCTGATCTTATTTGATTGAGTTTCCTCCATCCTCTACCTCAACCACATGGAGATAGGCTCTTGCATGCAGTTGGAAGGCTCCAACCACTGGGAGACAATGTTGTGAGTGCATTTACAACATAAATTCGGTAGTTTTGTGAGTGTGGTTGTGGCCTAAAGCGAGTTTTTCTCTGCATTCCTCACACACATCGGGTGTTTATTTGTTTTTCTAGCTTTTCTTGTTCGGGACTCATCATGTAAAGGTCAGAAAAAAGGTTATTGAGCTTCTAGAAGATGGTTAAAGTGAAGAATATCCTTCATGGAGTGGAGTTAGTGGTATGATCTAGTCAAGGAGATGAATCTGGATCAAATCAAGCATATGAACAAATTTTATGGAGCTCAGTAGTTCTTGGTAATTATTAAGTTGAGCACCTCAGTTCATATATATATTGGAGAGAGATCAATGATAATTCGGTTTTTGATGAGTTATGTATTGAGTGAGTATGAGTTTGGAGGATTGTATGCAACCTGTGAGAATTGTATGATTCAAATTTTTTGAAGTAGTTTGCAGGTGTAGCAGCTGATAGCCGGAGTATGTTTCAGCCAACATTTTGTGAAGTGAGCAAGGAAATGAAGTAGAGTTTTATTGCAGGTATTTTTGGTGATTGGTAACAGTGTGTGATTGCTACATTTTTTTTTAGAGGAACATTTATTTTGTGAGAAGTTTTATCTATTGCAGAGAGGGTTTTGCTGATGCATTTATCAAATCATTTTATGCAATGTTTGTGTTGATTAATTTTATTTTGGAGTGTTAATTTTGTGCCTTGAAGAGATTGTTGTTGTGGTGTTCATGTTGAGAAGTTCTCGATTCCAGTCTGAAAATGTATGAAATGAGAAACACATAGAGGAGTGGAGTTGGAGGAATCTGATAAAATCAATATACGTGAGCATTTATCCCAATCCAATGGTAGTTGGATAGTTCAAAATAAATTGGGTGAGGCTCGTTGGTCATTGTGGCTTCCAACAAATAGGATTTTGTAGAGTCATTTGATAGTTCAGGAGTAACCGGACAAGGATTTTTGGTCGTGGTGGCTTCCATTGGATGGTAATTTGTAGATTCACATGAGAAAGAGATATCCATTTCATAGTATCCAGTTGAATCTCTATGTAAAGAATTTTCTTAACATAATAAAATTTATTGAGTAGCACAACAACAAGAAGGCTAGTTTTTGACCCAGAAGGAGGTTTTTCCACTAGAATATTTGTGTCTCTTGTGTTGAATGCATACATGGTTTTACTTGTGTTTGATGCTCTAATATTTCCTTATGTGATTTATTTTATGCATGGTTTAAAGATTTAATTAATTGAAGAAAAATTGTAAGTGCCTTCACTATTGAATCCCCCCCCCCTCAGTAGTGATCTAGTTTTGGACAATTGGTACCAAAGTCGAGGCTCTCGATTGCAACTTGATCACTAGAGACTAAAACTAGGAGTTTTGGAAAACAATTTGAATTTTTTTTAAAAATGGATCAACAAGGAGTTCCAGTTATTCACATAGGTAAATTTGCAACTGGGAGAGCGAATTTGGATTTTATATTTTTTGTCCCTTGATGAAAATATTTTGCTATAAGTGGAATATGGAATTAAAGATGAATCTGATGATTTTGTTAAAAATATTATCTTGCATGGGATTTCAAGATCTGATAATTTTTATGTGAGGCATCGTGAGACTGCAAAAGACATGTTGGATATGTTGCAAATTTTGTATCTTGGAGGAAAATTGCAGATTTCAAAGATGGAGAAAAATGCAAAGGATTCAACACATATTGCAGTGATAAATCAAGCCTCCTCACAAGATGAAGATGAAATCCCTAGTGATAGAAGTGATGGATCAAGCATCAGTCTAGAGGGAAAACAAGATGAAATCAATAGCAAATATGGTGAGCAATCCAAGATAACATAGAAGATGAAATCAAAAGACTCACAACTGAAAATAAAGATCAACGAATCTTGCTGCAATTTTTTTATGAAAAGGAGTGTACCTTTAAAGAAGAAATTCATATATGAAAACACAATTAGAAGAAGGAAGAAAAATAAAAAATGGAATGAGGAACCAATATAAGGAGCTAGAGGATGAGTGCCAAACATTAAACGCTGAAGTGATTTTTGCAAGAAAAGAATTAGAGCGGTTAAGATATAGTGCTCAAGCATTAACAAGAAAATCAGAAATTATTGGAGCAACTAATAGTAATGAGAAAAAGGAGAATCAGTAGTCATGTAAGAAGAAACAGAACAAGCGAACAAGTCCAAAGAAGAAGAACAGAATTGGGAGATGTTATAACTGTGGAGTACGTGGATATATAGCATCAATATGCAGTAGTGGAGAGATCACACCCTCTCATCAAAAGAAGTGGCCAAGGGAGAAGCAACCTCAGTCATTCATGCGAAAAATATCTTCATTCGTCAGGTATAATAGTCCTTTTTATGGTTATTGTTTCTCATGTTTTTTTTTTCCATAGGGCTATTAACTAGAAGGCACTTGCAAGGAATAAAAATCAGTTCAGTAGAAGATATCAACATATTCCTCATATCCTTGGTCACATAAGATGTTTTTTGTGTGAAAATATTGGCCATAAGGACAAGGTTGCAAGACTCCCATGTGTTTTAGTAAATCCAATCAAAGGAAGAAGAACATGAAAGGCCAACTGCACAAGAAAAGGAGGATCAAAATTTGGAAGTTTAGAGAAAAGACTAGCAAGGAACTCCCATAAAGAGCAAAGCCTACATGGTCTCAGGGGAAGAATATGGTTGCATCATGAGTTGGATGTAGATTTTATTGGTGTGCAACCATATCTGAAAAAAAATATGCATATTGTAGGAGATGTCTGTGTTAAGGGGGAGTTCATGAGGTTTGAAGTGTATTTTTAATTTTGATCCATTTCTTTTCTTGTTTGAATATCAGTTGGATCATCCATATTGTTACTGATGGTTTTTGGAGTAGCTACATGTTGAAGGTTTCATCGATACTTTTGATGATATGGAAAAAATGTAGTTATTCTTATGCACATTGTCTAGGTGTGACGGATGATCACATATTTAGGTGAGCATTTTTGGTTCCTAATGGCTTTGTAGATAGTTGGAAATGTGCTCTCTATGGAGGAGCTTATTGTGCGCATTTGACATAAGTTTGTTGCAAGAAATATGTTGAGTTAGTTTTTGATGTTGTTGTAATGTATTTGTTAGTAGAATGAGGTGATATGCTTGCATGACTTAGTTGGTATATTGTACTGCTAAATTAGATTTATGTCATGTATTGCCATGTATATGTAGTTGCCATTGAGATAAGATTATATTTTAGAGTTAGTTCATCTAGAATATGCATGTTATTGCTCATATTTTATATTTCTATATGTATGAGACATGTTGCTGCTGATATGCATTTAGATGGTTGAATCATGATGTTGCTATTACATGGTGAGAGATTATGTTGTTGTTTATGATGCTTTGGTATGATACATGATGCTAATGAGATATTGCACATTATATGAGTTATGATAGGTTTATGTGTTTCTCTCATACATTGAGAGATTGATTATGTTCCTATTAATGCTATTTCTCCTTGTTGATTTGTTGCTTGGAGCTAGAATTGATGGTACAATATTTTGATGCTTATGATGCTTTAGTTTTTATGTTATTGCAGCTAGATATGTTGATCTCATTATTTGAGGAGAGAGTATGTTGACCTTGATGGAATGAGGTCAAGGTGATGATGATTTATCTTTTGTTGATGGAGTTATATGCAGAAATATCTAAATCGATTCAATTGATCTTGTAATGTACTAAAACAAAATACTGAATCAATTCTACAAATTGCGGAAACCAATTACAATCGCACAATCACATGAACAAGAAAGAGAAAGAATATCAATCACACAACACAAAGATGTATATGTGGAAATCCTAAGTTAAAAACCCCACTATTTGTATATTTCATAAAGTCAAGAACATGAAACAATACAATGTTATTTTTCTTCATGAGAAACCTTTGCACTCTGCTGACTCTCTCACTCTGATCTAAGCAAGTTTGGTCTAATTACAAATTCCTTGCACCTGACTGAACAGCCTTGCTCATGCATTCCTAGGCTAATTGAGCCCCTATTAATTAGGAAATTCCCATTAATAGATTGCAAAATACATCCAAGGCGTCCTGATGACCTCATGCATGACCTGTACAATTTTCTAATTATATGATTGATAATTCTCTTCCCTTTAACTCCAATCTCAACCGAGACTTCCTTAGAATTTACATGCAACAAATATTTATAGTGAATTATCAATTATCTGATTTATCACTACATGTGAATTAAATCAGATTTAATTCACTGGACCTATCACTAGCTCATCCATCAGTTAGAACTAGTTAAACTGATTTTAACTCAAATAATTAAGTTAAATAATTACAACTCAAAATAAAATACAACTAGACCCCCTAAAACTTAGGGAGAACTCTACATTTACTGAGCTAACTAAGTCTTGTTGACTCTGTTAACACTTACAAGCTGTCATGTGATGTGGAATTACAATTTACTTCTAATTTAATTAAGGGAAAATTAAACTAAAAGCCTCCTAGGTGCCATTTTCAACATTTCTTGTTGCCAATTTCAACACTCCCTCTCAACAAGAAAGGAATTCAACTCTATCCCGATTTTGTGCCTTTGGAATGTTCTACATGCAACACTTCTCTAATGTTGTTTTCTACTACTACTTCTAAAACTGAAAAAGCATCCAAACTGAATCAATATGATGCATTTGTCTCTAGAGTCTCCAACTGTTGCTAGCTACTGCATTTTCCACTGAAAACACTATGTTGCTGCTAACTCTGCATCCATGCCATCTGCAATGTTGCCAGCTCTGATGTATGCTCCAATATCTTACATTTTTCACTCTGGCATATGATTGCATCAATCGCCATTGATCCATCCTGCTACTATGTAATGTGGGCCCCTGTAGCAAGGTAATGATCCATGAGACAAGACATCTCAATAGACCCTGCCCAAATTTTTTCTCTTGGGATTATGACTTCACATTACCCCACCTCTCACCTGGATGTATGGCTACATGTGCTCTATCTTCCCACTTGGCTTGAAATTCCCCCCTACTAGAGGTATCTACTTGAGTGGATGCCTCCACTCAGTATCTTGTGTACTTCTCCAATTGTGGTTGCTCCACAACCTTCTAAGGTTGGATGTTGAGAGGTAATTTATGCTCCCTCTCAACCACCAAGTTTCTAACATTTAATTTTCTCCTCAAATATTTGCATGCATCTTGTACCTCAAGTGCATATAGGTTCTTGACTCACACACCGATCTGTTTCATCTATCCCATGGAGATGTGTCTAAGGAAAACCTTTCCTTTTCTAAATATCACATCATATCCACGGTCTTACAATACCGCTACATAAACAAGATTCTTATTTAGTCCTAGAAAAAAAAAACATATGTCAATCTAAGGGGGGAGCTAGAATCCCTTTGAAAGGTAATTCTACCTATGTCAAACGCGTTATAACTCCCTTCATATCTAAACTCTATTTTCTTTTGGAGGTCCTTCTCGTCCAAGTCACTGAAGAGATCTCTATTCCCTGTCATATGGAACAAGGCACTGTTGTCGAGATACCACATGCACCCCATTACAGTGTCGATTATGCATGCAATGAGAGTAAAATCAAGCTCGTATGAATCTAGAGCTTCACCTGTTGCTGCAAATGCAAGATCCTTCTTTCTTTCCTTTTGTGGACATTTCATGGCATAGTGCCAATACTCATGACAATGAAAACACTTTATATTGGACAAGTCTCTCTTGCCCTCTTTTCCTTGGGACTTATTTCACTTAGCTTTCTTGCCTTTTTCAAATAATGAAAAATATTTTTCTCTGTCTTTGGAAGAGGTCCCAACTCTGGCGCTCTGCATTATCTCTGCTTGTACCAAGTTGGACCACAATTTCTCCCACTCTAGAAAATTCTCCCTCCCATTTACAGAATCTCGGTAGCTTTTCCAACCCTTGGGAAATACTAAAATTGTTAGGCTCACCAAATAATCCTCAGGAACATAACACCAACACTTCCAAGTTCATCTCGAAATTGAGTGAACTTCATCAAGTATTTTGGTATTGTCTCACCCTCCTCCATCTTGATATTTCTAATATTTTCCTTCAGCACCAACGTCTTGTGGTCGCTGCTATTTTGAAACAGATTTGTTAAGTCCTTTCACATAGCATATGGAGTTTACTTTCCATGGAGGTTCGAGACGATATGATCTCGAACTCCTTCTAACAAAACCCTTCCGCCTTTGCTAGATTTCTTCCATACATCAAGATTATGAGCATTTTTTGTTGTTGGCTTGGGAATATCATTGTCTATGAATTCCTTCAACTCGTTTTCCTCCAACACTGCCTCCATCATGTCCTTCCATTCTATGTAATTTGAACTACCCTCAAGGTAATATTTGAGTATCAATCCATAGAAAGACATCCTGATCTGTTGTCGGTCTTGAAGAATAAATCTGCAAATTCGATTAACTTGTTCAAAAACAATTATGGTTCTTCTCTTCTATAGTGATTCTTGCTCTGATACCGTGTAGAAATATCTAAATAGAGTTTATTGATATTGTAATGTACTAAAACAAAATATTGAATCAATTCTACAAATTGCGGAAACCAATTACGATCGCACAATCACATGAACAATAAAAAGAAAGAATATCAATCACACAACATAAAGATGTATCTGGGGAAAGCCTCATCTAAAACTCTGCCATCTGTATATTGCATAAATTCAAAAACATGAAACAATACAATGTTATTTATCTTCCTGAGAAACCTCTACACTCTGTTGATTGTCTCATTCTGATCTAGGCAAGTTTGGTCCAATATTTAACCAATTCCTTGCACTTGACTGACCAGCCTTGCTCATGCATTCCTGGAATAATTTAGCCCCTATTAATTAGGAAATTCCCATCAATAGATTTCGCAAACATCCAAGGCGTCCTGATGACCTCATGCATGACTTGTACAAATTTCTAATTCTACAACTGATAGTTCTCTTCCCTTTAACTCCAATCTCAACTGGGCCTTCCTTAGAAATGGCATGAAATAACTATTTATAGTGATATATCAGTTATTTGATTGATCACTGCATGCGAATTAAATAATATTTAATTCACTGGACCTATCACTAGCTCATCCAACAGTTAGAACTAGTTAAACTTATTTTAACTCAAACAAATAAGTTAAATAATTGCAACTCAAAATAAACAACAACTAGACCCCCTAAAACATAGGGAGAACTCTACATGCCTCTAGCTTGACCCTCAACTCGAATTGACTGAGCTAACCGAGTCTTGTTGATTCAGTTAACTCTTACAAGTTGTCATGTGATGTGGAATTACAATTTACTTCTAATTCAATTGAGGGAAAATTAAACTAGAAGCCTCTTGGGTTCCATTTTCAATATTTCTTGTTTCCAATTTCAACATTATATTTCCATATCTTTATATTGTTTCTTCTGTTGCATATTTTCTCATTTTCTACTACCAATGATTTATTTGTTTGTTGATGAAGTTAGAATTGGTACCATTGTTGTATGTTGCTAGTTGTTGAAACTCATTGATGATTTACTGCTTCTGATGATATATATGTTCTTTCTCCTATGACATATTTCCATGTTGTTGTTGTTAGTTGATTTTGTTGCTAATGCCTATGTGGAGCATGATGGTTATGGGTGGTTATCACAGTTTTTGGTGCAAATTTTATTGTTGTTTCTACATATGGAGGTCATATCATTGCTCATGGAGGCATTATATTTGATACACATGCTATGGATTGTATTATTGGTGTTGCTACTATATGGACATATTTTTTTTCTCATTGGTGTCATGTACTCATGTTATATCATTATCTTGGGTATGCATAGAGGAGAGCACACTTGTGTGTGGTTTTAAGAGTCATGTATTGTCATTTTCCTATATTACTCATCTATTACTCATGGAGGGACTCATGGTGTTTAGATTTTATTATAAATAGTGTCAAATAAAGTATGTATGGGCTAATGTGTGTCAAAGTCTTGTCTTGTGTGCCCCATTACATTGGGTGAGTGATGTATTCTTTGATCCTTAGAGTCCTTGGTTGATGATAGTTATAGAGGATTCATATGTCACTTTTATGTACTTATCACAACCATGTATTTGTTCCATGAATCTTTGTATATGTATAGTACTTCATTGTGTATCATTGCTCAAGTCAGTTAGAGTCATGGTTCATGAGGTGTAGTCTCTTGCACTTGGCAAGGAGAGTATTGCATAGATGTGGATGAGTTGCTATAACAACAAAGATACTATGTTTGTAGCTCCATTACATGACTAAGGGGAGAATTTTCAATTTCATAGATTGCATGGTACTAGCTAGAGAAATATTTGGATTGCATTAACATGGTGTTGAGTTTGACGGGGGGAGTACTTCTCTCATCTGGCACATTATTGGCATTTTTCTCCTGTGTTGGTATGACCCTTTCTCATTGATGTGAAATGGGGAGAACATTTGGATTGATTTTGATCATTTTCAAAGTTGCAGCCTCATAGTTGGAGAGTGTATGGATATTAGCCTCATATTTTGGAGATCAGGGTGAGGTTGACATCAATGCCAAAGAGGGAGCTTGTTTGCATTGTAGTGTTGACATTGATATCAAAAGGGTCTTGGTATTGTTCATCATATGTCTTATGTCAACCTGGTGATGTTGGTAGTCTTCCTAATGAGTTTTTGGTTGTTGTAGGGGTCAACTTGTTGGTCTTGTTAGTTGGAATTAAATTCAACATATTTATTGTTAGCACTCCGCCAGATTCCCAAGGCTGAAGAAGGAATCCCAACAAAGGTAACCACAGACCAAGATTTTGACTTGATAGCTAGCCCTATCAAGACGGAGAGGTATCTCTCCAAAAGGTCACATCCAGGAGGGCTGGAGGAATTAGGGTTTTTAGGATAGATATTGAGTGTAGGGGTTGTTTTGATTTGATTTTGTTGGGGTTTCACTGATGAAGAAATTAGGTCAAGGGAGCTAGGTCAGGGCAAATGAGATAGGGTTGCAGGGATTAATGGGGCAAGGTAGGCATAAGGCTTATCACTTAAAGATGATTGTGATGGGATGGTTTTGAGACTGAGGAGAAGCTAGGAAGAGCATGGGAGATGTAGTCTTCCTAAACAGAGGAAAATGGACAAACTATGATCAATTCCCCAAAACAGAGCATGCGAAAGCATGTGTTCTGCCTATCAAACTTGAAATATATCATACCATAGAGATGAAGTGAACATGAATAAAATACTTTCAAACATATGAAATTGAATTAAAAAAATGGTGAACATCATACCACAAGTATCCCAAAAAAATATTTTCAACTCTTCTTTATTAACTGGCCAAAAATGAGTACAATAGTTCCTTGATCAACAAGATATCATCCAAACTGATTCCAGCCCTTTCTAAGGGTGAAGAAAGAGACTAAATAGAAATCAAAACCACATTCACTCATCCTCAGGGGTTGAATCCATGAGGTAAGGAATAGATCCATAAAATACTGAACTGAAAGTTGGAGTATAGGATGGTCCAAGTGACTCAATCCTAATTACATTCAATTGATTCATTATGACTCAATGATGAGTTTTACCCAATGAATCTACCCCTATGTAACTTATCCTTGACATAATTACATTTACCATGATGAATTACATATGTATAAACATGATTTCTCGAATAAAAGTCAAAATTTCAGATAAATTTGGAAAAATCAGCAAATTGGTCATTTGCACCCTCCACTGTGCATTTGCGCCCTCGCAGTGTCATTTGCGCCCTCCATGTTCAGGGCCGAATTTTTCTGACCTATAGGTGTCCAAATCAGGCCCACGATGGCTTGTTAGAAAGCCCTACCTTTTCTCTTTATGAATATGCCTCAAGTTCTAAAAATGAAGGTCATTTTCCCCCTCAAAAAGTCAATTTCCCAAGACTAGTATTTGCGTAGCGCCTAGGTCAAAAAAGGGGCAGAAAGGTCATTTTTAGGTGGTTTTTTGACCTTTTCACTTATCAAAACTACAAACCAAGGCTGGAAACATGGTTTTCTGAGATGCATTGGTCATTAGGAATCCAATGGTACCTTTCTTTCCCTCAAAAAGTGCCCTAATTATTTGCATAGCGCCTACGACGCTACGCAAATGATAATTTTTCTGCTAAATGTCTGTCTCAAAAAACACAGAAATTTCCATATTTTGCAAAAAAAGTTAGGAAATGCCTCAAAATTGTTGGAATGGCTAATGATGATGTGTCTAGGCTTGGAGGGAAGCCTTGGCAAGAATTTCCAAATTCTTCTTCTCCTCCATGGTCAAATCTTCAATTTTTGCATTGGCTCTTTTGAGCTTGGCCAATTGCAATTTTCTTCTTCAGTGAATGGTGTTTGACTTTCCTCCTCAATAGGTCATTATACTTGTTAGCCTTTAATGCTAGCAGCTTCTCCAAGTGTTGATTGTCTCTATCAAGCCATGGCTCCATGTTTTCATTGATCAATATAGCAAGCTATTCATTTAGGGTTAGTTGATCAACAAGCTTAACTTCCCTTTGCCTCTCTAGAGCTAGAGCTCTTTTCAGCCCTCTAGTTCGAGGTCTCTGTCTTGGTACTTGTTCATCTTATCATCAAGTAAGCCATACTTCTCCAGTGTTTCATCTAGCATGGATTTGGACTTTTCTTCCTCCCTTTAAGCAGTGCAATACTTAACCTCATCAATGACTTGTTTAGTTTTCAATTGCTCATTCTCTTGATCAAGAAAGTTTATGACATATATGGCCATGTCAAGATTATTTTGGAGCTCCTTAATCTTGACATACTTAACTTTGATGGCTGCATTAGCAATTTTGTCATTTTCATCCTAATTTAGGTCAACAAGTTGAAATTCCTACTCTGTTTCATGAGTGTCCTCCTCATCATGAATGATTGACTCAATGACCTTCTCTTTTCCCTTGTCCACCTATTGTGTTGTTGTATAAGCCATAGCCCCTTTCACTCCATGTGGATAAAACACATTCCTATGGCATCTCTGGTACATTTTTGGAAATGGCTCAACGTCAACCATACTAGCCCATTTAGGCTCAATGTCCTCAATCCTGTTAGGTGCCCCAAAATCATGATGAGATGGAGATGAAGGAGGTGAAGGGGATTGATCTAATGACGATGAATGTGCTATGGGATGAGATGGAGGGATGGAAGTGGATGGTTGGGATGATGAAGGGACATTTTGTGCATGATGCATGGATACCTGTTGAAAATATTATTAGCTATGAAGGTGCTCCATGCAATGTTTAGTTGATTGAGATGGTGGAGGACTATGATTTTTATGAGGGAATGATGAAATAGGCTTACCATTTGTTGTTCATACTCCTTTTCATGGGAAACGTATGCCATCTTCTCTATACTCCAGAAAATATAATAAGTTATGTTGAGCATCCTTACCCTATTGAAATTCATTAAGAGTTGGATGTGATAGGAATATAGCCTTGAAAATATGCCTTCACATGAAAATTATTTCATGACTATCTTCATCATTGGGGCATATCTATCTAGGAGGTGAGAAAAAAGAGAGAACCTCTTTGTTTGACTTTGGTGTCTTGGTTTTAAGAAGAAGTCAAAGTCTTGTTTCTTCAACTTACCTTTCTTGAACCACTTCTTCACAACATTTGGGATCCTGGTGGCATCTGAAATAATAGTAGTGGATAGAGTGAAAGTGATGCCAGCTAATGTAACTTGGTTGTCATGGATTCCAGATATGAAAATTCTAGTCAACATGGGATGGTGTTGGACCCTCTAAATTTTCTCACAAAAATCATAGCAACCCACATGTTTGAAGCATGTCACATTCAATGGAGAAGCCAAGAGTTCCCTAGTGTTGGTAGGTTCAAGTCTGAGAAATCTTCCTCCTTTGTGTGGCCTCCTTACCTTTGTTTCCTCTCCTTCACTGAATTATGTGCTTTCTTCCTCTATTTCCATGGTGTTTTTTTCAAAACCCTGGGGATTAGGAAAGGGAAATGGGAAAGGTAAAATGAGGGAGATATTTTCTAGGAATGTGTGAAATGGGGAGGGGATAGGGAGTAGTAATATGGTAGATTTAGAATAGGTATTTAGGAATTGGGAGCCTAGGTATATGTAACACCTAGGGCTTAGGGTTTTGTGAGAAAGTTATAGGAAAAGGGAATTTTGCAAATGAGGGGTTTGGGAATGGGTTTTTATAAGTGTGGGAAGGATGCAAAGGGTAAGGGGGTGAATTTTGGGATTTTTCTCAAGTGTAATGGGATACTAGGGTTTTTCCTCAATTCAAACAAAAATTACAACCTCGATTTGGAATACTTCAACACATAAACTTATGAAATTTTTTTTCATCGAATGAGCATCTTACTGGTTTGTTGAAGGTAAATGAGTGAGTTGGTGGAGCTTTGAAGACAATTTCTCTCCACTTGGAAACTTTCTAGGGCTTGCTGGTCATTTGTGCCATCAATTGAACATTTTTTCCCTTGCCTACACATTTGCGCTCTCGACTACACATTTGCGCCCTCTACCGAGTATTTTCACCCTCGTTTCAACGTTTGCGTCCTGCCTTAAGCATTTGCGCCCTAAAATCAGCTTCTTTTGCCAATTTTTCTCAGGAATTCGAAAATTTTGTCTCTTAGAGTGCTTGCTTGATGTTTGGAGGAGGAAAATGAATTTGAATTGATGTCAATGAGTTATAGATAACTAAGTGAATTTGAATTTGAATTGAAAAACCCACTTTTGTAATGTCTCATTTCACTTTTTTGAAAATTTTTGTTGATTACCCTTTCATTTGATTTTTCTTCCTTACAGGATGATGTTGTTGGAGTTTGACACTTTTTTCTTTAATTTTGGCATGTGTGATTTGAGTTGGCAGCTAGGGACAAAACTTATTACATATAGGAAGCATAAAATTACATAAAAA
The DNA here is from genome assembly GCA_034641835.2 of Pinus albicaulis. Classification (NCBI taxonomy): domain Eukaryota; kingdom Viridiplantae; phylum Streptophyta; class Pinopsida; order Pinales; family Pinaceae; genus Pinus; species Pinus albicaulis. Next base: position 924,625,832 of record CM076579.1, read on the forward strand.
ATGAAAATAAATTAGAACTCTATTTTTTTGAATAAAATTACATTTGAGTATGAAAATCATACTTTAAAACCAAAATTACAACTTTGCAAATGATATTTACATGCTGACAATCCTCTACAGATAATAATGAAATGTTTATTGAGTCACTCTCATACCTTTTTCTGACCGTATTGAGATGAAATGGTGCATTTTGGACCTTGAAAAATGAAACCTAATGACCTAATGGGACCTTGAATGACCTGAATTCATGGTTGACTTTGATTGACATAAGACATAGTGAAATGAGCTTTTCAAAAGTGTTTTTATGCTTAGTATGACATGAAATTGGGCCAGCAAAATCTAAAATTTTGAGGGAAAGTGAGGTTTTATGACTAGGGCTACCATCAGTGAAACAATTTTTTGCATGACCTAATGGAATGATAAAAATATTCTGAGTGGGACCCCTAAAATGAATATAAAAAGAGTAATTTTGATCATGGATGGCAGAATGCATATTCTGACACTGACATTGGCCTTATTGGGGATGGCAGCTCCTTGGAGGTGTCAAGAACACCGTAGACCAAGTGCCTAACCATTGGGCCAATATGGTAAAAACAACTCAAACTGAAATGCAGGACTAAATACTGACAACTCAATGACATAAATTGACTTTGAAACTAACTGTAATTGACTCGAACAATGAATCAAAACTTAACTTACTTTTTTTAAAACTTAACTTGAAATGGTAGAAACTCAATGAAGCTCCATGGTCTTCACTTTGGGCTTCGAACTCCAATGCTTTTCCACTTCACACTTGCAGGAATATCAAACTAATATATATAATGAGGATGATTTTTTTTTCTTTTCAGAATTTCAGATAAAAAAAGATAGTGCTTCAGGAGCCTACCATTAAATGTCCTTCCTAAGCAACTTTTCCCATCCATTTCTTCCAAGAGATATGCATTTTGTCCACGAGAAGCTGCAATCTTAAAAGGTCCTTTCCATAAATTATCGAACTTCTCGTGCTTACCCTTGTCTTCATTCCTGGCATCCCAGCAGAGTACTACATCACCGATCTTGAAATTTGTTTGATCTTATCATGGAGCTTGGAAGTGTTTTGAAACACTTCTTCTCTTGTTTGTTGTAAGTGATTCATTTGGTTTATGTGGCATTGTATGTCATTTTCTTCACTTCCCGCTTCTTGTAAAAGTTTCATAACTAGGATAGCCAATGAAGAAGGGAAAACCGTATCCACACCGTAAACTACCTGAAATGGAGACATGCCAATGGATTTCTTGTTTCTTACCCTATCTACCCACAGTGCATTAATTAGCTTCCTGTGCCAATTCTTTACGTTCACCTCCAACATCTTTTTTATTATGCTGATCAAAGACTTATTGGAGGATTCCGCCAATCCATTTCCCTATGGATAATATGTTGTAGAATGACCCAACTTAATGTTATACCTGTCACAGAATTCTATCATTTTCTTTGATTTGAAGGCTGCATCATTATCCGTGATGATATTTCTAGGACAACCAAACCAGGACAAGATGTTAGTTTCTAGAAAATGAATTACAACTGAGTCTGTAGCTTGCTTGGTTGGGATCACTTCGATCCACTTTGTGAATTAGTCTGTGGCAGTAAGTATATATCTGTGTTGAGAAGATGAGGGTGGATATATTTCACCAATAAAATATAGTCCTCATTGCTAGAAATGAGCTTCGACTGAAATGTGTTGTAATGGTAAAGGAAGAAGCTTACGTTTACCGTGGAAAATTTGGCATTCATGGCAGCTCATGACCGTCTTGTACAAATATGAAAACAATGTCGGCCAATAGTAACCTACTATTAGTACTTTGTTGGCCGTGGTATTCATCACTTCTTTGGAAATCCTTCATCACTTCTTTGGACTCATCTTCAACCAAGAAATTTAGCAACACTCCTCCAGGATCCTTCCAATAGAGTGCTCTATCGAGTATGCAATATTTTGAAGCCTTAAGCTTCAAGGACATGCTTTTACTCTTTGACATACCCTGAGGAGGGTTCAAATGTTGCAAAACATAAATGATAACAGCATACCGTGGAGATGATAAAAAGAGATCTGATGCCTGAATAAGACTTACACTTTCTTCATCATCGAACAATGCTTATATGAGATTGATGTCAAGTGCATGTAGATTTGACTCAGCCATGAGCTTGGCTAAGCCTTTCCCTTTGATCAGCTTGGCCGGCTTGATCTCAAGGTCATATTCTAAGAGCGCTGCTATCCACCTACCTCTTCTTCCTTCTGGGTCTGTTTTCATGAGTACTTCTTTAATCGTTGCATTTGGAACATATGCCAAAATATGTGAGTGCAGAATATAAACATGGAAGTCATTTAGTGCTTTAACCAAAGCCAAGGCATGTTTCTCGATTATTTTGTATCACAGGGTTGCATCCCTTATTGTGCGACTGAAGAATGCTATTGGCATCCCTCTCCCATATCTTTTTTGCATTAGCACCGCTGCCAAAGTATGCCCAGAAGCAAAAGAAAATATAATGAAATCTAGAGAATAATCGAGACTTGTCAAAACTAGAGAAGTGGTCAAAGAAAATTTCACCGATCTGAATGACTTAAGAGCATTTTCAAACCATTTTACATCATTCTCCTTCTTCAGCATGTTATTTAACTCTCTAAGATGTTCTCTTAAGTTGGGAATGAGCCTACGTAGGAAATTCATCCTATCGTTGAATGCTTGGGAAATAAATTTGTTGTATCACTTCAACTCTAGAAGGATCTATCCAGATCCCATCTTTTGAAATGATGTGACCCAACAAATTTCCTTCTTCCATAGCAAATAGGCACTTTTTAGGATTTAGGGATATCCCAAATTTTCTACATCGCTGGAATACAACTCTCAAATGGTGTTAATGTTCATCATCTAAACTTGAATAAACAATCAAATAATCTAAATAAGCAACAAGGAAGACATATTTCTCATTACCAAAAGCTATGTCCATGGCACGTTAGAAAGTGGCCCAAGAATCCTTCAAACCAAATGACATCTTGGCATATTTAAAGGTACCCCATGCTGTAGTGAACATTGTCTTATCCTACTCATCTTCATGCACAAGGATCTGATTGTACCCTGAGTAACCATCCAGCAATGACATCCTGCTAGCTCCTAAAACTCGCTGAAGTATGTGGTCCATTTTGGGCAACAAGTAATTGTATTTCGACGACACTTTGTTTATATTTATTAAATATATACATAGTCGGATTTCACCGGTCTTTTTCTACACTGGAACCAAATTAGAGATCCAATCAGAAAATCTGACTGGAACAATAATTTCTGCCTTATAGAACTTTTTTACCTCCTTCTCAATGGGAACAACTTTGGGTTTATTCTCCTAATCTTCTGCCTAAAAGGCTTTTGTTCTGGCTTTATCGGGATAGTGTGTTGAATGATATCTTTATTGTACACCTTTAAATCTGAGTAATCCAAAGCAAACACGTCAAAAAACTCAGTAAAAAAATAAACATATTTAGGCTTTACCTCTGAAGGAAAATACTTTGAAAGCTTGATGAAATTTGGCTGCTCCGTTGTTCCAATATTAACATCTTCTATACCTTTTTCTGTGGGGACCAAAGTAGGTTTTCTTGCCGCGTCATCTTGATCAAATAACTCTTCCAAAGGTATGAGACCTTTTGGAATGTTATTTTCCTTGAGCTGAAGTATGTTAATCTGATCTGCCTCAATGACTTGGTCATCCCTTTCGTACACTTCGTCCATAGAACAGTTCTCAAACTCACCTTCACTTTGAAGGAAATTTTTCACTTGTTTATCATCCTAGAATACTTTCCAAAATTTCAAGTTATCAGGAATGGCAGGCCTATGCTTTATATGAATATCAAATTTTTTATTTGAAAACATTGTAGATCTGAAATTACTTGCAGTAGTTTCTAATGAATCAACCATCAAGTTTTGCAACCTTGGAACTATTTTAAGTGTATATTATGAAAACATTCTCAAAATGTCAAGTGTTGCATTCCTATATTTCCTTATCCTTGGGTGATTAGCTTGATACTCACCTTTGATTTGTTTAATTACTAGCTCTGAATCATCGTAGACTAAAATTATTTTAGCTTCCAATTTTTTCAAAATTTTTAGACCAGTAATGAGTGCCTCATATTCATCCTCATTGTGCATACAATCGAATGCTAATTTGTAGGAACACAACCTAACATTATTAGGGACTTTATTTTGTTGTTGAAATGGGCTACGGATCCATAAACCAATGCCAGCCCCATCTTTTCCAATGGAACCATAAAATTCCATGCTTCAAAGACCACTTTTTTCCTCGAGGTGCTGAAACTCTTGACTCTTATTTGACACAATTTTGTGATCTGATTCTTTATGTTGTTCTGAAATTTCATCTGCCTTCCCTGATGGATGTTCAGATATAGTAGGCAGATTTTCTTTGTCTTTTTCTAACACTGTTATAATGCAATCTGAAACTTCAGGAACATCCTTTATTTCTACTAATTGAAAATCTACATCATTTAATCCAGAATCATTGTATAATATGAAGGACTCTAAGTCTGTATGTACTACGTTGATAAGATGATTATTAGGCCTTTCCTTGTTTGTGATCATGTATTTCATTTTAGTCTCATGGTATAGTTTTATCATTTGACCAAAGATAGGAATTGTTGCATAGGAAAAGTCCAATTGCAATGTACCTCTCAATTTAGCCCCCCAGGATCTTGATAACAACATATCGAAACATGGAGGAATGTCAGCAACTACCACGTCCATTAAGACATTTTTGGCTGGGATCTACTCTAGGGAGACATCTAGATCTTTGATTAGACCCAACAACGGACACAACCAGAATCGAAAGAATATAAATCATGATATGGGAGGGTTATGTGAAGGCCAAGATTTTCCATGATGGCTTTAGGCATGAGGTTGTGGGAGGCCCCTGAGTATAACATAGTGGTATGAAGGATGAATTGGTGGACTTTGAGACTCAAGTAAAATGGTGGGACCTCACTATCTTTAGACTGACCATCTATTGTGGGACCAAATATTAGCTCAGGTTGATCATCCTCTATATTAACCATGTTGGATAAAGGGTCAAATTTCAAGGTTTTGACTACATGGGATTTATATTTATAAACTTTGACCAATTCAGTAAGAGGAATAGACACCTTTATCTTTGAAATTTCTGACTATAAATTAAAAGGTATAGTTATGTCTACCTCTTTTATGACAATATCCCTTTTCTCAACATGATCTTTCGGTGCAACTTCTTTCCTATGAATATCTCTTTCTTTGATAGGTGCACTTGTAGAAGGTTGATTGCTTCCAATATTATTTGGAGCTACAGTCTCTTTACCCTTATTTTGATTGGCTTGAGAAACCATATTCTGTGGTACTTCTTTCTGCTGAATTGTCTTCTTCAGAGGTGAATTGATTGGAACATCATGGGTCATCAAGGAGTACTACCTTTGCTAGGAACTCAATGAATTCAGGTATCCTCTCTGATAATGATAAGGTTATACTTCTAACTCATGATCATTTTCCAATATGAAGTCTTTATCATTATGTGAACTTGTTTTTTCCACATATTCTTCATCTTCAATTAGAAATATGGGTTGACCATCGGTTGTGAAAAGAAGGTTCTCCTCTACTGTTGTTTCTTCTTCTTCGTCACTCTAAGCACAATTATGTTGTAGTGGTGTCCTAATTTGTTGTTGTTGTTGTTGTTTTGGGAGCTCTTTCCTCTCTTTTCCTTATTCGGAACTGAGGCTACTACTGCTGGCCTCGAAAGTTCAGATTTATAATTTGTGGCTTTTTTTGTCTATCTGAAATAAACATATTATCAACAATTCTTTCCATGATCCTAAGAAAAACATAAAATTTAGTGTCGGATGAAGTGGAAGGTTCCTCTTTAATGGTCACTTTGCGTTTATTTTTGAGTTTTGACTATTTAATCAAGAGGTTGGCCTCAACACTCACTGAATTTATGATAATTTCGTCTAGAGTGTTGAGATTTATTTCTCTCGATGAGTAGGCCATATCTGGGTCAAAATAATCGGGATAATGTAGAAGGGCCAAACCAGGAGGTGGTTTCATTTCATTTGGGATGGAGTTATAGATTTTGAGGTATCAAGAATTATAATCAGGCACTGATTCATTAGGAATGTGCTTCAGGGAGTCATACTCAACAAGGATTTGTAAATGGTTTTTTCTTTTCATCCCACCTGACTAATAAAGCATCAGTTAGTTCAGCAAGAGACCTAATAGAATTAGTTGCTAGGGCATCGAACCAAACTTTAACTTCACCAGAAAAACTTTGTGCGATGATTCGCATCTTGGCATCATCTGCATCTAACTCCTCAAGATCTATGAAGGTTGTGATTTTAGCCATATGCTGACGGGCAGTGATTTCAGAGTTTTCATCGAAGAGGGGAAGTCTTTGGCCATATCCTTGAGGTAAGTCATGCAATTGGGATGGTAAGACAAGTGGGGAAAATCTTGCCATAATTCCTGTTAAATGGAATACTGGATTAACAATAGGAGGGATGGGCTAAATAGGTAAAGAAGCTGAAGTTTTTGGTACTGAAGTGGCAGGTATGTATGATGAAGTCGAAGGTGCAGATGAATATAGTATAATTGAGTGAGTTTGAGGTTCATATGAAACAAAAAATTCCTTGGGATGATAGAATTGGATCCACTCCTTAATGTCAAGGTTAGACTCGGGCTTAATTTCTTTGAAAAACCAATATTTCAAAGAACTTAAGCCTAATTCAGACAAATATTTTACCTCAGATAATCTTAGAGGATCAAATACTATATCGGACAAAGAAGTTTTGTATTTGGATTTAAATAAAGACAATTCAAAGTTCAATTCATAAGGTATATCTTCTAGAGAAAGTAATTTAGTAGGTAGAGAAACCGATCTTAATAACATAACTGGTCCTGATTGAATATGTGCAGTTTGATATCGATGTATTCGAAATAAATTCTCTGGATCATCAACCGGATCTACTAGATCAGGGTTTGGATTCGCTCTGGTATATCTTGTAGAAGCCAGATCTGCTATGAGGCACTGCAATTATGAAATCAGCCTTATGAAAATTGATCCTATCATCCAAAGGATCAATTTTCAATAGATCTTTGTCGTATACCTAGGGAAAATTTATATTTTTTATCCCGGCAATGGTGCCAAAATGTTAGCACTCTACCAGATTCCCAAGGCTGAAGAATGAATCCCAACATAGGTAACCACAGACCAAGATTTTGACTTGATAGCTAGCCCTATCAAGTCGAAGAGGGCACTCTCCAAAATATCACAGCTAGGAGGGCTGGAGGAATTAGGGTTTTCAGGTTGGATATTGAGTGCAGGAGTTGTTTTGATTTTATTTGGTTGGGGTTTCACTGATGAAGAAATTAGATCAAGGGAGCTAGGTTAGGGAAAATGAGATAGGGTTGTAGGGATTAATGGGGAAAGGTAGGCATAAGTCTAATCACTTAAAGATGATTGTGATGGGATGTTTTTGAGACTAAGGAGAAGCTAGGAAGAGCATGGGAGATGTATTCTTCTTAAACAGAGGAAAATGGAAAAAATATGATCAATTCCCTAAAATAGAGCATGAGAAAGCATGTGTTATGCCTATCAAAATTGAAAGAGATCATACCAGAGAGATGAAGTGAACATGAATACAATACTTTAAAACATATGAAACTGAAGAAAAAACAATGATAAACATGATCCCACAAGTATCCCAAAAAAATAGCTGCAACTCTTTTTTATTAACTCGCCAAAACTAAGCACAATAGTTCCTTGATCAACAAGCTATCATCCAAACTGATTCCAACCCTTGATAAGAGTGAAGAAAGAGACTAAATAGACATCAAAACCACATTCACTCATCCTCAGGGGTTGAATCCATGAGGTAAGGAAGAGATCCACGAAATACTGAACTGAAAGCTTGAGTATAGGATGGTCCAAGTGACTCAATCCTAATTACATTCAACTGATTCATTATGACTCAATGATGACTTTTACCTAATGAATCTACACCTAGGTAACTTATCCTTGACACAATTATATTTACCATGATGAATTACATAAGTAGAAACATGATTTATTGAAGAAAAGTCAAAATTTCAGAGAAATTTGTAAAAATAAGAAAATTGGTCATTTGTGCCCTCCACTGTGCATTTGCGCCCTGGTAGTGTCATTTTCACCCTCCATGTTCAGGGCCACTTTTGGCTGCCCTACTGGTGTCCAAATCAGGCCCAAGATGGATTGTTGGAAAGCCATTCCTATCCTATTTCTGAATATGCCTAGGTCAAAAAAGGGACAGAAAGGTCGTTTTTAGGTGGTTTTTTGACCTTTTCACCTATAAAAACTGCAAACCAAGGCTGGAAAAATGGTTTTCTAAGATGAATTGGTCATTAGGAATCCAATGGTACCTTTATTTCCCTCAAAAAGTGCCCCAATTATTTGCGTAGCGCCTAGAGCGCTACACAAATGACAAAATTTCTGCTAAATGTCTGTCTAAAAAAACACAGAAATTTCTAGATTTTGTAAAAAATTTAAGAAATGGCTCAAAAATGTTGGACTGGCTAATGATGATGTGTCTAGGCTTGGAGGGAAGCATCAAAAATAATTTCCAATTTCTTCTTCTCCTCCATGGTCAAATCTTCAATTTTTACATTGGCTCTTTTGAGCTTAGCCATTGCAATTTTCTCCTTTAGTGCATAGTGTTTGAATTTCCTCCTCAATAGATCATTATCCTAGTTAGCCTTTGCTAGAAGCTTCTCCAAGTTTTTATTGGCTCTATCAAGCCATGGCTCCCTGCTTTCATTGATCAATATAGCAAGTTGCTCATTTAGGGTTAGCTAATTAACAAGCTCAACTTCCCTTTGCCTCTCTAGAGCTTGAGCTCTTTTCAACCCTCTAGTTCTAGGTCTATATCTTGGTACTTGTTCCTCTTCATAATCAAGTAATTCATACTTCTCCAGTGTTTCATATAGCATGGATTTGGCCTTTTCTGCCTCCCTTTGAGTAGTGCAATACTTAACCTCATCAATCAGACCTGTTTAGTTTTCAATTTCTCATTCTCTTGCTCAAGAAAGTTTATGACATATATGGCCCTGTCAATATTAGTTTGGAGCTCCTTAATCTTGAAATCCTTACCTTTTATGGATGCATTAGTGATTTTTTCATTTTCATCCTCATCTAGGTCAACAAGCTAAAATTCCTTCTTTGTTTCATGAGTGTCCTCCTCATCATGAATGACTGGCTCAATGACCTTCTCTTTGCCCTTGTCCACCTGATGTGTTGTTGTAGAAGGAATGGCCCCTTCCACTCCATGTGGAGCAAACGCATGCCTGTGGCCTCTCTAGTAGGTTTTGGCAATGGCTCAACCTCAACCATATTAGCCCATTTAGGCTCATTGTCCTCAATCCTGCTAGGTGACCCAAAATGATGATGAGATGGAGATGGAGGTGAAGGGGATTGATATGATGATGATGAATGTGTTATGGGATGAGATGGAGGGATGGAAGTGGATGGATGGGATGATGGAGGGACATTTTTTGCATGCTGAATGGATGGCTCATTGAAAATTTCATTAGCTATGAAGGTGATCCATGCAATTTTTAGTTGATTGAGATGGTGGAGGACTATGATTTTTATGAGGGAATGATGAAATAGGCTTCTCATTTGCTATTCATACTCCTTTTTCTGGGAAATGTATGCCATCTTATCTATACTCCAGAAAATATAATAAGGTATGTTGAGCATCCTTACCCTAGTGAAATGCATTAAAAGCTGGATGTGATAGGAATAGAGCCTTGAAAATATGCCTTCACATGAAAAGTATTTCATGACTATCTTCATCATGAGGGCATATTTGTCTAGGAGGTGAGAAAAAGGAAAAAACCTCTTTGTTTGATTTTGGTGTCTTTGTTTTAAGAAGAAGTCAAAGTCCTCTTTCTTCAACTTACCTCTCTTGAACCACTTCTCCCCAACATTTGGGATCCTGGTGGCATCTGAAATAATCGCAGTGGATAGATTGAAAGTGACACTAGCTAATGTAACTTGGTTGTCATGGAGTTCGGATATGAAAAGTATAGTCAACATGGGATGGTGTTGGACCCTCTGAAATTTCTCACAAAAATCATAACAACCCACATGTTTGAAGCATGTCACAGTCAATGGAGAAGCCAAGAGTTCCCTAGTGTTGGTAGGTTCAAGTCTGAGCACTCTTCCTCCTTTGTGTGGCCTCCTTACCTTTGTTTCCTCTCCTTCATTGAATGATGTGTTTTGTTTTCCTTTGTTTCCTTGGTGTTTTTGTCAAAACCCTAAGGATTAGGAAAGGGAAAATGAGGGAGATATTTTCTAGGGATGTGTGAAATGGAGAGGGGATAGGGAGTAGTAATATGGTAGGATTTAGAATACGGATTTAGGAATTGGGAGCCTAGGTAGATGTAACCCATAGGGCTTATGGTTTTGGGAGAAAGTTATAGGAAAAGGGAATTTTGCAAATGAGGGGTTTTGGAATGGGTTTTTATAAGTGTGGGAAGGATTCAAAGGGTAAGGGGGTGAATTTTGGGAGTTTTCTCAAGTGTAATGGTATACTAGGGTTTTTCCTCAATTCAAACACCAGAGTACAACCTCAATTTGGAAGACTTCAACACATAAACTTATGAAAATGATTTTTCATGGCATGAGCATCTTACTGGTTTGCTGGAGGTCGATGAGTGAGTTGGTGGAGCTTTGAAGACAATTTCTCACCACTTGGACACTTTCTAGGGCTTGCTGGTCATTTGCACCATCAACTGAAAATTTGTGCCCTTGACTGAATATTTGTGTCCTCTACTGAGTATTTGCGCCCTCGTTTCAGTGTTTGCACCCTACCTTCAGCATTTGCACCCAGAACTCAACTTCTTTTGCCAATTTCACTCATAAATTCGAAAATTTGGTCTCTTAAAGTGTTGACTTGATGTTTTGAGGAGGAAAATGAATTTGAATTGATGTCAATGAGTTATAAATAGCTAAGTTAATTTGAATTTGAATTGAAAAAACCAATTTTCTAATGTCTGCTTTCACTTTTTTGAAAACTTTTTTTGATTACCCTTTCATTTTATTTTTCTTCCTTGCAGGATTACGTTGTTGGAGTTTGACACCTTTTTCTTTCAGTTCGGCATGTGTGATTTGAGTTGGCAGCTAGGGACATAACTTATTACATATAGGAAACATAAAATTACATAAAAAATGAAAATAAATTAAAACTCTGTTTTTTTTAATAAAATTACTTTTGAGAATGAAAATCATACTGTAAAACCAAAATTACAACTTTTAAAATGATATTTACATGTTGATAATCCTCTACAGATAATAATGAAATGTTTATTGAGTCACTCTCACACCTTTTGTTGACTTTATTGATATGAAATGGTGCATTTTGGACCTTGAACAATGAAACCTAATGACCTAATGGGACCTTAAATGACATGACTTCATAGTTGACTTTGACTGACATAAGACATAGTGAAATGAGCTTTTCAAAAGTGCTTTTATGCTCAGTAAGACATGAAGGTGGGCCACCAAAATGTGAAATTTTGAGGGAGAGTGAGGTTTTATGACTAGGGCTACCATCATTGAATCAATTTTTCACATGACCTAATGGAATGATAAAAAATTTCTGAGTGGGACCCCTAAAATGAATATAAAAAGAGTAATTTTGATCACTGATGGCCGAATGCATATTCTGACACTAACAATTATGACATGTCCTAGTGTAGTATGACCTAGTGCAGGAACTTGAGGCTTAGCAGAGATGGACTCAGGACATGTTTTGTTGGTTTCTTACAAGTGATGTTTCTACTACTTGTGTTGGAGATGCCTCTACAAGTGTTGGAGGCATTTGGACGACTTGATTCTATTGTTGTAGGTGTTGGAGATACTGCTACAAGTGTTGAAAATGTTATTACAGGTGCATGAGGTGTTTGGAAATGTTGTTGCTGCTGATTGAGGAGCTGAAGGTGTTTGTCATGATAAGGAGTTTGGTAGACTAGGGTCTACATGACACTAACTTGTTGCAGAGGTTCTTGGCCTATGTCATCAGTTCAAAACTTGTCACAAAGGTTTGGAGGTGTGTTTTGGAGTTGATGAAAGTGTCCCTAAAGTTTGGCAGAGCTATGAGCTGATTTGGTTGAGTTTTCTCCATCCTCTACCCCAAACGCATGGATATAGGCTCATGCATGAAGTTGGAAGGCTCCAACTGCTGGGATATAGTGTTGTGAGTGCAGTTACAACCAAAATTTGGCAATTTTATCGTTGCGGTTGTGGCTTAAAGTGATTTTTTCTCTGCATTCCTCGTGCACATCAAATTATTGTTTGTTTTTTCGGCTTCTCTTGTTCAGGACTCATCGTGTAAAGGTTAGGAAAAGGTTATTGAGATTCTATAAGTTGGTTAAAGTGAAGAATATCCTTCATGAAGTGGAGTTAGTGGTATGATCTAGTCAGAGAGCTGAATCTGGATCAAATCAAGCATATGAACAAAGTTTATGGAGCTGAGTAGATCTTGGTAATTATTGAGTTTAGCACCTTAGTTAATCTATATATTCGAGAAAACTCAATGAGAGTTTGGTTTTTCACGAGTTATGTGTTGAGTGAGTGTGAGTTTGGAGGATTGTGTGCAAGTTGTGAGAATTGTATGATATATATTTCCTGAAGTAGTTTGAAGGTGTAGCAACAAATACGAGTATGTTTCATCCAACATTTTGTGTAGTGAGCAATGAAATGAAGCAGATTTTTGTTGCAGGTATTTTTGGTGATTGGTAGCAGTGTGTGATTATTGCAGTTTGTTGTTGAGAGAAACATTTGTTTTGTGAGTAATTTTATCTATTGCAGAGAGAGTTTTACTGATGCATTTATTAGATCATTTTATGAAACGTTTGTGTTGATTCACTTTATTTTGGAGTTTATATTTTGTTCCTTGGAGATATTTTTGATGTGGTGTTCATGTTGAGCAATTCTCGGTTCCAGTCTGAAATGTATGAAATGAGAACCACATAGAGGAGTGGAGTTGGAGGACTCTGGTGAAATCAATATAAGTGAGTATTTTTCTCAATCCAATGGTAGTTGGATAGTTTATAATAAATTTTGTGAGGCCCATTGGTCATGGTGTCTTCCAGTAGATAGGAGTATCTAGATTCGTTTGATAGTTAAGGAGGAACTAGGTTAGGATCAATTGTCATGGTGGATTCTAGCGGATGTTAGTCCATAGATCCACATAAGAAACATGTCTCCATTTGATATTTTCCAGCTAAATCTATATGTAAATAATTTTCTTAGCATAATACAATTTATTAAGCAACACAACAACAATAGTAAGGGTGGTTTTTGACCGAAGAGGAGGGTTTTCCACCAAAAATATTTGTGTCTCTTGTGTTGAATGCTTGCATGTTTTTACTTTTGTTTGATGCTCTAATCTTTGCTTATGTGATTTATTTTATGCATGTTTTAAAGGTTTAATTAATTGAAGAAAAAATTATAAATGCCTTCACTACTAATTCACTCGCACCTCTTAGTAATGATCTAGTTTCCAACAATGGAATTTTTATTATCCATGCTATGATTTGTTGATGGAGTGTTCCTCTACCAGGAGTTGAATGTGATCTCGAAATTGTTTGAATTTAAATTCTCTACAACTTTCCTTTTTAGAAGCGAGACTCAATTCTCCAGAGTTGCAATGTGGCCATGGTATGTGTCAATGAATTCATGAGAGAGGATATAACTTTCTCAATGTGGAATCATCATTGCTTTTCTTGGTTGAGCACCTCTCGGATAGAGGTTGCGTCAGATTACAGGTAGTAAATCTCAATTTTTAAAAATTGGTGGCATTCTTAATTCCATTTGTTTTATATTTCCTTGACTTGATCCAACTCCACTTTGAGAAAGGCATGATGATTGCAAGAAAAGTTGGAGGTTCTTGATGGAACCATTGTATATAAATAATAGGAAATGTGGGACAGTGGAATGAAGGGGAATGAAAAGATGGGGTGAGAAGGATTATGAATAAAGCGAAAGATGAGAAGTGCAGATGTTTGGGGTAGTTTAATAAGATGTTGGATCTAGGGACCAGACAGGGCATGTGATTCAAGAGATTGGAATCTTTGTGCTTGATCAAAGGAGATGATAGTAAAGGGATTATTGTCTGATCATATTATCCTCCTCTATTGAATGAATCTATCGAGGGGGGGATTTTAACCTTGAGAGTCCTTTTGTTGTCATTGCTACTAAGAATGTCAGCTCTAGAATTTGATGTTGACTTGGGCTCTAAGGAGGGTGGAACAAAATCCAATAAATAACCAGTGTCAAAGCACGTGGTCAGGGGATATGGGTGATCTGGAAGTCATCATTGATTCTTGCCTCACCTTGGGATTGTTGGCATGCTCTATTTGCTTGGTGATCTGCAGTAGAATTATTACCTATAAATATATGGTAGAAGGATACATCCACCAGGTGCACTAGGTGATTTTAGACACGAGTTAATATTTAGCATAGCTTAACATTTTTGCGGCTAGAATTTTGACCAGTTGGTGAATGGCAAAGAAGAGTCCCATAAAAAAATAGGATTTAAAATATGGAGCTAATGGAGGATTGTGACACCTAAGAGGAGGTTGTATGCTTCCTCCTTGTTATATGGTTCTTATCCAAGGCCCTATTCAAATGATGCATGTTCTTCTCTTCATGGGTATTTGATAACTTCCCCTGCTCTTGATCTCCTTGGATTTATTTTTGAAGCACCATCGAATAAGATACAAACATGTTTCTCCTATTTTAACTAGGCCATGAAGTCACAATCCTTTAATCTTATTTTCTAGTTTTGAAGAATTGAGGGGATTTTCAGAGGATTGTGGGTGATTTGGGTAGTTTTTTCCAGAAAAAATTGAAACCGCTAAATCTATACCTCTTGTATTATTTGAGGATCTACTTTATTGTTTCCTTTTGAGAGGATGGCTTCTATTATCAAGCCCAACACTTTATCTAATATCTTTCTTTTCTCTAGATTTTTGTTGTCGGATATGCTCTTATTTCTTACTATCCAGATTTTCCAGTAGATGAATGCTAAAAGGCTAAGCCAGAAGAATTTTATCAGATTCTTCTTTTTGAGGGAGTAAGGATAAATTGTGTTCCAATGTGTGAAGAAGTGTTCCAGATTAAAGTTAAATTTAGGTTGGAGTGGGAGGGGATGAAGCATTGACTTACAAAGCAATTGCGAAAAGGGGTAGGGAAAAAATAAATGGTGGGTTTTCTCTTCAAAATTCATGCAGAGAGGACATATTGCGGGACCATGTATATTGCGATTCTTGAGGTTATAAACTGTTAGGATATTTATGCTAAGGGGAGTCCAAGTAAAGAGTTTAGTCCTAAGCAAGATTTATGATTTCCATACTATCTTCTAGTATGTCCAAATAGGTTGTTGATCTTTCTCTTCTTAAGAGAAGTGTAGCCACTCTTCATTGTATATTCCTTCCATGTTAAATTCAATGAGAATATATCCCTCTAAGCGATTTGGATGTGGGAAGTTCCTTTTAAATGCTTTATAAGTGAGTTCCATTTATGAGAAACTATAATTGGAAAAGGTGGAGGTTTCCAAGACCTCCATACTCATTCATTTGATCTTAAGATGATATTTGTTCTAGGTTTGTTATGCCTCTTTCTATGCACTAGTTTCTGAATTGTTGGATATCTGGGATAGTGGATAGGCTTGGTCTACTTAGAATATTGTCTTCCCAAATATATATCTCATGTACACCCCCAAGGATTATGGATGTGTGGGAGGGCCTTTTTGCACAATTTCCAATTTGAACAGAAAGATCTGAGGGGAATAAGGTTTTGTAGAATATGTTTACAAGAGATATTCATAGATTTTCCTTCCATGATAATTTTCCACCAAGATGATCCTTTGGTGATTAATATCCATAGGATATTCACTCCTAGGGATATATTCATATTTATTTTTAGATTTTTTTATGTCAATCCACCCTCTTTCATAAGGGGATATGACCTTTTAGCTAAGAAGATTTATTTTTTCATATATGTATTGCCTACCTGCCACAATATTTTTCTTAGGAGGAGTTCTATTTTATTTTGGGTGTTGGTTGGGGCTTGTAGGACTGCATATTGATATATGGGGAGGGAAAATAATATATATTTAATTAGGATGACCTTCCAAGTTTAACCATTTTGTTCCCCAATATTGTAGATTTTTCTTCATTTTTTCTATGATCTTTTCCCATATCTCAAGATTCATATTTTTCTTAAATATTGGCATTCATAAATATTTAAAGTGAGTCCACTCATATTTGTAAGAGACTTCAAAGATTTGAGAGATCCGATTTATATTTATAGGGGGGTTGTTCCATCCATATATATTAATCTTAAGCTTTTTGAGTAATCCTCCCAAGGCTTCAAGAAATAGGTCCAATTTTTTCTTGATTCTTCTAGCCACTATAGGACATGCTCCTCCTATTAATAATGTATCATTTCCGAACTATGAGTGTTCTAAACATTTTACTCCTCTGCTATCTTGGATGCCACTAATCAAACCTCCTTGTTTTTCATGCTCGAGATTTCTGCTGAGGGCTTCTACAGCAAGGACATATAGGAAGGGTGATATGGGACACCCTTGCCTAATTCCCCTTGTGCTTTGAAAGGAGTGCCCTAGTATTCCATTTACTAGGGCTTCTATCCATGCCTTATGAATACAAGCTTTGACAAGTTCACAAAATTCATTAGAAAAGCCATTTTTTTCTAAAACAATAAAGAGGAAGGAATGCCTTACTTTTTTGAAAGCGTTTTCCATGTTAAACTTGAGAATGAAGCCTTGTTCTTCTCGAGAGAGGCTTGAGTGAATTGATTCATATACTATGAGAATGTTGTCCATGATTTGTATTTTATGAATGGAGACACCCTAGTTTTTAGAGATCACATGATAGAGAAGATTATTGAGATGGTTCGCAAGAATTTTCATTAGGATTTTGTAAGAAAAATTACACAAGGATATGGGTTGGAATCAATTGAAGGTGGAAGGTCTAGCTATTTTGGAAACTAATGCAAGAAATTTTTAATTTATGCTGCCCCTAATTTTGTGCTTGTGTTGAGCCTAAAGGATCGTCTCAAGTAAGATCGATAGAAGGTGATTATAAATCCATCTAAGCCTAGCGCTTTGTCAGGATGCAAACTCCATACTCCCATTGAAATTATTCTTCATGCACTCGATTTATTAATGTTGCATTGGATTATTATCTTACCATTTTTGGAATCAACTTAAGAATTTCCTCAAAATTGCCCAGTTTTGGATTTGTTGTCATAAGTATGTTGAAGTGTAGACATGATTCATCTTTGACCACTTTTTTCCCTTCAAAGAGAACATTCCCTTCTCCATATATTGAGTTGACTTGATTTTTGTTCCTTCTAGCCTTCGCTTGATTGTGAAAGAAGGCAATGTTATTTTCACCTACTTATGTCCATAAAATTTTGGATTTTATTATCCAATCCTCTTCTTCTTTTCTGTTGATTTTGTATGACTTCTAATATAGTTCCTTCTCTTTCTCTTGGAGCTCATTGTATCCTCGAATTCCAATATTTTTTGCCCCTCAATAGTTCCTTTTGGAGATCGATCTTCTCCTGAGTTGGCTCTCTATAGCTCATTTGTTCCCAGATTTTTAAAGTTGCTTTAACATGCTTTAGTTTTGTCTCCCAAACATAGCTAGGGGAGCCATCTATTTTGGTCTGCTAGGTTTATTTAATCATTTGTTTTACATATTTATTGGTGGACTAGAGGGAGTTATATTGAAATGGAAGAGGACCTATATTGGTGATCCCATCGAATATTAAATTGACAGGCTTGTGATCGGATACATCTGTTGAGAGGATTATGGAAGATGATGTACCAAATCCTACAATGAGGTTCATATGAATTATGAATTGATCCAACCTTTCCTTGATGTTACCTAGTAAGTTCACCCAATGTTGCTAAAATTGTATTTTCCATTCTTTGTTTTGATGTCCATTAGGTTATGCTCAATCATAATAGCTTATATATTGTCTTTACTTGGATCTGGAAGAAACAAATCACCTCTTTTTTCTTATATGCACATAAAAAGGTTGAACTCACCACCTAATATGATGAGTTGGTCACCATCAATTTCTATCTTGATCGTTAGAGAGTTCCATCATTTCTCTTTGTAACTATAATTCACAAGGGTGTAAATGTTGTAGACTCTGAAATTTTCTCCACTTAATTTGCTATAAAGATTAATCTTTTCCAAATTTCCTTCTCTTTGGACTCTTTGAATGTCTAGGATTTTTTAATTCCATATGGTGCATATTCCTCCTAATGCCCCTCTAGCATTGATTTATACCTATTTAAATTTATTGGTGATTTTATTGATTGTGAATGAAATTTCCTCCTCACTTAATTTGGTCTCTTGGATTAATAGGAATGTAGGTTTTTTTGATCTTATCGGATATTTTATTACATTTTTTTTAGACATTCCCAAGGCCTTTTCAGTTCTAGGTGACAATATTCAATATTTACCTCATGAAGGGGTGGCATAACCCTTGCATCTCCCTTACTAGGTTTGCATTTCCTTCAATGCTAGCCCTTTATGTAAAAATTTATCCATTTGTTGTTGAATTTCCATTTCCATGTATTTTTGTGTTGCTTCATATCAAACTTCTTTATTGGCCTTCCATCTAGTTATCATTTGAAGTGCTTCTAGTGGTGTTGAAGCCTCTTTAGCTTTTGTTCTAGTCAGGATCCTTGTGAAGAAAGGGACTAAATAGTTCAATAAAGAAAAGGGGGGGTGGTTCAAAGAGAGGGGAGATAAGGTCAACGAGGGCTAGATCACGTTCAACAAGTGGATATGTTAAAGAGGAGGTGGGCATAGGGTTGATCTGATTTGGATAAATAGATTGAGGGAGAGGCTAAGTTGAGGAAGGTGGATCATTAGTAGCCTCCACCTCTTCAAGCTCGGGGTTGGAAACTTGAAGGCTATTTGGATTTAGATCGAAATGAATATTAGCTAAGGATCCAAAGGAGTTAGAGGAAATGGGCAAAGAGGTCTTAGATTAAGGCAAGGGGTTGTCATTGGATTAAGAGGGGATAAAGGAAGAAGGTAGAGAATAAGAATGATCAGGTTTTTTAGTGGATTTGTTGGGGTTGTTTTTGCGCTTGCCATTTTCCCATTGTTGAGCGTGGACCTCTTAAGATTCATTTGATGATTAATTTGGACATATATTTGAGAATTGACCATATTCATGACATACCTTGCATTTGAAGCGAAGTTGTTCCTAGTCAAGTTGCTGAATGTGAATCCAATTGTCTACTTTGATCTTCAGTGCTTTAGGGATTCCTATTGCTAAATCAACTTCTACACAGATCCTTACGCTACATGCATGTTATCCTTTGGTTCATTTTGATCATGTATTTTCTGGTTGTATTCCCTATGGTTCTTATAGATTAATATCCATAAAAGTGGGGAGGAAGATTGGGGAGATGAAATCAGACCAAGACTGCACTAGGGATATCACACTGAGGAACAGAGTCTGGTATGCATATATTTAAATAGAGGCCCCTCGATTCCATGAAATAATTTCCATTCTTGAGGATTATATTGCGATCTTCCTTACGTTCGAAATAGAATTTGAAGCCTTTCTCTTTTTCAAAAATGAGCCGAGAATTTCCCTTGGATTTTTGGAGACTAGTTGCATTCTATCCATTTTTGCAAAAATTTTGGTGAGAGCCAGCTTCCAAAGAATTGTCCAACTAGTCCTCACTCAAAAAGAAAGTGAGTTTATTTGTGGGGAATGGTGAGGGGTAGATCTATCAGAGTCTAGGCACTTGACAAATTTGGAAACTGATGGGCATTCGTGGGGTGGACCAAGAGAAGCAATGAGAGTCCGGAAGGCATGGGCAGCGAGATCAAGTGGAGGAGGATGGGGTCGACGCCCCTTAGATAGGTCTTTAGATGGGTCATAGGGAAAATTATAACTAAGGATTGAAATCATGGTCAACACATCAACCACTTCAGAGCATAACATAGCCAATTTGTAAAGTTTTTTAAGAATTATAAATTTAAGCTGTTTAATTTGTAGAATTTGAGTATATAGTTGCACTTGATCCATTTAGTATATAAAAATACATTTTCAATAACAAAAAATTACAATTTCACTCAAAATTGTATAGCTAGATTTTATTTAAAAATATATATTTTATATATTAATTAAATTGAACCATTTTTCCATTCTAAATACCACTTCTTTAACAAAAATATAAAACATATAATATAATTGATAATTGGTTTTTTTTCTTAAAATATTATAACTTTAAATATAAAATCTTAATATATATATATATATATATATATATATATATATATATATATATTTCAACGATTAAATTATTCAAAAAATATGGATGCCTTATCTCATAAGTAAACAAAACTCATACACAAATTTAATAATTATCATGGTTTTGATTCCAATATCAAATTATAATTATAATATTTATATTACAATTAAGTAAAAAAATAAATATCTAAAAATATGATTTATGATAATATATTTTATATATTTATTATTTTATTATTTTTATATAAAATTTAAAATTAAATTAATTTAATATAAAATAAATATTACAACAGCGAAATCATATATTTTATATATTTATTGTTTTATTAATTTTATATAAAATTTAAAATTAATTTAATTTAATATAAAATAAATATTACAACACCTTTTATATAAGGTTATAAAATGCATTTTTTTATAATTCGTCGAAGGCGTTCCTTATGTCAACCTCGGGTGGAATAGGCGACGTTAATTTTTTTATATTTTTAGTTGGACGAGTAGGATTAGATATCAAGGGAATATATTTTAAAGATGCTTCGTCTGAGTGTTAATTTAGGGGCAAAATTTTACCGACCACTCCTCATCTTGTATTGTGTGATTGAAATTATTTTTCTTTCATATTTTGTGATCTAAATTGGTTTCTGTGATTGATAGCGTAGATTCAAGAATATTGTTTTAGCATATTACAATTAACATAGTTATCAATCAAACAGAAACTACTACTTCAAAACAGGAACTCTAGCCCAAAAAAACTCAAAAAACATGAAAAAATGCAACAAAACCAAAAAGTGTGTATTTCGGAACGCATTTTTTTTTTTCTCAAGGTCAAATTTCAATATTTTTTAAAATTATGCTAAAACCGAAATTGTTTCTTGAAAAAAAGATTGAAAAAACACTCTCGAAACAAAACGAGTTCATGCCGGAATAACAAAAAAAAAACATTGTGTCACAATTTTAACACATTGTAACAATGGAATTAAAGACAACATATTAGGACATTGAAAAATCATAAAATTCTAAAAAATTTGATACATGATGCTAAAGATAAAAATATCATGTCTGAAGGCTTTATCATTTCCAACAATTTTCATCCATCATGTTAAAGATAAAATATCTTGACTCTAAAAAACCCTAAAATTGTAATTGTTTTCAACCATAAGATTAAAGATAAAATATCGTAGCGCATAAAAACCTCAATGAAAAATTTTAAATCTCAAGTTTTTAAATCTTAAGTTTTCAACATACTTGAATCATGAAATTATGGAGAAATTATATGACTTAAAACAATTTTTAAAAATGAACAAGTAAATGAAATATTTATTATTCCAAGAGTAATTTTTATTTTAAATGATAAAAATATATCTCTTTTCAAATCTTAGCCTAAGACAAATTTAAATCTAATTGCAACCAAAACATAAAAATCAACTATCAAAACAATGCAAGGAGTGAAGGATGAGAAACTAGTCAAATCAATATTATCTCGTGTGAAGTCGAGTGAATTATCAATGGATGAAATGTGCACAGAATTTCAAAAGTAAGTTGATTGAATTATTTCTTATTTTCCTTTCATTATAATTTTCTTTTAAATAAAACATAATTTTGTTGGTATAATTTGTTATACATGTCACTATATTAACAGTTTTAACTTTATTTATTCAGTTAGAAGATTTATATGAAAATACAAGAATATATGGTAAAATGTTGAATGAAGACAATTGGGATGATGTTGTGTGCCACTACCTAGAATCAAGTTCTACAACAACACTTAAAGGTTTTTATATTGCATTCAATAAGATTTGTTGATTTATACATTCATTTTATTCATATGTAAACTATTTTTATTTTATTACTTATACATATATATTTTTTATATCATTAAATATGTCGAAGAATGATGGAAATAGAGTACTAGATACTTTTAAAATATTTATTGAAAAAATTAAGTTGGAAAAGATGAGAAAGAAGTGTCTTATAAATGTTGAACTTGATCCTACTCTTAATCATTTCATTTGGAATGGGCTCGACAGTATCCAATATCAAATAATACAAGGTGGCTGTGAAGACATTGCAAAATTGATACCCAAAAGAGAATATCCCTAGTTATTGTAGATATTTCTCATGGTTTCAATTTCCCAGACATTGGTAGTGAATCATATACTTATCAAGCTTTTAGTAAAGTGGTTAAGAGTTTTCAAGAAGTCACAACATCACCACTTTGGAGATTTGTGACATTTCATTCAGACACACAATTTGCAATGCTATTAACAAGCTTAGAGGGAAAAACAAACTCAAGGATGCAACTTACATGGTAAGACTTTGAAATTTTATGTTCGATTACTGTTAATTTTTTTTATTTATGTACAATTTAATTGAACTTTTACTATGTTATGTTACAGACAAAAGTCAAATCTTATTTCTTCCAAAGATCAGCCTATTATAAATGATTGTGAGTTTATCCATGTTGAATGTTGGAAAAAAGATGATAGCTATAAGTGTATTCTTATGAATCGAGTAGATGGGAAGAGTCATAGTCAAGTATTGGTTCATGATGCAGTTGTAAGAAAACCAAAATGTGAGGATAAAGATGCAAAAGGAGATATAGTTAATATTTATCAAAAATTGCAAGCATTGATTAACTATCTTATAGATCTATGTTCAAATAAAGGAGATTGGGTTTTGGATTTATTCTCAGGTTTAGGTAAGTTTTATTATACAAATTTGAATTTAAATATTTTATTTTTTATTTTTTATGTGTTTATACTATTTTTCTTATTTATTTCTTTTGTGCTTGATGATTAGGTACAACACTAGCATGTTGCCTACAAAAAGGAAGAAATTGTATTGCCATTAAGAAAGACCCAGTGCAATGAAAATTTATTCAACAGAAGGAACAATATCAACTAATCCAGATGCCAAGCAAGAAGTTGGTTTAAGAAAAGGGGATTTTAATGAATCACGTATGGCAAAAAAAACAAAGGAACCTAAACCACCATTATATGGAATGATTGGAAAATGACACTTTGTAAGATTTGTAAACATGAAAAATCCATTAGAATATGACAATGACCAAAATGAAGCAAAAAATGTTGCGGAAGAAGACATTAATGATGTTCTAGAAGATATTGAACATGGATTAGTTGATATTGTTGATGATTTTTAACTTATGGTTGCAAATAAAGCTCAATTTTGAGAGCTATTAATCAATTTTAATTGTAATGTTTAGACTTTGATATTTTATGAGAAGAATCCTTATTTTTTGCAAAAAACATGTGATTACTATTATTTTTTGACATAAAATAAAAAAAAATATTATTTTATTAAGTTTTTGTTAATATTTTCCCAAAAAATTAGTTTATTTAACATGTTTTTTTAACAAAAAGTCTCTAAAAGTGTATTTTTTGCATTCTATTTATATTGAAAATGTGTATTTTTTTTCATATGGTTAAAAATATTGGTTTTTTAGAGACAATTATTTGATGTGCATTGAAATATTAATTAACAATACATAAATATATAGAAAATATAAACTTTAAAATATTGACCATTTAAAAAAAATTTTATCTATGTGAAAAAATGAAGATTTCATTACAAATATATATATATATATATATATATATATATATATATATATATATATATATATATTTTTTTTTTTTTTTTCTTTTTTCTTTTTTCTTTTTAAAACACAAATACATAAATGCACTTAAAAATAAACATCTCAGGGAAGAAGAAGACATTAGAAAATGTATAATGTCAAAATAAACCCTCTAAAAAAAAGTGGGTGATGATACACCACCACTATTCAAAATCGACATGAAAATCATCACATAAAAAAAAAAAAAAAAAATTAAAGTGCCAAAAAAATGCTAAAAAAAAAGGGTGATTTTGCATCACCACTTTTCAAAATCGGGTGTTTTTTTTGCTACCTAAAAAAAAAAGGTACTAGTTCAGTTACCTATTTGATCGGTAACTATGTTAATTATCAGTTTGAATATGTTAGTGTCTAAATGTTCAGTGATCAAACATACTATTTCAGTCGGTAGTTGTCCTAGGTCAAAATTTCATGTTTTCGAGTTAATTTTCAAATTAAACTCTGTTCACTGAATGTTTTCTAGGTTTGAATGCTACTCCCTTCACTCCTTTCATGGTTATCATAATTTAAAATTCATGTCATCTATTAATCATCTAGGGTCTTAGATCAGTCAACATGCATCCATCTAGGTCAGGGTCTAGGTGTCTTTTGTTTTGCCACCATAAGGTCCAATTATGTCATGAAAGAAGGCGAAAAAGATTTCATTTTCACTATACAAGTCATTTACATAGGGAGTTAGCAAAGATAGGAAAATAAGTAAAGGAAAATTTCCTTTTCTCATAAAGTATGTTACTTGATTAAAGTTGTTCAAAAAAGCAAATATTTTCTCAAAGTTTATGATTTCACTAGAAGACAAAAAAGCAATTTTGTGATGTTATAAAAGGAAAAGAGGATTATTCAACTCATTCTATCCTTTGATGTTCGATAGAGTTCCTCTCTTATCATTACCACACTCCACAGCTGCCAAGGGTTGAAGAAAAAACAAGCAAATTGTGCCAAAACTGCTTGTGCTATGCTTCTGGAAGGGCCACACTACGTTTCTGGCAAGTGCTACGCTTTTGGTTTTAAGCTCCAAATCAGCCATCCAAGGTACAAAAAATCTTTCCCAAAGATCCAGAGACCTCCAAACTAGTAAGTGGACACTTTCCATACCTCTCTTAAGTCAAATACTTCAACAAATGAGTGGATTCCTTTCTTAGGTTTTCTCCATTATGATTTTGGTGTTTTCCATATTTGGATTGTTTCAGCTGATAAAAACCCTAATTCCATCATCTAAAACCTTCATACACCTTCCATACACCTTATTAAAATATTCCCTATCACTCACAGGCCTCCTTGCCACCATTTTCATTGAAACCCTAGTTTTCACTACATTTTTGCAGGAAAACTAGTAAAGCCCTACGTTTTGAACTTTTGGGCACCTTCCTCATGCCCATTTACAAAAATTCCACTTGCAGCTTAAAGTTAATTCATCACCCTACCTCCCCAATGTTTTAGTGATTTTTCCCTAGCTTCCTTCCACCTCATTTTTGTCCCTAAAATCACCCTACCACTATCCCCCGTTTTCCTAAATCTCCACTTTCCCTACCCACGACATCTATTTAGGGTTTTATCTTGTTGAAAAACACTATGGAGGGTGAAAATAAGATCCATAAGGGAGGCCACCATTCTAGTTTTGAGCCATCTAGCTTGCAAGAATCAATGCTTCTCATTATGCCAACAGATGTTTTGAAAACGATGGTTGTTTGAGGTTTTGTGAGAAAATCAAGGAGTTAGGCCATTATGCTCAATTGACAAGCCATTTTCCACTAGCTTAAAGAGAGACAAGGTTGTCATAGTAGGCATTGAATTCACCATATCAACATATGTTATTGCTTCAGCAACAAGTATCCCGAGCCATGGGGAAATCTAGTTCAAATGGATGGACTTGGACCTTGAGAACTAAAAAATGTTCCTGAAACCTCATTGCAAAGATGCTCCTGAGAACATCTTCCCTTTCAGGAATTTACTTGATAAATATGCTCCTTTGATGAAGCTAATTATGAAATATTTTACCTGTGAAGGGATATTCTCAAGACTGTACCAGTACCATGTCAAGTTATTGATTCACTTCACTGCTACTAAGCCACTCAATTTTCCTAATTATTTGTTCAAGAGTTTGGTCAAGATGACTGCAAAGTTATAGAGCAAAGGAAAATATCATCACCCTAGTTTGTTCCACTATGTTTTGGTAAAGCTTATTGTTTTGCATCAGCTCTCAACAATCAATATGTCTTTGGAAACTTTCATATAGACATTTTCATCAACGCTGACTACTATCCCACCCATCATTCATAGCTCACCATCAACACGAGCACAACAAAAGGAGGTTGGATCTTCAAGTAGGCAAGCAGAGGTTCCAAAGGCACCCAGGGTTGAGATCACTCAAACCTATGAGAAAGGTAAGAGGATCGTTTTTTCTCCTAAGACCATCAAAGGTGTGCTTGCACATGAAACTACAACTGAACAAAGAAAAACAATAGAGAAGCCACCTATTCATGATAGTGAGCCACTCATGCATGAGGATGAGTCACCATTGCAAAAGCATTAGGAAAAAGTGCCCATGGAGATTGACATGGCAGAGTAGATGAAATAAAATACAACTGGGGAGATAATAAAGGAAACTGATGTAGAGATAGCAGAGTTAAAGGACAGCCTTTCAAGGGAAAACTTCATGATTACATTCTTACAACAAGAGAATATGCAGTTGAAAGTTAAACAACTCTTCCAAAGAAAACCAAAGGCAAATATTGAGGCAGAAAAAGGTCAAGGAAAATAAGTGGTGGATGTTGAGCAGCTGGAGGACACAAAGATTGAAACAAAACCAATAGGGTTAACTAAGCAAAAAGAGCAAGAAAGAGAGCCATCTCCTGCATTAGATCAGCTAACCTTTGATGAATTGATATTTGCTGAAATTGAGCAAGATAAAGAGTAATGGCTTGGCAGGGTAAACATTCATCTTGAGAATATTTTGATGAAGGCAGAAATAGATAACAACATCCTAAGGCATATGGCGAGATATTATTTCACAAGGAACCAAATCGCCAACGTGAGGGTGAAGAATTTGAGGAAAAATATTGAAGAAACCCTAATTAAGCTTAAGGAGAAATATAATTTGGACCTGCTTGTTGAGGAATCCATGGTTGTTTAACTTATCATCCAAGTATGCCATGAAACAAATTTTGGAAGATTTTGAGCATTTTTTGAGATTTTTTGAAAATTCTGGAAAGTTGGTCATTGTAGAAGCATCGCGCAGTTCTCAGAGCATCTAAATGAAGAATTTTTTATATGTAAGGATGGATTTTGACTTATAACTTCCAGTTATGGTATCAGGTTAGCTTGTCACCCTCTGATTTTGAAAAAAAAATCCAAAAAGTATCACTTTTTTCATGCTTCTCCTACTCATTTTTCCTTTGTGGTGCTTCTGGAGTGAGGTTGAGAGAATGAGTTTTTGAAGGCCTTACAGGGGGTATTTTCTCAGTTTGAAGGGTTGAATGGAAAGATGACACACAATGATACCTAGCCTAACTTTCAGATTTGCAAATGGATGGGTAAAATTTGGTAAAATTCAATTCCAAATTGGTGCGACGCTTATGCTGGGAGGCACGACGCTTCTCCTAACTGGTGCAATGCTTCTGTCTAGGATTCCTTTGGACAGTTTTCAAGCCAGAAAAACTCCAAATTTAGAGGTGCAGGTGTCCCATGAGGTGTCTTTTTTATAGGAAAGTTTTTTTTTTCCTCTCATTGTGGAGAAAGATGTAATTAATCAAAGAGACATGCACTCCTAGTTATTATCTAAATTTGAGGGGATGGTTTCTAACTTCCCTAGATTCTAGGTAATGACTCATAGAGTGCATTTATGCTGTGTTTTGGATCAGATTTCGACCCAATGAGGTTTCATTACTTATATTTTCTATATGTAGTCCAACTCAAGTCATTTTAGAGGTTGGATAGTTGTTATTTGCAATGTGGAGCTATTGTACAAACTTTTTTCAGTGAAATCAAAGACATGTTGCAGCTATAATCTTGGGACTCCAGTGGTATGCTTTTGAGCATTGTTTTTTCTCTATTACCTCATAAATTTGAATGTTCTGTTATCTTTCCATCACATGTATTCTTATGTATGTTAATATTATGAGTCTATGAACAGAAATATTGCTTTCCGTGCTCTGTTTTATAAGATTTTCATGAATGTGTCTACTCTTCTGATGAATGAATTCATTTCACATGCTCATTCTGACTTTCTCTCTTTTGAAACCCTATACAAAATGAAAAATTAAGTATGTTCCTAAGTTTACCTACCTGGTCTCATCCTTGTCTTTGCAACTTAACCTTTGAAATCATACCTAAAACCTAGACCTAGTTCCTTGATTGTAATTCTTATCCAGAAAAAAAATCAAAACAAAAAAAACCTGATTTACTGAGCATCATAAGCATAAGATAATTACATATCCAATCATATCATTGGCTACAAAAGTGGCATTGAGAGAACCCTCTTTGGTTTTGGTAGGGCTAGCTACCAGACCTAAAGGTTGGTTTGAGGTTACCTCCATTTCCATTCTTAGCCTTGGGAAACGGGGGGAGTGATAAAAAAATCTATGTGGATTTTCTACATGGTATTAGAGTAGGAATAAAAATATAAGAGAATAATATGAGTTTGTTTTGTGTAGGTAAATTTAATTTTTAGATCTACTTTCTAGGACTAGCAGTAGGATCAAGATATCTTTCTCTAGATTGAACCTCGAATGTGCCCTTGAGGGCAGTTTGAATTACACATCTTAGAGAGACATGATGGAAGTAGTGTTGGAAGACAATAGACTGGAGGAATTTATATATAGTGATATTCCTAAGCCTCCAACACTAGATGCTCAATATTTGGCATCCTGGAAGAAGAATGTAGCAAAGGAAGGAAGGATTCTATTAAAAGGTTTTCGAGATCATATTGTATTGAACCTACATGGAAAGGAAAATCCATACACTATGTGGAAGGCCTTAACACATTTTTTTTCAAAATAGCAGTGACCACATGAAGTTTTCACTAAAGGACAAGCTTAGAAAAATCAAGATGGAGAAGGGCGACACAATACCAAAGTACTTGACCAAGTTTACCCAATGTCAGGATGAGCTTGGAATTTTTGGTGTTACTATTTCTGAAGATGATCTGGTGAGCCAAATACTTCTAGGTCTTCCCAAGAGCTGGCACAACTACCAGGATTTGGTAAATGGGAGGGAGAAGCTACTAGGGTGGGAGTGTTTGTGGTCTGACTTGGTACAAGAATAGATTCGACGATACACGAGAGATGGATCTTCATCAAAGCATGATGATAAGGCGAACTGTGCCTTGGTTGGAAAGGAAAAGAAAGGGAAAGGGAAGTCATCCCATTCCAAATCATATTCTGGTCAGGAAGGCAAGAAAAAGGACTTATCTAAGATTAAATGTTTTCACTGTCACGAGCTGGGACACTATGCCATGAAGTTTCCACACAAGAAGGTCGATAATAAGCCCTCAGGAGGATCCGCAGGCGAAGCTATTGCTTCACAATTTGAGTTGGATTTCACTCTGATCTCATGCATGGTGTCATTGGTGATGGGTTATGTGTGGTACCTGGATAGTGGAGCCTCATTCCATATGACCGACAACAAATAGTTCTTCAACGACTTGGAGGAGAAGGACCTCCAGATGTGCAACGAGATGGGATATGATGGGAGGTATAGTGTGCTTGACATCAGTATTGTTACCTTTTAGAGGGAGTCTGGTTTTCCTCTCACTTTAAAATATGTGATGTATTTTCTTGGATTGAATAAGAAATTAGTTTCAATTTCTATGTTGGAATACCATGGCTACGATGTGATATTTAATAAAGGAAATCCGTTCCTTCATCACATAGCCATGAGATGGGTAAAGAAGACTGTGGTTTGGGTAAAGAACCTCTATAAATTGGATGTAGAAGATTGTGCTGCCTTGAGCATGAAAGTAGAGAAAGTGGAGAACTGAGACATTGGTGAGATATGGCATAGAAGAATGGACCATCTACACCACAGAGCTTTAAAGATCATGCAATAGATTTCTACAGGACTTCCCAAGGGTTCACTTGAGTAGTGTGATACATGAAAATAGTGTACATTGGGGAAGTACACCAAGGCCACCTTTCATGATAAATACAATTGAGCGAAAGTGATCCTTGAAAGAGTTCACTCAGATGTGTGTGTAACATTCTCGACAGCCTCCACAGAAAAGCACATGTATTAAGTGATGTTTGTACATTATTTTTCACGCAAGTGTTCGATATTCTTCATGCAAAAGAAATACTAGACGTTCTCAAAATTTTGTGAGTTCAAAGCACTTGTTGAAAAAGACGTAGGAAAGAAAGTGAAGGATCTCAAGAGCGACAATGGTGGAGAATATGTGTCGAATGAATTCAATAAAATATGTCACCATTAGAAGGAATTCAATGAGAGTTTATAACACCTCATAGCCCATAATAGAATGGGGTTTCAGAAAGGAAGAATCGAAGCATTGTGGGAGTTGAATGGATGATGTTACATGTTTAGGGCTACCGTTGCACTTATGGGCGAAAGCATGCAACAAATTTGTGTATGTGTAGAATAGAAGTCTTCATCGTATCCAGGATGAGTATACTAGAAGAATCCTTTTGAGGTAAGAATCCAGATGTGGCACACTTTTAAATTTTTAGTTCATCAATTTATTGTCATGTTAACAAGGATGCATGGAAAAAGATAGAACCAAAAACTAAGTTGGGGATATTTGTGGGGTACACTGATACACCTCACAACTATCGGGTGTATCTTCCATGTCACAAGATGAGTGTGGTTCATAGAGATATGAAATTTAACGAAGGAAAGGCCATGCGAATTTCCCTTGAGAGGGAGCTTTAGATGCATGCAGATGAGGATCTCTTAGCTAAAAAAGGAGAACCTCAAGATGTGGATCAGCCACAAGAAGAGGAGCAGAGAGTGGAAGAATCCACTCATGCAGATAAATCCAGAGATGGAAGGACACCTACCATAGAGGATGAAAGTTTGATGCATGATGCTTGAGAGAATGTTGCATCACCCACGTCACGTCGCAAGTAGAGAAGGTCCCCAGATCAGTACACTGGCTACATGGCTCTTATGAGCGAGAGTGTAGAGATTGAGCCATCCTCATTCGAGGAAGAAGTGCAGCAACCGGTATGGATTGATGCCATGGTAGAGGAGTATGACTCCATTATAAGATACAATTCATGGGAAGTTGTCCCAAGACCAAAGGACAAGTAAGTTGTAGGATCCAGGTGGATATACAAGGTGAAGAAAGAAACACATGGGAGTGTCAAGAAACACAAGGACATATTTGTGGCCAAGGGGTTATCTCAGGTGGAGGGAATAGATTACGAGGAGAAGTTTTCTCCAGTAGCAAGGCACTCTTCAATCAGATCTATTCTTTCACTTTCAGCATAGATGGGATGGAAAATACATCAAATGGATGTAAATACAACCTTCCTCAATGGAGTAATTGAGGAAGAGGTGTACATAGATTATAAGGAAGTATTTGAGACCTTCAATAGAGATTCACATGTGTGCAGACTCAAGTGATCGTTGTATGGAATAAAGCAAGCAAATTGTGCTTGGTACACCAGGATCGAGAACTATTTCAGTGGGCTTGGATTCACCAAAAGTAAAGTAGATGTGAACCTTTACCATATTGTTGTTGAAGGTAAATTATTGATTATAGTATTATATGTCAGTGATTTAATTCTAACAAGTGATGAGAAACTAATAAATTATTGCAAAGAATATTTGGAAAGAGAATTTGAGATGAAATACATGGGGCTCTTACATTTTTTCCCTTGTTTGGAAATTGGGCAAAAAGAAGGGGAATTTTTTTATCTCAGGGCAAGTATGCCAATGAGATACTAAATTTTTTTCACATGGAGAGCATCAAACCCATGGAGACTCCTCCAGTAGGAAATTGGAGGAAGGAAGATGGTACTTCAAGTGAAGTGGTATAAGCTACCATTTACAGGAAACTAATGGGTTCACTCATGTAATTGGTGAACACACGACCGAACATGTGTTATGTGGTTAACCAACTTAGTCAAGCAATGGTTAAGCCAAACAAGATCTATTGTTAGGTAGCCAAACATGTGTTGAGATACCTCATAGGAAACACTAAATTTGGTATTTGGTACATGCATATAGAGGGAGTGAAGCTACAAGGATTCATAGATGCAGATTGGGAAGGGAGTCCATCTGACAGGAAGATCACATCAGGGGGAATCTTCAATATGGGGTCAGTAGCAGTTTCTTGGTACAACAAGAAACAAAGGTCAGTTTCACTAAGTTCAACAGAAGTAGAGTACATGGCTGCTAGTCAAGCAACTTGTGAGGCTATATGTATGAGGAAGATCTTTGTTGGGTTGTTTGGTCACCAGATGGATCCTATAGTGATTTATTGTGAAAACCAAAGTTGCATCAAACTCTTGGTTAATCCAATTTTTCATGATAGGTCCAAGCATATTTACATATGGTATCACCATCTCAGAGATTGTGTGCAGAGGCAGATCATGATGCTAGAGTACATTTCTACAGAGGAATAGGATGAAAACATATTCACGAAGGAAATGTCAAGAGGAAAATTCAAGTTCCATAGAGGTAGGATTGAGGTATCAGATAATCCCTTCCTTGCTGAGAGGGAGTGTTGAAAATGGCACTAAGAAAGGATTATAATTTAAATTTCCCTTGAATTAAGTTAGAATAAAATTGTAATTCCACATCGCAAGACAACTTGTATGAGTTAAATAAGTTATTAGGACTTAGTTGGTTTAGTTAATTCGATTTGAGGGTCTAACTTGAGTTATGTAAATCGTCTGCTACAAAATAGAAGCCATGGTTGAGTTTATTTTTAGTTGTAATTAATTAACTCAGTTTATCTGAGTTAAAATTAGTTTTAGTAGTTATAACTAATGGAGGAACTAGTAAGAGGTCAAAGAGTGGAACTTGAACTTGAACCACATCTAGTGATTAATCATATAACTTATGATTCACTCATAAATAACTCATGCATGTTAGTTCTGAGAAAGACCTAGTTGATATTCGAGTTCAAGGGCAATGTACTATCAGATTTATAATCATCCAAATTGTACAGGTGGTGCATGAAGTCAGAGGAAGGCCCCTAATGGATTGAACAGTATAGATTGGGAATTTCCCTAATTAATAGGGCCTAGTTACCCAAGGAAACAACACAAGGAAATAGGGATCTTGGAGGGTAGAAAATTGGTTAAGTATTGAACCACGCTTGTCCAGGAATCAGTGAGACAAATAGAGATAGTGCAGAGCTTTCTCAACTTAGAGAAAATAATTGTAACCTTCTCATATTTTTTGAATTATGCAATATACAGATAGTGGGTCTTTTGGCTAAGGATTTCCCTAAGAAATACTTGTGTAATGTGCGATTTAACTTCTTTCTCTTTCATGTTTGATTTCACAATCTAAATTGGTTTCCATAATTGGTAGAGTATATTCAAGTATATTGTTTTAGCATATTACAATTATCAGTTTGAATATACATGGATTTTCTACACATATTCCTAGGGTTTAATATTATTCCCCTAGGTTTATAACACCAATAATTGTCAACCATGTTTTATAAATTCAATCATGCTCAGCCATGGTCCAATGTCACATTGTGGCGAATATTGTCTCAATATGAGAATCAACCATGGTTGATCCAATGTCGCATTATGGAAAATATTTCGTCAATTTGAAAATCAATCATGATCAAGCATGCTCAACCATGGTCCAACATCACATTGTGACAAGTATTGTGTCATTATGAAAATAAAACATGGTCAAACCTGTTTATTTTAGTTTTATTATTATTTATCTTAGAGTTTATATACCTTGAGTTTATAATATTAGTCATTTAGGTTTAATATTATTTAACCATGGTCAACCATGTTTTATAAAATCAATCTTGGTCAAAAATGGTCCAACGTAGCATTGTGAAGAAGATTATCTCAATATTAAAATAAATCATTGTCTCAACCATGGTCCAACGTTGCATTATGACAAATATTGTATCAATATGATAATCGTCATCAACCGTGCTCAACCATTGTAAATCATGGTCATCCTTGGTCACCCATGACCAACCATGTTTTATACAATCAAACATGGTCAACCAAGCTCAATCATGGTCAACGATGGTCGAACATCACATTGTCAAAAAGATTGTGTTGATATGAAAATAAACCATGGTTAACCATGGTCCTGTTATCACTCTAATAATTCTTAAAGTTGTGATATTTTTAGTTTGAAGAATATCAGAGGTAACCAAAAACCTACTTTTAATCTTTAGGATCTAGCCTTCCTAATTCTCAGAGAGGGCTCTCTCTATATGATTTAACTTCGTTGATTTTATTTGATTTTAGGCTAGTTATATGGGGAAAATTGGTTTTGGGGTTTTCATTTGGTTTGGTGGGGAAATAAATTACTTAGATGGATAGCTATAGATTTGCATCCCATTGGGAAAATGGAGTCAATGTGTCAAGCAGTCATATCAGGATCAAAGTCTAAAGGTAAATGTTTACAGGGCAAGATAGCAGAGTCACTTCAGATATTCAAAGGCTGATGATGAAACGGTTTTTATCACGATAAAAGAGCAATCAAGGGTTCTTAAATCCAGATTAGGGGTGAAAAGGCTGAGTTCAATCAAAATTAGGGAGCAATTAAGGGTTCCCTAGTATGGATATCAGTAGAAAACATTTAAATGATAATCAGTCAAAACATAGTGTTTTTAACAAATTCTGAAATACAATTCCTGATTTATCATTTAGCTTAAGAAAACATTCATTAATAGATGGAAAACATAAGATAATTGACAAGATGACAAGTGAAATACTTCACTGCAGTGGCCCAACACATGAATCCTGTAATATGATGCTTTATTTCCTATGATCCAGTCTGCTGACTTGAAATTGATACAAAAACCCTTCAAGTTCAGAAAATTATAACTACAGAAATGTTTAGCAATTAATCCACACTCAATACTTCAAATAATGAAGTATTTATACAAAAACTAGTACAAAATATCCTAGAATAAACTTAGGAATTTTTCTTGGAAAAATAAATATTTTCATGCAAGAAGATAGTGACAACTGCCTAACTAATTTCTAGCTGTCCTATTTATTGAAATAAAATAGATTACTGTTTTGATTTAGGCCGCAGTTGGACAACTGAGGTGTCCCTCACGCTGATAGTTTTATCTTCAATCTGATTTGATCTTCAATATTTCATCTAATACACTTTAATATGATACACTTTACTGCCAAAATTGTTTACTGCTAATGTAAAAAACAACAAACTCTATTTTTACCTTTCATGCTCTATTTTCACTGTAATATGATCTTACAGTAAATCGCTTAACTTCTCCCAGAACTCATCTTCTGGAAATTTAATATTGATAAGCCTTCTGAAGTTTTCATCATCTTCAGTGTATTTGGAAAATGTTGGTTTGTTGACAAAAGTGTGTTTTACTTCATGTTGCAAGTAAAACAGATTTTCAAAATTTTTATACAATAATTTTCCAGTTGGGATTCCTTGAAAATATGATTTATTTACCTGTTCTTTGGAAAATTCTCTCATATTTTTGTCATAATATTCCCGTTTCATTAGTTTTTCATTGATTACCATGGGATTTGGAAGGCCCTTTTCCCTTAAAATATCAAATTTGATCATAAATTCTGTAATTTCCATTTCCATGTTTTGGCACTTTTCCTCTAATTGGTTCATCAAGTTCTTCTTGGATATTACCTTCCTTACTTCAAGTACGGTCTCTGTTCTATCCATAATTCCAATTTCATCCAATTCTTGTTTATTTTGGAATTGAGGAATTTAATCATTTCTAATGCCTCTTTAGGTTTTTTACCTAGCTCCTCTTTGGTTTTCTGTATTGCTTCTTTTGCTACTTTAAGTAAATCTTTCTACTCATAATTACCTGCATGGATGACCAAGTATCATTGAATGCTTCAATGATATTGGACCATAATTGATTCTTAACATGTGCCATAGGTTCTTTCAAGGTTAATTATTTTTATAATTTCTTGAGTTGTTCATACATCCTATTAGCCTTTTGCTTTGCATTCTTGGCATTAATCTGCGCAATATTTTCGG
Source organism: Pinus albicaulis (assembly GCA_034641835.2). Taxonomy (NCBI): domain Eukaryota; kingdom Viridiplantae; phylum Streptophyta; class Pinopsida; order Pinales; family Pinaceae; genus Pinus; species Pinus albicaulis. Next base: position 924,662,046 of record CM076579.1, read on the forward strand.
CATCTTCCAGATTTTAAATCTGTTCCTTTAACTTATTTATTTCATCGGTTTGGATGGACATGTCCTGCATTTCCTTTACCAACTTACTTGCCTCATCTGATTGCTGTGTTGTTGTTGCTAAAGACTCAGTGGCAGAAGTTGTTGATGAAGTTATTGGGATTGTTGTAGCCACTGGAACATTTGCAGCCAGTGTTTCTACTAGAGTAGATGGCATTGCTGTTGTAACTACAGGAATTACGGTGGCAAGGACTTCCTATGTTTTGTTAGCTTCTTTTTCTTGGACCAATTTGTCCATTTTGAATTCCATTTATTTGATCTGAGTTGTAAGCTGCAAAATGAGACTCATCATCTCATATTTTTTATTAGACTCCTGCAAAATCTCCTTAGCTTGAGGATGCTCAGTAGGAGGCAGTTTCAACTGTTTCTTAAGTGCAACAATATCACCATTCTTCTTTTTAATCAATTCCTCTGCAACTTTTATGTTTTGAGGATCATAACCTACCTCAATCACTAATTCCTCCAATGATTTTATTCTGATATCCTTTGCATATGATGAAGCTTTTTCCAATTTGAGTTGATCTCTTACAATTATCAAAGTATTTTGAAGCTTCTGTGCACTCATTGCTGTAGTAGTCATTGTGGAATAAAGTATCTATCCTACTTGTTTATGGAATTCAATTTGGTCCAGAGGATGGATACCCTGGACTGGAACTTCAAAATAAACTTTTTTATAATTAGATGATGTTTTTGGAGTTGGTACTATGGGCTAAAGCACTGTTATCAACATTTTATTGTTCTTGTAATCGAAGGCTGAAAGCAACCTGTTTTGTATGCTGGGGGTCTGCTTTAAGTACTGAGAATATATTCCATTTTTTATTTCTTCATTTTTAGCTTTAATCTCCTTGTACCTTTCCTTGATGTCCATATCCTTTTCTTCTGTTTGCTTTGATGATGACACTTCTATACTATGTTTTTTTTGAATCAATTGTGTATTAGAAGTGGTAGGCTGCTATTCATTTTCAACTACTGTAGGAGATACAATATCTTTCTCTGGAATCTCTGTGTCAATAATCTCAACTGTCTCTTTTTCTTTGCTTGTAGGATTAATCTTTGGCTTTTTGCTGTATTTGAGTTTAATTTTGGTCTCTGTAGTGGTCTCAGCTGTGTAAGACCCTTATTCCCTATTTATTTTCATACTTTTGTCTTCCTGAGCTGGAGTTTGAAAAATGTGACTAGTATCACTTTGCTTATCAACTTCTACTAGTGTATTCTCTAACCATTCCGATTGGTTTGATAATTTTTCAATATCAGGCTTCTTTTCATGAATGTATGGAGTCAATTTACATTTAACTCTCATTTTTTTTATTATACCAAAGGGATCATAATACCAAAGAAAACTAGTGCTGAACTTGAACTCTAGCAACTGCTTTTCTACCTCTGGACCTGCTTCTCTGTTATTACATATGAATGTACCAACTTGATTCTTCAATTTAAACTAGGTTTTATTCTTTGTAGCCAAGAAATTTGCAGCATCTGAGTTCAAAACCTTCCTTATATACTCTAGAGAAAACAACCTCATGGGGAGGTATTTTGGCAATTTGTAAGGAATTAAGTTTGATCCATAAACCCTGATTTCAGTGTGATTTTGGTATAAATACCAATCACCTGTCCTGCTTTGTTCAGAAAATTGTAAAAATTTCTTGATTTATTTGTTGATCCTAGGTTGAACACTATTGTTTAGCAAATTTACCAAGGGATGGATAAAAGAATCTGTGAAATCAGAATAGGTAAATTCATTTGATTCTTTCCTTATTAAGGAGGTCCAGAATATGATAGATTTGGGATTTCCTTCCACATCCATATTCTGAAGAGTTATAGGAAACTTTTCTGACTGAAAATAAAGGAACATGTGGAAAAGAAATGAAGTATACCTAAAGACACCTTCAACAGGTAATTTGACTAGTTTCTCATGGATGCTATCAGCAATATGCTAGGAAAAATTGAAGATAACTGTAGGAGGCTGGCCAGGTACAAAAATGGATAAGAAACCAAGTACTAATGCATCAACATGTTCATATTTGAATCATCCAACGATAAAAGATAACATGGAAATAATGTGTCTAGTTCTTTCTGAGAATTTAGAAGAGGAGTATGGAGGGTTGAGCTTAGGAATTTCGACATAGGATGGCATGAAGGATTGAAAATTTTGAAATGTCTTGGGAAAACCCAACTCCAAATAGAACTTAGTGAGGGCTTCAATTGATAAAGGAACTTCATTAGGATCAGACTGTAACTGGAGCATCTGGTTGATAGAATCAACTGTAATGGTAAACAACACTTCTTTTTCAGAATTCAAAATGGCTCTTTGATCTGGATAATAAAAATATTGGCATAATCTGATAGCTTATGGGCATTAATGAGTGTGAGGGACAACATATTTAGGCAAGTTTTATTCCCAAATAAACACCTCATCTGCTTGGTCTAAGGATTTCTCTTGACTCCAACAATGGAGCTCAAGAAGGTTAGACTCTGTCACAAGATCTGTAATTTTGAAGTCTACATCTACCAAGGGAGTATGTTCTACATCTACAACAGGGGGTTGTAGAGGGTTGATCACAATAGTGCTTTTGGATGCTATTAATTGGTTTGATTTATCAATTTAAACACTTTTGACCTTTAAAACACTGATTTTAGGCCTGTGAAATACTTCTGTAAATTTAAACAGTTTACGTAAGGATTTATATATGGCAGAGGTTCTATCTTTGGCTGAAAAAGGTATAATTTCTGATCAATATGACTCAAACTATATTTTTTGTACGAAAAATAGCAATTTATTAACCTTATAGACTCAACGAATGATATATAGGGTTTACAGTGAAATTTATTTAATGAAAAAATCCTAGAGCATCAAATTTTATACAGAAGGATTCTGAGTATTGTAAAAAAGGTTTTGGAGATCTCAGAGGGTTTTTTAAGTCTGCAGATGGCTTAAACTTAATCAGAATTTGTTCTAAAACAGGTCAAGACTTCAGAGCCTGTGAAAAATGCTCAGGGCTTATAGAAACGATGAATTTATGAGGCAATATGATTTCATAGGCATACAGGTTTCTAAATGATTCATTTGACAGTATATTTCTTTCAGATTGATGAATAAGTCTCTTTCTATGAAGAATACCTATGAAAATGGAATTCTGCTATGAAGAATGGTTTTTTTGGGGTTGGAAAGCTTTCAAAAGCTTCTTCTAGCCTTTATATGCACTCTAGTGGTTCTTGCACTGATTGTAGCAGTCGATTTCGATGAATTCTGTTTGTTTTTAGGCTGAAACAGAGTCGACAATGGTATTTTTCTCGATCTGGTAAGGTTTTATGAGCAGAAAATAGTAACAGAAGGTTCAAATGAATGCATTTAGTTGATTTTTATAATTTCTTTTTTGAAAAGTGAATGCATTTATTGCCAATCAATTCAAAATATGAGTGGTTTGGGCATCGGGGAGGCAATAAACGCTTAACGGTTTTCACAACATCGAAAGGTGGCAAGCGAGATTGATTAAATCAATGCGATCAAATGAATTTTGGACATGTGGAGGTGAGAGAAACTACAGAAATATATTTTATCACAAGGTTCGGACTTGTTTAACGTTTGTGCTATCAAATCTGCGATGTGTGATCTCCGCCGTTGGATCTGGGAGATGGGAGCATACGGTCGAGATCTTGCGATGAAGCTGCAGGGTTGAAAGGCGTGGGGCTCGAGATCTCTATGCAGCGGAAGTATAAAATGTATTAAAATATAAGATTTTAATACATAGTTTGAAATTAAATATGATAGGCGGGTTTAATGTTTTATATAACGAACGAAATGGATATAAATGTAAGTTTAGCATTGGGCGGGGTTATTGTAGAATGAAACATTTGTAACCTTTGAAATGAGTGAAATATTTATTACGTGGATGAAACGAACCATAGGCTAAAACTATAATGTGGGTTTGGGATATATATTTAAAATTATTTTAATATGATACGAACTTAAGGGTGAAATATAGGATTTAATATATAATGTTAATGTTTTATTAATAAAGTGGGATAAGGGAGGAAAACTAAACTAAGTCTAATGTAAAACATAATAAAGGGATAAGTTTTATTGTTTGAGAGTCCCAATATCATACTTTTACATTTAAACTTAGGATAAAATGTTTTTTGGGTTTTTTGGATATTTTTTGGGGTAAAGGGGAATTAGTCAAAGGTTTTTAACTTTCCCCAAGTATAATGAGTTTTACACCTAGAAAAAGAGGATTTTTGTAAGTGAAGCTGAATGATGATGGGAAAAGGAAAAATGAAGGGGAAGAATGAAAATAGTGGGGATGAAGTATTTTTACAAGGGAATGACTTTTTGAAGGAAGTTAGTGACTGAATTGACCAATTTCTAGTTATCCATGATTGTAAAAACTGCTTTTACCTACCCATTTTCTACCCTAAAATTTTTTCTTCATTTACTTGGGTGCATTTGAGCTTGCAAACCCTTGTTCATTTTCTTTTAAAACAACAAAATAACTAATTCTATCCTTATTTCTTCCAAGGGTTCAGATTAAACCATTGAGCTCCTTATTTATTCTCTATCTAACTACTGATATGTCAAGATTAAACTGTTTGGTTAGATCTTTATTCTCTATCTAATAGCATGAAACTTAAAGCATGAGAGGCTAAGATTAAGCTATTTAACCTTCATGGATTGTGGCATTGTAACAAGCTGCACACAATGTTTATTTTGCACTAAAATTAATAGTAGTGGCATTTGGATTTGCATCACTTTCATGTTTTTTTTTATCTCTTTTTTGTTTGGGGTCCATTTTCTCTTCTTTTTTGATCTTTTTTCTTTCAAGTCCTTTGATTTTTCTTTTAGCAATTTTACCCTCTTTACTTTTTTTAATTTTATTTTTCTAATATGGGAAAACAATTTGCAGAAAGAAAAGTATGTATATATTACAAGACTGATCAAAGTCAATTCAAAAATTATGAATCTTATTATTATGGGACCCCAACAGGTCCAACGTCACATTGTGACAAGGATTGTCTCAATATGAAAATAAACCATGGTCAACCATGTTAATTATAGTATTTATAATATTTATCATGGGGTTTATATACCTTTGGTTTATAATATTAGTCCCTTGGGTTTAATATTATTCCCTTGGGTTCATAATCCCTTAGGGTTTTAGTATTAATCCCTTGGGTTCACTATTCCCTTCAGTTTATAATATCAATCCCTTGGGTTTATAATATCAATCATGGTTAACCATGGTAAATCATACCCAACCATGACCAACCATTGTTGAATGTCACATTATGACAATTATTGTCTCAATATGAAAATCAACCATAGTCAACCATGGTTCAATGTTGCTTGTGAAAAATATTGTTTCGATATGAAAATAAATCGAGGTCAACCATAGTCCAACATCACATTGTGACAAGGATTGTCTCAATATGGAAACTAACCATGGCCATCCATGTTTATTTTAGGTTTCATAATATTTATCTTATGGTTTTATATACCTTGGGTTTATAAATTTTATCCCTTGGGTTTATTAATCTAAGGGTTTGTATTCCTAGGGTTTAATATTATTCCCGTAAATTTATAATCCCTTGGGTTTATAGTATTAATCCATAGGGTTTAGTATTCCCTTGGGTTTATAATATCAATCATGGTCAACCATGTTTTATAAATTAAATCATGGACAATGATGGTCTAATGTCACATTGCAACAAGGATTGTATCAATATGAAAATAAAACACGGTCAACCATATTTATTTTAGTGTTTATAATATTTATCTTAGGGTTTATATACCTTGGGTTTGTATTATTAGTCCCTCTAGTTTAATAGTATTCAAATATGGTAAACCATGTTTTATAAAATCAATTATCATTAGCCATGGTTAATCATGGTAAAATATGGCCCAACATCGTATTATAACAAATATTGTCTCAATATGAAAATAAATCATTGTCTCAACCATGGTCTAACGTCACATTATGACAAATATTGTCTCAATATGATAATAATCATCAACCATGCTCAACCATGGTCAATCATGGTCATCCTTGGTCACCCATGGTCAACCATGTTTTATAAAATCAAACATGGTCATCCATGGTCAATCACGATCAACTATGGTTGAACATCGCATTATGACAAATATCGTGTTGATACGTAAATCAACCATGGTTAAGCATGGTGAAAAATCACATTGTGACAAGGATTGTCTCAATATGAAAATCAACGATGTTTATTTTAGTATTTATAATATTTATAGTATCCCCATAGGTTTATAATCCCTTTGGTTTAGAGTATTAATCCATAGAGTTTATTATTCCCTTGGGTTTATAATATCAATCATGGTCAACCATGTTTTAAATTCAATCATGGAGAACCATGGTCCAACGTTGCATTGTGATGTATATTGTCTCAATATGAGAATCAACCATGGTAAACCATGGTCCAATATTGCATTGTGACAAAGATTCTATTGATTTGAAAATCAATAATAGTCAAGCATGCTCAACCATGGTCCGATGTCACATTGCGACAAGTATTTTCACAATATGAAAATCAACCATGGTCAACCATGATCGACCATGTTTATTTTAGTGTTTATAATATTTTTCTTATGGTTTATATACCTTGGGTTTATAATATTAGTCCATCTGGTTTAATATTATTCAACCATGGCCAACCATTTTTTGTAAAATAAATCGTGTTCAACCATAGTTAACCATGTTTTATAAAATCAATCGTGGCTAGTCATGGTTAATAACGGTCAACCATGGTCGAACGTCGCATTGTGACAAATACTGTCTAAATATGAAAAACAATCATTGTGTCAACCATGGCCTAATGTCACATTATGACAAAGTTTGTCTCAATATGATAATCATGGTCAACCATGGTGCAACATCGCATTGTGACAAATATTTTCTCGATATGAAAATCAATCATGGAAACCATGGCCAACCATGGTCCAATATCGATTTTTGACAAGGATTTCCTCAATATGAAAATTAACCATGGTTAACCATGGTAAACCATGTTTATTTTAAGGTTTATAATATTTATCTCAGGGTTTTATATACCTTTGGGTGATAATTTTTATCCCTTGGGTTTATTATTCCCTTGGTTTTATAATATCAATCCCTTCAGTTTATTAATAAAAGGGTTCATATTCATAGGGTTTAATATTATTCCCTTAGGTTGATAATATTTATCTTAGGGTTTATATACCTTGGGTTTAGAATTTTTATCCCTTGGGTTTATCATTCCCTTAGGTTTATATTATCAATCCCTTGAGTTTATTAATGTAAGGGTTCATAGTCCTAGGGTTTAATATAATCCCCCTAGGTTTATAATCCCTTGGGTTTTTAGTATTAATCCCTAGGGTTTATTATTCCCTTGGGTGTATAATTTCAATCATGGTCAATCATGTTTTATAAATTCAATCATGGTGAACCATAGTCCATCGTCGCATTGTGATGGATATTGTCTCAATATAAGAATCAACCATGGTAAATAATGGTCCAGTGTTGCATTGTGACAGATTATCTCAATTTTAAAATCAATCATGGTCAAGCAAGATAAGCCATGGTCCAAAGTCACATTGTTGAGCATGTCAAGCATGCTTAACAATATTTGTATTAAAAATATTTATATTTAATATTTAACAATATTTTTATTAATATTTAATATGTAACAATATGGAAAATCCAAAATTTGGAGTTGAGAATGCTTTGAGTCATCCAAGCTAGGGTTTATGATTCATGTAGCACTACTCTACCATGGAAGAGGTGGGGGATGGGGGGGATTATAGGTCCCCTCCTTTTGGAGCACAGTCTCAAGTAAAGGCAAGGAACCCAGCGTGTCATTCTTCACCGAGCTAGGAACCTACAACACCTTCCACTCCTCTAATAAATCTAGTGCCGTTGGCATGGTAAAAAAAGGGACAATTTTTTTTTCAAACAAACCTTCAAACTCGCATCCCAATGCTGTAGTGGGCTCTTGACCGACAAGCATAGAAGAAAGACACCGAGATCAAACTCAAACAAACAAAAAATTGCAAACCTAAGGCAAAAAAATACCAGTTTTAGAGATTCATGACCCATATGTTGTTGCATATAGATACTTCATGTAGGAAAACATCATCATCTATAAATTCATGTGAATGTGGCCAATGAAGAAAGAAATAAATTGGAGGATTCATACCAAACGGATCCCAAAAGGAGAAATAAGACTGCATTTAGGATCCAAGGGCTTCTTCACATTCACATTTGATCTCCCAGATGATCGTGACTGTATTTTCGAAGGTAGCCTGCATTTCTTTAATTCGGCAGGATTGTATATCAGATACTATAAGGAAAACTTCACTCCCGAAAAGGAATATTTCACTAGGGTTCCCGTACAGGTAAGACTCTAATCACTACCCATAAAATATTGGTCACCCTCTGTGCTGATAGGAATATGCGACCATTTGGGAGAATACATCAAAATTTCGGAGGGTACCAGGAATGGTTACTATGTCTCATATGCCAGAATATGTGTCTACTTGGACGTATCAAGGGCACTACTGGATGCCATCAAGTTGGTTTTTAGAGATGAGGCATTGCTCTAGAATATAGAATATGAGCACATACCCTTCAGATGTAGAAAATGTCATAAGCATGGGAATCTCTTCAGATACTGTCTGCATAACATCTCTCAAAAAATCAACACAAAAACACAAACGAAGGTACATGACCAAGGCTTCACCAAGGCCACATCGAAAAACATGAACAACAGGAAGAATCAAGGAAAATAAGGCCAACAACACTTAGCCAACAAATAAATTTTTTAAGACTTGCAAGAAGAACATGAAGAACCAACTTTAGAAAAACATGTTGAGGAGGGAAACAAAGTTCCAATCCAAAACTCAATAGAAAACGATCAAAATCTAGGAGATGATACTAGGCACAACTAGATTGAGAATGACCAGACATTAGAAGAAACTGACATGGACCTTGATACCTTGGAAAAATCAACATAGGACCATGTCATAGAAGAATCTCTCTAAGGTGTGGATCTCAACTCAATAACAAAAGCATGGAACATAAGTGTTTTGGTTTCCATACCCGAGGAATGTATCCAAAAAATAGAAGGGGCATACTTATTAAAAGAGGATTTAAAATAGGTCATGACTAGGAATCTCCTATAAGATATTTCCCACAGAGGAATTATATCAAACATCACAACGAATTATTATAACCCCAAAAGTCCAAGCCTAAAGTGAGGAAGGAAAACTACAGGCCAACTCCTCTAGGAGATAGGATCAAGATTAATCAATGAGGGCAAGAAAAGAGCTCGCAAAATAACCCCCCATCATTCTCAATTAATTGCATCTAATGGAACATCATATGCTTAAATGGCCCTGAAAAGAAAACATATTTAAAACAAGTATTATTAGCCAACAAACCATACATATTACTCCTCTAGGAGACTAAGCTTACAATAGAAAATTTACTAACCCTGCAAAGGGAATGTTGTAATGGATATAGCTATCTAGCTAATGTGGCTCATGGAGTAGAAGGATGGAAACTCATTCTATGGAAGAGCTCACAATATGAGCTGAATTAATCAATAGCAACCATAAGCTCTATCACAATGGTCCTCAAAATCATAGGAACCACTGAAACTGTTTGTGTAACCAACATATATGGACCCCACAGGGAAGATGAAAGGATTCAAATGTTATCATCTATCATGAGAACCCTTGAGAACATATCCCATCCATTCAAAATCATAAGGGGGGACTTAAACATGATCCTCAACCTATCAGAAAATAAATGAGGCCTAAGGAAGTTGGACAAAGATTGTGGAGCTTTCCAAGAAACCATATACAAAATAGACGTGATGGAAATACAGATAGTGAACTATACCTACACCTAGAAAAATAGAAGAGGAGGGAGGGGATAGGAATATAGCCTCAAGGCTAGATATATTCCTTATCTCAAAATCACTCTACTTGACCTCATGGGAAATTGAATACAGAATTTACCCCAATCAGGATCAGATCATTGGAAGATAGCTACGAGGATTCATATCTCCACAAACCCCAATAATCGCCCCTTTAGATTTGAATATTTTTGGATGGAGCATCCAGACTTCTTGAGAAACATGAAGATCTAGTGCGAGAGCTCTCCACCATAGAGCGACACTCAAATATACTGATTCCATCATAAATTAAAGCGCATAAAAAATAGAATCAAACTATGGAAAAAAGAATTATTTTAAAATATCATCAAGGGAAAAAAGGACTTGGAGGAGAGCATGGATGTGCTCCAACAAAGAATTATCCAACAAGGTATCATATACCAAATAAAATAGGAGGAAATGAATCTTCAAAAAAATGGGAAGAAAGAGCTAATTAGGAGGAAAATATTTGGCAACAAAAATCAAGCATTTGATGGCTTAAGTGTGGGGAAAGGAACTCCTCTTTCTTCCATCGCTCCATGATCCAAAACAAGAGGAACAACATAATACTCAGCTTAAGGACCAAGGATGGACGAATTGTTAACTCCCATAATGAAATTTCAAGTGAGCTAAATAGTTTCTATAAAAATCTCCTTGAGGAACCCATGGCCGACAGGTCCCAGGCCATCAAAGAAATTAATAATAACATTCCCACCATCATCAACTAAGATTACAACAAAATTCTCCTTGGAGAGGTTTCAATGAAAGAAGTGGAGGAAGTGGTGATGGCCATGCCCAAGATTAAATCTCTTGGGCATGATAGTTTTACCATTGATTTTTTCTAAATATGTTGGTCCGTCATCAAATATGAAGTTCATGCTCTATTGGAGGACTCAAGGATTAGAAAAATATTTCTGGGATCACTGAATGCCTCATTCATAACTCTCATCCCGAAGGAGAAAGGGGTTGATTCTCTTGTTCGAGTCCGACCAATAGCCCTATGCATTGTAATCTAAAAAATCATCTCCAAGGTTCTGGCCAATAGGATCAAGAGTGTTCTACCCCTTCTAATATTGTTCAACCAAGTAGGTTATGTGGAAGGCAGATATATCCTAGATAGTATTATCCTTTCTCATGAAAATATACACTTGCTCCAAAACCTCAGGATGCCCGACATGATGATGACATTGGATTTGTAAAAATCCTTCGACAAAATAAGCTAGGAATACATGCATGAAGTCTTATTCGCCTTTGGGTTTCACCAGGATTCCATCGAATGGATCATGGCTCTAGTCTCAGGAGATTTCTTTTTCATCCTGGTCAATGGATCAAACTCCAAGCCATTTGGCCCCTTAAGGGGAATCAGGTAGGGAGAGCCTCTGCCCCCCTTCCTTTTTTTCACCATGGCTGGAGGATTAAGCAAACCCTCCAAGCATCCAATACCAATTATAGTCTCATCAGCCTCAAGCTTCATAACCCTACCCCTGCCTCCACCCATAAGAAATTCGTTGATGAAACCCTCTTGATGGTGTAGTGTCTGGTAGTCCCGCTAGTCACCAGTGATCAAATGTGCTCTTACAAGGTTTTTTCATAGGGTCCTGTTGGAATTTTGTATGGTTTAAATAGGTTTTCAAATAAAAATTTGGTCACTCGTTAGTATGTCTAGGTGTGTTACTACTTTTACTCCATGTTTTGGTCATGCCATCACTCATTTTGAGGAGTCATCACTAAAATGTATTCATCACCATCTCAGTCACATCACCATGGTCATCATTTTGCTCATCATTTCATGTAGTGTCATAATTAGGTATTAGGGTCAAAATCATAAAAATAGGTCATTTCACCATCAAATTCAACATTGAAAGGAGTAGTAATAAGAAAAATTTTCAATAAAGGTTTCAAAAGTGTGTTTCTATCTCGATCATGATGTAATATGAATAAAAATTTTCCAAGGCTGCAGTTCACTATCAATTCAAATCAAAATGTGAAATAACATGGTGGGGCCACGTCACCACTAAAGAGAAAATCGATTTCCAAGCCATAAAATACCAAAAGAGCATATAATTTTCTCATTCCATCTTCAATAAAAATCTCTCAACCCTCAAAGAGCACTTGCACCCTCAGAGAAGTAATTTCTTGCCATCAAAGTGCTCGTTTACCTTCTGCGTCATGCTTTTTGTTGGCAACGCTGCACTTTTTCCAAAGTGTGTTGTGTTTTTTTCAAGGAAGAAAAAACTTCATTTCAGTGGTTTCTACATCAACAAGTAGGTTACAGTGTATCAAATACAAGTAAGTGGGTCCTTAAGTTATCTATTTTGACTTCATTTCATGCTTGGAAGATCAATTCCCTCTTCTAGGGTTTTGTAGCATTTTCTTGGTTTCATAATCTATTTGAAAAAATTGCTAAGAAAAACCCTTAGTTTGAAGCTCACTCAGCTTCCCCCACCTTTCATACACCTTCCTAATCATTTTCCCTCACCCCCATCCCTCATTTACACTATTTTCCCACAAAACCTAGCCTAGAATGGAGCAACAAAACTGTAGGATTGTTGACTTTAATTGTAAGATACATAAGAGGTATTTGTAATAATAATATATTATATATAAAATGTATAAGAGATGATAAAATATTACAATGAGGCCCTACTATATACCTAGGTAGGTGGCCTTTCATGAATGGGCATGTCTTTTAGACATGCCCTTTCACTAAATTAATGACTACTTACATAATCCTTATCTGACTATTAATAATTATATTTATTATATTTGTTATGAATTATATTCAAAACATTGCCTCTTCCTTCGAAAGCTTTGTCCTCAAAGCTATACTAGTGACAAATTTTCTTCATTTTGCGGTTGTGATATCAACATATGTGACTTGATGTCATTGGTACCTTCTTTGTATAATTTTCTTTTATACTATCCTGAACTTGAGGTTATAGCCATTCACCCCCTCTTTTTTTTTTATATTAAATAATTTAATTAATTGAATAGTTTTAATTAATTAAATAGTTTTTTTATTTTTATTTTTTAATTATAATTTACTTAATTGATTGAGTTCTCTTGAGTAATGTGAGCACCGTCGCATCCCTTTGTCATAGGCTTCATAATGTTCTTGATTTAAATTCTTAATAAATCACATCAATATATTTCCGTGTCCATTTCATATTACGGAGGGACATAAAATAACTCTATGTTATTTAATAATTGGATTAGTCGATCCCCAATTGTTACCTAGATTCATATGGTCGTGTCAATTAATTTTCGGGGTGATTCTAAGTGCGGCTTCTGGATATGCAAAATGACAATGGAGGCATGATCTTGTGGTTGTGACTATAACTGTGCGTGCAATAACCAGAATCTGGCTCAACACATGAGTTATTTCCGGATAATAGCGAACAAAGCATATGAAGCGCACGTGATCTTTGACACCTATGCATTCTTCCAGAACCTTATCCATCCCTTCCTTGCAAACTAAAGGAGGCATCCGTGCAATATTGTCCCATTCCCGCGACTGTGACTATGACTGTGACTGTGACAATATTCGTCGTGCTTAATTTTTAACTCCCAAACCGTAATCATCACCTTTGCCACCTCGGCCTCCCCTTCCCAAATTACTAGCTTCTCCACCCTCGACGAGGATCCATTTGCCCGAGATTAACAAGGCGTGGTGTTCATCCTCCCATTCTAGAAATGGTGCAATAAGCATGGGAATGGGGGCTACATTTGAACCATTTCCCTCCAATGGTATGGTGAAACGAACAGTGCAGGATCGCCAGTAACAGTAGAATGATCCGTTGCAAAAGTGAAGCTTATTGTCTAAAGGAAAAATTAAATCATCAGGAAGGTATCCTGCAAGAATCCATCATTTTTTAGAAGGCTTGTAAATTTCCATTGTAAATCCTCCAAATCCATTTGCATATCTAACAACCGCCACTTTGTATACACATTCCGATAATAGATTCTTGTTTTCATCTACGACGATGCATTCAGCGTACCAGGGTGTGGATAATGCCGGAATTTCGGCGAATGTTCACGTGTATGAGTTATAGTCCTTGCCAAATAGAGGACCATGGGGGCCGACACATACCAACATGAGTCCTGCCATGGGTTGTGGGGAGCAGATATCCACAAGACGCCTGTGAAAGGGGGTTGGTAGCCATTCCTCTACAAAAGAAAGGGTGACGGCGGAGGACTTCACCCAGGTTCGTGTGTAGAAGCAGAAAGACATACAAGGCTTTTGTGGATTTAAATCTAGTACTACTAGAAGTGGCTGCTTCCTAATATGCACTTCACACAACCTCTTTATGAAATAGTTTTATGAAAGCAAGTCGTTCTGTTGCTTGCACACGATTCGATAACTATACACAAAGTCCTGTGGTAGCCCAGATAATATTTCCATTTGAAGATCCCAAGGAAATTCATCCCACCATATCATGGCAGCAACATTAAGAGCTGTCGTTTCCATTTCCATATTTTTAACCCAACCAGACCAGATCAACAAAGATACATGAATAATCCCCACTACCTTTGTGGACTTTTTTTTAAGCTTTGGTTCAAAACCTAAATTTTCAATGTTATCGTCAATTGAGGTGGTAATTCTAGACAATTCAACACTAATCTATCCTTGTTTTAGTTTTATAACAACACTATTAGTCTTATCTTCTGCTAGATGAAGCGAATTCAATAGGAATCCAATGTGCCCATATTTGACAAAATTATTTTCACATGCCCTAACTTCCGTAGTGACATCATCAAGTTTACAAGATTTGACATCTGCAATGTTGTTAGCTTCAGGACTCTCTTGATCACTTGCAATTTCATTAAGATCCTTGTAATTTTGTTCTTCAACAGTTTTATGTATATCACCTTGAGACGTTTCTAACCCAACATGTTCAAATTTTTTTTCCATGTTAAAACATTCTTCATTGTTATGATATTGTTCATATTCTTGTTTCTAAAGATAGTCCCCATCCATATCAGGATCAATTTCATCTGGATCCTCATCTTGATCTATATCATTCTCATCAAGATCTCTTGAATTCCCTGAATTGACTGAATTGTTCGGTTGACTATGTCCAATATTTGGGAATATTGGTTCTTGCGTCAGATTTATCTTGTCCTGAATGGCGTTTATCTTTTGCATTGCTTTGTTATTATTGTCTGTGGACTCGCTATGGTTTTTCCAAATTTGTCTTTCTATTTGATTTTTTGTGTGTTGAAGTTTTTTGATGTCATCAGAATGTCCTGTAAACTTATCCTCAAGATCGATTAATCATTTAGTGAATTCATCGAAATTGTTGATCTTACTCTCAAGATCAATCAACTTTTTGTTGAAATCGACCATCGAAATTGATGAAGACATCGAGCAGCAGCGATTTCGAGGCACCGCATGTAACAACTGAAGGCATCCAATAGTAGTGGCGTAGGTGTTTTCTTCCATGCAAGAAGATTACTGCTCTGATACCAAATGGAGCAACAAAACTATAGGATTGTTAACTTTAATAGTAAGATACACAAGACGTATTTGTAATAATAATATATTATATATAAAATGTATAAGAGATGATAAAATGTTACAATTAGGCCCTGCTTATATACCTAGGCAGGTGGCCTTTCATGAATGGGCATGTCTTTTAGACATGCCCTTTCACTAACTTAATGAATACTTACATAATCCTTATTTGACTATTAATTATTATATTTATTATATTTGTTATGAATTATATTCATAACATAGACTACACTTACCTAGGCTAGGACTATGTTTTCCCCTTTTGGACTCCTTCCCCTCGTTCATTCCTTGAAATGTCACTTCTCACTACTCCCTAACATCTATATGTACCCCCCAAAATTTTCCCAAGAATTTAGGAGACCCTTAACCCCTTCAACTCCCTTCATTCCTAAAAAATTCCCAAATCCCCTATTTTTTCCCTACACTAAACCCTAATTCCCCTTCCCATTGAGCTAGGGTTTGCTATGGATTCTGAAACCACTGAGCATAAGAGGCACATGGGAGGTCAGATCAGCAAGTATGATCCCACTACAACACATGAGATCGTGTCTTCAACCTTCCTTAATAAATCCTTTTAGGATGTCGGTTGCCTTGCATTTTGCCAAAAGGTTGAGGAACTTGGCTTTCATGACAAACTTACTAGAACTTTTGCCACTAATTTGAGAAGAGATAAGCTGAATATTACAGGGGTGGTGTTCACTCTTTCAGTAGAGGCCATTTACACAGCTATAGGGATTCCAAACAATGGATAAAATTGGTTCAATAGTAGAGACCTTGACATTGAAAGCTACAAAATGTATTTGAAACCTACATACAATGCAACTCCAACACACATATTTCCATTCAGACAATTGTTGGACAAGTATGCCCGTCTCATGAAATTGATCATGAAATATTTTACATGTGAGGGTAGGTACTCGAGGTTATATTAGTATCGTATGAGACTGTTGATGCATTTCACTGGTGTAAAAGCCCTCAACTTACCTAATTACCTTTACAAAAGCATGGTAAAAAATGGTAGAGAATGCACATAGATTAGGATAAGATCATCATGCTAGTTTGTTTCACCATGGCTTGGTGAAAATATTGGTTTGGAATCAGCTCACACAGATCAATTTGTCTTGGGATGGTTTTATATATTCATCTTCTCTTTTGTCTTCTCTAGCTCAGTCTAGCAGTCACTCTACACCTTTGACTTCACCAGCACAACAAGAGGTGGCTTCCATAACATACCTATCACAAGAACTCCTATGGGAGAGGTGAATCAAACATATGTTATAGGAAAGAGGCTTATGTTTTCTCTAGACATTGTTAAAAGGGCCAAGCCTACATCAGGTGAGGAAGAAACAACATCACATCATGAGGCACCATTGCAAGATGAGGAACAAGTTCATCTTGAAACTGATATGGAAGATTTGGAAATCCATGAAGAGGAAAAAATAGCTGAGAATATTATCATGGAGAATGAGGCCGATATTAGAGATCTCAAGGAAAGTTTGTCAAAGGAAAATTTCTTGGTCTCATTCTTGCAACAGGGGAACATGCAGCTAAAAGTAAATCAACTGCTCTTAAACAAGCCCAAAGCATATTTGAGAAAGGATGATGCCAAAGGTAAGGTAGTTGTTGATGTGGATGATTTAGAGGATTAATAAGAGAAGGTTAAAGCAAGGAGACCACTAACAAGAGGTCTCAAGAGGGCACTTGAGTAGCAAAAAGAACCATCTCCACCAAAAGGTCAAATGACTGTTAATGAACTTATTTTGGCAGAAATTGAGAGAGACAAAGTATTTTAGCTAGATAGGGTGAATTTCCACTCGGAAAAGCTTCTTAAGATGGTAAACAGGAATAAAAACCTACAAATACACATGGCTATGCATTATTATATAAGGAACAAGGTCTCCCCAATCAGAATCAAGAAAGTGAAAAAGAAATTGAAGCAAACCCAAATGAGGAAAAAAGAGAAGGATAAGGTTGATTTACTGGTTGAACCCTCCCTCATAGCTTGACACATCATCACCTAGCTTCATTGAGAAATTTTGGGTAAATTTTGGAGAAATTTTGGGTAAATTTTGGAGAAATTTTGGGTAAATTTTGGAGAAATTTTGGGTAAATTTTGAAGAAATTTTGTGAAATTTTGGTTTTTTATGACTTTTGGCCTAATTGGAAATATCAGTTCAACCAAAGGCGCATCGCCTTGGCGCTGGGATTTTTCCTTAGACCTCCAAATGGAAAAAAGTCTTCATGGATATATAGATAATCACCTACACATGTCAGATATACACTTTTGGTGCCTTTTCAACAAATTGGTTGGGAGAAAATGCCCAAAAACATGAAAAAAATTCACTTTCTGCCACCATTCTGGACTAGGCACTGCGCTTTTGGGAGAATCAGTTTTTCTATGTCTTGGAGTATCCATTTTTCTTTCTTGAGGTGTCTAATGATAGCTAGACATCCTAAGATTTCCATTGGTTCTTTAGAGCTATATTCAGAGCAGTCGAAGGCCCTCAAAATACTCCTCAAAGATTGGCGTTGTGCTTTTGTCTGGTGCTATTGCACTTTTGCAGAGTGGCATTGTGCTTTTCCCTCTTAGTCAAGTTTTCGTGTTTTCTTCAGTAAATCTTAGTCTTTATGATGTAATTCATTTCTTTTCACGTTGAATTGATTTAATAGAAGGTAAATGGGATTTTTAGAGTCATTTTGATGTAATTTTGGACCTCATTGATGAGGAGCAGGTCAGTCAAAGTCTATAAGGAGGATTTGTTTTAACTTCCCTAGTCATAAAGGTTTTGTTGAGAAATTCATGTATTTTTTTCGTACACTGAGGGATTTGACCCCTGAGAGAGGGTAGTTGTTTTTAGTCTATATGTATGTGGTTTTTAGTTAATCTAAAGGTTGGACATTAGGGAGTGGAAGTCTTGTAGCTTGTACTTCATCATTTTTACATGAAATCAAAGGACAATTGCAACTATTATTCAAGAATTCTTGTGGTGTGAGTTTGTGATTATTTTTTCCTTTTGTTAGATATATATATGAATGATAATTAGTCTCCTTACCATATATTTTATCTTCAGTAATTTTACTAAGAGGTTTAAAACAAAATTCTTTTGATTAAGCTTTGTTTTATTAGGAATCTCATGTTTGTGTATTTTGTCTTCTTGAGAAATGAATTCATGGTATACATGCTCATTTTGATCTTCTTGCTAATTCAAACCCTAAACTACATCAACCAACCTTTAAGTTATCACCAAAGCATGCCTACCTTGCTCCTCTATATCTCTTGCAACTAAAAACTTTGAGTTTTGACCTAGTTCCTTGATTTTCACTCCTAATCTAGCAAAAAACCCTAAATATTCAAAACCTACATGAGCTGAAATATCTAGCCTAAAATACATTCTTGTACCAGTTAAATCCTTGGTTGTGAGTTTAATAGAGAGGGCCCTATCTAGTTTGGTAGGGCTAGCAGCCAAACTGAAAGCTTGGTTTGAGGTTACCTCCGTTGATTTTATTTCAGCCTTGGGATATTGTAAAGGCTAAAATTTCTAGCGCCGTTGTCGAGGAATGTAGTGACATATATTCCCTGGGTGTATTATTACATTTTCATTTAATTCTAGGCATGTGGGTGATAGGACCTAGTTTTCAAGAAGGTTGATTCAAGTTTCAGAGAGCCAAAGTGTAGAAACAAGACAATACTGGATCCTAAAAGGTATACAAGATCAAATCCTGATCCAAATCCACCATCTCCTATTGAATATTTGAAAAGAATCATAAGAAAGCAGAGACTTCAACATTCTGAGTTTCTGTCAAGTTCATCTACCTTGGTAAGATCTACATCTCTGCCTTCAAAACTGGTTTCACTTGAAGATATTCCATTTGATCTTAAGTTCAAGTTTTCTTTGTTTAAATCCAAATCTAAAACATCTCTGTCTGAAATTTTATTCGATCCTTCAAAGTTTGAAACAATTTTCTCATCCATAGAATCCAATTCAGAAATATATTTTGATAGAAAGGTTTGGTGTCAATTTGAAAAAATTCAAAAACTAGCAAACCATGTTCAATATACCTTTGAGAAGGCTTATATACAATATCAATAGGAGCTCTTGTCTGTTAACCCTTTTTTAGCTTCATCTACTCACACTACTGCTACATCCCCTCATACTATTGTTTCCTCATCATCCACACTTCCTCTTAAAAAACCACCACTTCTACTAGCACTTCCTGTTGTGACTACAAGCTTGCTTCCTAGAACAACTATGGCCAGATTTTCTCCTTTAGCTTTGCTGAGAAAAATCACTTATTTACCTCAGAACTATGGACAAAGACTACCTCTTTTTGATCGAACCACCAAGATTACAGCTAGGCAACATATTGACAAAACCAAATATTTCATATATTTAGAAGAGGTAGATAATGATGATGTGAAAATAAGAATAATTGCTCAAATTTTCTCAGAAGAAGTGAAAAAGTGGTTCCGATCTTTGGCACCTCGTTTAGTGCGAGATTCACAACAGTTAACTGATCGTTTCCTTGCTAGGTGGGAGGAAAAGAAAAATCCTCTTCAGATATTGGTTGAATACAAATCATTGAAAAGGAAACCTATTGAACCAGTTCAAGACTATACTACTCATTTCAATACGGTGTACAATTCCATTCCTGCCAATATCAAACCTCCTCCTGACTTGGCCTTGCTGCACTATCTAGATGCCTTTGACCCTGATATGACATATCATCATAGAGAGATAAATCCCACCTCATTGGAGGAAATGCAGAGAAATGCTGTTAGTGTTGAATCCAATTTGTGTTTATCAAGAAATAAAAAATAAAATTTGAAAAGAGAGTTACAATTAAGGAAGATCCATCAACTTCATCTGAAGAAAAGTTGGATACTTTGATTAGAATTTTGGAAAATATGGTAGATAGGATGTCCATTTATGAAAGACAGCCAAAAAATAAAGTCTAGAATCCAAAATTCCGAGGACAGCAGCAATAACCTCAGTTCATAATTAAGCAGAGAGAGCATAGAGTTCCAGATCAGCAAGCACAACAACAAATCCACACTCCATTACAACAAAATTATGCCCAAGTACCAGAAGATGAAGATGAAATTATTGAAGAAAATCGTTTATTTGAAAAAGATCATGGACCTATCTTCCTTATAGAGGATGATGAGTGTAACGAGGAAACATACGTGTTGGATAACCAAGAATATGTACTTGCAAATGATGATGGGTTTCCAGTCCAATATGAAGACTATCAAAGGGGGTACCTAAATGCTCTTAGCTCAATGCAGAGACAGTATAGTTTGAGAAAATGAGATGTGCCTATTACTTCTACTCAAAAGAGGCCAGATCCGCGACAATATACTCAGTCCAAACAAACTTCCGAAGCTAGTCCAAATAAGGAGAAGGAGCCTGCCACCACAAATTAGAGCAAGAACAGTGAGCCATCTACAAGTAAAAAAAAGAGAGACAAGGAAGGAAAAAGAAAGGAGCCTTCATCAAAAGAGCAGCTTGAAAAAAGGGATACCTTTTCCAAAGAGATACAGAAATAGTCTAACTTGTTTAGCTTAGAGAGTGAAATTTCTAAGTTAAAATTTTCTATTCCCCTGACTGAGATTGTAATGAATGATCAATATAAATTTCATGTTGCTAAGATGTTGAAAGTATATTAGATGTCAGACATGTTCAATGTCAGTGATGACCATTCGGAAATTCTATTTTTACCAATGGTAGATGAAAATATTGAAGATAGTGAAGTCCCTCCCTTTTGTTGGGTGTGTGTTATATTATCTCCACGATTAGTCAGATGCATAGGGGGGTCACAAGGGGGGCGACAACATTCCCTGTTCGTTGCGCCTGGCGCAACAATGGGGGGTCACAGGGGGGACGAAAACCTCCCATGTCCATGGATTTGCAGGGGTTGGGTAGCCACTTGCACGAGGTCCGTGGAAGCGCTTCGGGAAAACAAATTTGAACCCTATTTTAGGTGGGCGGACCTGCCTATGGTTTTGTGAATGGGTTTGCACATGTTTTTGGGGCATGATGGTTTTTGGCCCCTAGTATTTTGTATATCCGATCAAGGGAACTATGGTTATATTCTAATCCGGGGGGAATGGTAGAGGAATTGTTGGCCAAGTTCCCTTCCGAGGAGATGGCGAAAATCGAATGAAAATGTGAGGAAGGACTAGCAATGCCAAAGGAATCTAGGATTTTATGAGACTCATTAAAAACCTCTATGTTGGAGAAAAATTATGATTGATGATGAAGGGGTCCCTAAGGACGGTTATAGATAGACATGAATTCTTGAAATGATTCATCGGATGGTAACATGAAGTTGAGAAAGTCACAAGAGGAAGGATGGT
Organism: Pinus albicaulis; assembly: GCA_034641835.2. Lineage (NCBI taxonomy): Eukaryota > Viridiplantae > Streptophyta > Pinopsida > Pinales > Pinaceae > Pinus > Pinus albicaulis. The sequence continues at coordinate 924,683,909 of CM076579.1, forward strand.
CAATAGCCCAGGAAGGCGAGAATAAATCATCAGGTGGTACCGATATGGCATCATGAGACTCATTAGATGAAAAAGCCAGCTGGATATCCTGATAAGCAAGCTTCGCTGGACTTAAAGACATGGACGTGCCATATGAATCAATCTTAGATTCATTAGGCACCACCAAAGGATCATAAAAAATCTAGGGTCCATGGGTGTTAGAAGAGATCATCTTGCAACGAGCAATGACAAGAGAGGAAGGAGTGTCAGGAAACGTAAGTTGGGTAAAAATACCCATGAGCGTGGAAATTTAGAAAAGTACAACCCCAACACTCTGAAATTGACTAGGATAGTCCCTCGTGAGTGGTATAATAGTTCCAGTGGTAGTGGAAAGTTGGGTCGATGGCACACAATAGTCAAGCTGGTCAATAGTGACAATCTTGCCTTCATGAGGAAAGTAAAGTAAATGAAGCATAGATGAGACCACTACGTTCATGGCATAAAACCAAATACGGCCAAGGAGGAGGTTATAATCTAAAGGAGCATCGACGACTTCAACATTGACATGTATCGTTTTACCCCCTAACTCAATGAATAAATATGGGAGGACCCCCTTAGGAATGAAATTGTGACTGTCAAATGCTTGGAGAGTGGTATTAGATGTTGCGAGAGCCAGGGCACCAATAAATTTCCAACAAGATATGGACATGACATAGCTGGAAGAGCCCTCATCTACTAGAGTGTGATGGATTTTCTTTTGGGAAACCCACACTATAATCTAGAAATAATTCTGATGGGAAAGCAAGGATAAAATTTCTAAGAATTGAAAACGATGACACCAGAGTCAGATAGGTAAACTCCACCAATGGAAGACAACAAGGCTTTTCTCTGTCAAGGAAAACTTTGTAAGACCTCCAAGGAAGACACGACATAAGGCATTTGGGAAAGATCTTCAACAATACTATAATTATGAGCAGCCCTAGCAGAAGGGTAGTGTGTTGTCTTACTGAGAACACCCTTGGGGAGGTGATAGATAGGTTCCATAGGCTTATCTAAAGTAAGAGTTCCAGTGTAACTAGGTGGAGCGAGTGAGTATGTGGAAGGATAACTCGACTCAGGGACATCATAAGACTTAGCTTGCATGGTGACATTGACATCTTCCTTCCACATAAAGACGGTTGAATTGTGAGGGAGGTGGGAATATGACCCCTCATTCCCCCCTTGAGGAGGTCAAGAATGTTGAGAAATCATTTTTTGTAGGGATTGTGCAGGGAATGGATGATTTAAAACAACATGCTGTTATGAAGATGGTAATGAAATAAGCCTATGAACTTCATCCATCCGAGGACACTCATGAGTGAGATGATCGCCTTGAAATTTTTTACAAGGGAAATTGACTTTGCGGCAAAGCTCATTGTTGCCCCCTCCCTGAATCTGAGGATTGGGTTGCAACTCATGGGAAGTTTGATTTTGTTGTTTATTTTTCTTGTAATATTGGTTCTTTTTACCACTGGTTTGAGAGTTGTTCTTTGGGTGAGTGGAATTCACCGTAAGAACATCGGTGGAATTCTCAGGAGGGGGTGCTTTAGCAAAGCCAGAGGCACATTCTGGGGCTTGATATGTAATAATCAAGTTACCAAGGTGGGTATAAATTTGGCTCATGGGATCAGAAATAGACCCAATCATACCATCGACATGTGGGCTAGGAATAGGTTTACGTGGGTCAATGGAAGGCATAGGGGCATTAGGAAACACTTCATACATTGTATCTGATTGTGAATATATGAGATCAAAATGTTGGGCAGCTGAAATAACCTACTCCTATGTAACAACTAGAAACATACACACATCCTTGACGATTTGAGGTCAGTTAGAGAGATCGAATGAACCATTTACGTGAAATCTCATTGGGTAATTTGGTTATCACTAACCTCTTGCGACGATGCCACTCATGAATGTGATCATAGATAAGTGTGGCATCATCTTGTTTAAAATTGCACAAAGGGTCAGAGTCGAGATCATACGGAGTTGGCAACTGGAAATGTGTCAAGAAATTTTTAGCTAAAGAGGCAAATTCACCGCAGGATGCAGTATCTAACTCGATGTACCATTTGGAAGCATCCTCGGTTAATGTTCTTTGGGACAAGAAAAGTTTTACAGAATCATCCACCAACGAATTCAATGAGCACCATATATGGTAGGTGGTGATATGGGTGGAAAAATTCTCCTTGGGCTTCCCTTCGAACTTGGTATTATCAAATGGTAATTTGGCGGGAATAGGTGGCCACCAGGGATCATGACGAATGGGGTCAATTGTCAATTTAGCGAGATATGGTAAATCAAGAGAGGATAAAAATGGATTGTATATTTGACTAAATGTGTCATAGGTAGGAGAAGCTACTGACCAACCTCGCGGCCCCCCCATAAAGGGATTCGATGGATGCATTTGCTAGTGGAGATATAGGTTCACCCAGATAAATGGTTGTTGTCAGCCAATGGAACTGGTAGATGGATGCTGCCCCCCAAGGTAAAAACCTCCAGAGAGAAATGGACCCCCAAAATCATGACTACTAATGGGATTTTACCCAGGTTGAAAATAATGACCAGAATACATAGTAGGACCGACATGAGGGGAATGACTCGAGTAAGAGACGGTACTGGCAACGGGGTTACCCCCAAGTAAACTAGCCCCTCCAGTAAAATTAATAGTAGGTGGTGTCCCTCCAAAGAGTAACTATACCAATCTTGCGACTTAGTAGAAGTTACATTGCCCCAAAGTTGACTAGGAACAGCTGGTGATCCCCCCATGGGTTCCCGAAAGTAGCCATGCCTAATTGAGGAACATGAATAGTCGGTTGGGCAAATGAGTACGTGTAAATTCTTGGACCTACTGGTTGACTAAGCTTGGGTACCCTAGTTGACATAGAGGATGGAGTGGGCATAGAAACATTCATGAAACTAGTGGGAGCCATAGATGAGACTAGTCGAATGCCCCAGGAAGAAGTAAAAGGCATGGACAAAGGAGCAGGAATAGCCATGCTAAGCGGTGGCAGCGTTGTCATGGTAGCCAAGAGTGTTGATGAAAAAGGTAATAAATTCTCAGGCTCTTCCATAGGATAAATGGTAGATAATGGAACATAAGTGTAATTTGGTGTAGAACCGTCAGGATTCAGCCATAGTAAGGTAGGCCCTAAAGGATCAGTCAAAGGTGAATTGGAAAGAGCCTCCGATTCGTCCACAAAAGTTTCAATAGAAACCATATCACTATCAATGGGTCTAGATATAGATTCCAACACTATGTGATGAGGCTAAGTCGTGAGCGCCAACATGCACTCTATGTGTAGGAGAAATAAGTCCACTTTGTTCAGGAAGTAAACCTTGAAGATGTCGTGAACATTGACGAGCAAATTCAGCCAGGGTTATAATAAATAAATAAAAATTAAGTTAGTGCAAACACACTAAAGAAAAATAAAAATTAATTTAGTGCAAACACACTAAAGCCAAACTATAGAATCGGACCAAACAACACACTCTAGAAACATCCTAGAATACAGCACACACAAACATAATACAAAGAAGCTGACACTAAATAGTTATACTAGTGACTTGCTTCCTAGCCCTTTTATTTATGAACTCGACACAAGTGTCCCCACAAGTGGAACACCCCTCGAGAGCACTGAGAGAGTATGTATAATATTTGTCCCCGGTACAGAGAAGACGACCCCGACCCCGCACCTATATATGAGCCTTAGAAAAAAAATCCACTATGGTCACCATGTATAATAACATGACCTGGGTGGACAGTCGTTGGACAAATCAACACACAAGGGCAAGAAAATTAACCTCGAAAGGAACCAAGACCGAAACCCCCTTGAGAGTTACCTCCCAAGTTGTCCCCGAGTGATAAGCACCATTTGTATATGTGTCAATTATGCTATATCGCATCACTCGAAACTAAGCGAAATGGGTCATGTCACCCCGCTTACCCCAAGTGTGACCTCATGCTTAACCCTCTTGTTAGGAGGTTTTCCCAGACTGCACTACTACAAATGGATTTTACTCCCTACCACAAGCTGCTAAGTTGATTTTGTGGTCTTGGTGTCGTTAAATCACATTCCTACCTCCAAGAACCTAGCCTAAGCTATTATTGATGTACTACCCATAAAAATGAAAGACGAATTGAGTTGATTTTATTATCGCATTAATTTTAATGGTCATTGTTTACACATGTGGGAAGCAGCGTGAACTTGAAATTATGTGTAGGAATCTTAGTTAATCACCCTAATACAGCTATATGTAATTATTTTCATTTTAAATTCGATGAATGTTAGCTACGATAGGGCAGGAAATTATCTAATACACCAATGCCTACTAAAATTCACTTTTCACTAATTCTTCCTAAATGAGAAACATCCCAATAATTTGAACTAATGACCCAAAAAACACACCAAAAATGAAACTGAGAAAGAGACCAAAACAAGACTCCCAAGCAAGATCGCAAAGCACTCCAAAAGAGAAATATCTAGGGAAACAAAGCCCAATAAAAATCACTCAAAGTAATAAAAAATGAAAGCCAAAGTGGAAGTAAAAGATGGCAATGTCAAACAAACTAGGGCTGCAGCACAATGGCTCCACCAGGGCCAATTTTATACAAAGGACTAAACTGAACCCTAGAGGCAAAGAGGCCTAAAAAATATCTTAAATAAAGCGATACAATGTGACAAAATACTTCCAAAAATAACTTGATCATATGACAAGTACATAACTGGTCACAACACCACCGTTCGTGACACAAATGATCAACAATCGAAGAGATCACTCAAAAAAACAAGATGAAAATGAGGAACAATATTAAAATATGAATGTAAAGTGTACATCATATCCAAAAAAATGTTGAATACAACCAATCGAAACTGATAATCAAGTCAAGAGATCAAACTCAAAACCACCTCAAAACCAATGCAAAGCCTTCAATCAAAAACTCAAGAATAAACTCAAGCAATGATAAACAAATAAGACTTTGAACAAGATTATCTAGATAGATTAGATCATGATCATAAGACAACTGATCAACTAGAAAAAATGATGGATTGAAGTATATTTTCAACAAATAGACAAGGAACAACAAGCTTGATGCATGTTTGTCAATTTAATTTTCTTAAATTGATTACATAAATTATCGAACAGGGCTAGTAAACTGACGAAGTGTAATTTCACTATATGTGATAGGAATCCTAATTACCTAACTTGAATTAAATTATTAGTGCACATGATTATTTTATTCATTGAAATTAACTCTAAGAAATCCATGCAACCAATAAATATCTTAAACTCCTAAATTAATCTTACACTTGCAAAATGAAATTTTAACTCATAAAGACACACTCACACACATTGCAAAATATCTAAAATGTGCTTTGAAATAAACTTGATTTCCAAAGGAGTTAACACACTCTTGCATGAAAAAACAAAAGGAATTTAAGATATGTTCACACTTGTTCAATTTGATAATCCACTCTTGCTTTGAAATAAAACTCAAAAGACTCATGCTTGAAATGAAACCTACAAACTAATTCTTTGATTCTCAAAATTACAATTTCGTTCTCAATTCAAACTCTCAATGTCAATTCAATTCATGTGCTCCTGAATTAATAGAAGAAAATGATTAAAAATAACCAAATTTTTGCTATTTATGAACTCAATTGTATGATGCATATGAACTCTACACATCTAATCTGCTTCTCAATTCAGAATCAACATAAAAATACGTTAGGGGGATGCATCCATCTAATTGATCATCAAATTTAGAAATCAAAATATCACAAATGAAAATTAGAAATCTAAATGACATAAATGAAAATCCCTCACTGCTTGAGGGGGCCATCCACACTCAGCTGGCAACAGAACAATTGAAATATCAACCATGTATCGAGATGAGAAAACTTCACTTTATATTAAAACAAATTTTTAAGTGTTGATTGTTGCATAAAATAATAACAACGACAATGATCTATAACATATATTCTACTTGGTTTTTATAGAACCTATGTCATAAATGTTTAGAGCTTATTTAGCTAACAAAATACCAAATTAAACTTAGAAAATATCCTATCAGAAATCGCTCACGATTTTCTATTTGACAAAGCAAATCGCGAGGCGTCTGTTTCCCTTATTGCTCGCTTGTTGTAGCTAACCCGTTGACTTTCACCTTTGACCATTCGATTGGAACCTTCTTTCATAGATTCGATTCATGAAGATAGGAGGAAAAAATTTAGTGGACTAATTACTATCTCCCCATACATATTTTTCTACAGCTGGCACCTTGGATCCTCTTCAACAATGGACTTAGTTGTAGAATCAGATTATGACTGCAGAAACATTAATATCTGGTAGCTGATGCAACTATTGGATAAATAATAAATAACATTAGTAACATATGAAATGTGAGACAATTATATACTTGCCAAGATTTAAATCCACTGATTTGATGCCCATTGATGGTTATAATGGTCAAAATAGGTCAAAAAGGATTTTCAAAAAGAAAAAATTATGAGGCTCAACAATTCCTAATAAAACAGATCAGGTTCTCTTAAGGGACACTAAACCAATCCAAAGAAAACTGATAAAAAGAATATATCTGGACCAAATCCAACAAGTAAACAGTAAGCCCATACTACTCAGATATAGAAACAAAGATCTTAGACTGAAATTTCAAGGTTTCAAAAGGCTAAAAGCCTCAACCATAGGTACAAAAGGGCCTGGAAATGACTGTTGTGGGCGTATGTTTGCAGGCTCGTGGTTAAGGGTTCCTTGGCTGCAGGTAGAGCCTTACAAGGCACAACTAGCGTTCAAAAGATGGAATTCCCTATTTCCTCGTGCAATGATCAACAAAGAATCAAATTACAGAGGTAATGACCTTGAAAAATAGTTGAAAATAGTCGCAAAAATTCAAGGAAGCTCAGCAGATCATAAACAAGAGAACCCGATTAGGATATAAGGAAAATCATACACAAAAGCAAGTATGCTCTTATTGAAAGCACCAATTTTGTTGCAATAGAAATCGAAAGGAGTTGTTTCTCTATGACCAAGTGTTCAATATATCGCTAGGCAGACATAAGCACAACTAAGAAGATATACAAGACCCCCAATCCCACATGATTCACAAGAAGCATGCAAATGGATCTATGCTACGAGGAAGAGAAAAATACCTTGCCTCCTCGTAGTTTAGGGACGGATTTTGAGTTGGAAGCATAATTCTTGTGCTCCATACGACCGATCTACCCGATCTTCTTCTGATCTCAATACTTGCACACAATCATAAACATACAAGGACGACAAGTGATCTTCCTCGGAAGATCGTTAAATAAACAACGATTTAATGATAAACCAATCACATAAATTGAAACATGATTATATGAGGGATAGAACATAGATATTCATTAATCTGAAAAATATGATACAATGCTTCTATACCTTTGATCCAACATCTCCTCTCTGCGATATGATAGAGTTTCCCCACTAGACGTGATAGATGAGTATCAGGGAAAATTTTAAGAAACCCCCCAAATTTATATGTATAATAAATGGGTGAATCCCCATAGTATATAAAAAAATGTAAAGGCTATTTTTTCATTAATATAATATACATATATAATTTTTTGGCGAACCTTTCACTAAATTATAAAATTTTGTTAAATATTGGCGAATTTTTCACTAGGTTATAAAGTATTGAAAATTCTTGGTTAATATTCTAAAAAATTAGAAAACAATGTAAAATATGTAATAATAAGAAACATATTTAGTTAAAAACTATGATATATAGTTTTCCATGTGTTGGAAAAGAAAATTCATGGGTAATGTTGCTCTAGGTTCTTGTTATACACTATTGCAAATGTTGCTCTAGGTTTTTATTATGTTTTACCACAAATGTCTTATCACATCCTAAGGGGAAACTAATTGTAAAGGCACCCCTAAAAGCATGTGATGTTGAACCAAATAAATTCTTTTGCTCAAACTTGTTCTTTACACATCTAGATAACCCTACCATATTCTATGGAATTCATACTCTATAGGATTCACATGAAAATAAGGTCTATGAATAGCTATATCAAAATCATGAATATTTACATATTTTTTTTTTCTTATACATCACTTTTCTAAAAGGTAGACACTTCTCCAATTCCTCAAGTTCAAATAAACCAGCAACTTAAAAATATGGTGTTTCATCATAATATTTAGGTTTTTCACCTACTTTTGGATCATAACTATTGTAGTCGTTGTTGCACTTTATTCTACAGTTAACAACTCTAATAATGTTGAATTGGTAACAAATTATTTGAAATCGTAGAAAATAAAAATGAGAATGAATGGAAGATGAATATGCACTGAAACCTAATTTCCTACACGATGAAAAAAAAGGTAATAACAAAAACTTATTAAAAATCTACAATGGGTGAGTTAAAAAATCCAACACAAATATTAAAAATAGTATATGAATGTTCATTACTTGGCAAAATATGTCACAAAACAATGATCATCAAGGGGTTTTTCACTTCAAGAATAATACTACACTAACCAATATATCATTCTCAACTAATTACATGTGATGTTTTTTTGTATTGGTATCAAAGTATAATTGCATTAGTTGAATGTCCTTCTCATGAAAATATGACTTCTATAATGAACACATAGGATCTTAGTGCATAGACCATTTTTTCTTCACTTAACTAACCAGAGCTCATTTTCCGCTCTTAATAAACAATAAGTATTTTCAAATAAAATATAGAATAAAATAATAGATTCTAAAAGGTGAATATTATTTTGTGACACCACAACGTGAAAGGAAATAAAATAAAAATAAAATAAAACATATCCTTAAATAATCAAATATATAAAGAAAATAATAATAATTATGGAAAACAAATTGAATGCCTAGATAATAAGTGAAATCATATATTATTCATAATACCATATCATGCTCAAATGAATGTGATAAAAAAACAAAAACAAAAAGATATTTTTACTCAACAAAGGTCTTTAACTTTAACAAAACCCCTTAAATCAATAAAATAAGATGAAACAAATCATGCCTTAACAAAAGGATCAATTAAAATCAAATAAAAACTAGAAGAATTTAAGAGATCATAATTTTTAACCAAAATAAACCCAAAATTTTCAAACTTGGAAAAATGATCCAAATGCAACAAACAAACCATTAACAATGACCAAGATATAAGAGCTACAAAAAAGAAAAGAAAACTCATCTAATTGAAATGAACCCATTCTTGCTTAGTAAAAGCCTTGATAAAGTACTTATTTATCCTTTAATACAAGGACACTACATATGTCAAAATATATATCCTCACCTCATAAAATAATTGCTTCATTTTCTATCACATACAAGAAAGGCATAAAGTAATAGTTAATTATCAAGACATCAATCTTAAAAAAAATTGCAGCAAGGAAATATGGCTTCAATGTTACAATAAAGAATAGAAAGTATAGAACACGTTCTTACCTCAAATGCAATGTCAAATTGGCATATAGTATTAGTAATATCATTTTGATAAATAAGTTATAACCTGCACCAAAAAGAGAGGAACAACAAATTTAATCAAATAAAATGAATCACCTCTTTTGTACTATTCCATCCATTTTCTTACACAACTTATGGAACATATATACAAAAATAAGTGTCCTTTGAGACTTCATATATATTGGAATAGATAAAATATTGCGGTATATCAATTTTGCACTTCTCAATTTGGTCTTCATTTAATTCATTATGAACACAATATTTTCCACATGAACTGCAATTTTGATCCTCCAAAATATCATGTTCCATATCAATTTCATTAGAGAAGTTTGTTGTATTTTCTTCGCCCCTTCTATCACAATATAATCGCCAAAGAGCTAGTGCTCTTTCATATGGAAAATTGTTAATGTCATACTTTGTTACATATAATATTATACATATATCCATATGTTTATCAAGGTTTTTCCTCAAATTTTACTTCAAAAATGATATTGCACTAAATATCCTCTCATCCTGTACTGGTCACAAAATCATAGTTTGACATAAATATTCTAATTTGAAATATTATGATATATTTTCTTGTAAGTACTAGCTAGCATCTAAAATATTCCATAATATTGTTATTGCACCATATTCTAGAGGATTCTCCAAAACATGAAATTGTTTCCACATTGTTTCAACAAAGCGCATGTCTTGTTGAAACAATTTTGATGAATCCAAAAAACGTTGAATTTAAAAAATAATAATTTAATATTTTAATCCATATTTTAATTTTTTTTTGAATCCTTTAATTAGTTTATAAATATTTTTCTTCGTTGGCTTCTTAATAATTTATGCTTCAAATTTCTCCTAAGTTATATTTTATTCTTTATATTATTTAAATATATTTTCCATTCTCTAGAACCCATTTTCTTATTTCATGGTTAACAACTTTCTGTTACTTTTATATTCTCTTTTCATTACTAAACCCACTTCATATTTTATTTCTTTCTTTTTCCTTGATGGGTGGAGTGTCCACTCGAAACATTGAACATTTCAAATATTGACACACAATTTATTCTAAAAGAAATCTCAACGATGGTTGAGAATGTTGATGATGAAGTGGCGTATGATAGAAAACCTTGTGAAAAGAATAAATATGATAGGATGCTTGTAAATAGGTTGATTAAGTGATCATGTGAGTTCCCACAAGACATGAAATGATCAATTAACATCAGGAATGTTGAAGGAAACTATCCAAATATGAAAATTAAGCATGCCAATATATATGACTTGTAATGATTGGAGTAATAATTCCCCTAGGCACACTTTATATATTCCTTTATTTTTTTATGATTGAATGCATGTATGCTAATGATACCTAGGTGGGCTATGACGAATGAAGAATCTTTTGGTATGGCAAGATTTTTATAATCCTTTTGATTCAACCATGAATTAGTATCTCATGATTAATTCATTTATAATGAGTGAATGGGTAACAAAATTATGTTATGAATTTGTATAACACATAATAGTGAATTCCAATAGAGCTAATGTGCGAGACCATATTGTTGATGGATATGGAAGGATATAGTACTACATAAATGTCCACTTGTCTCCCTGCTTATTTGGCGTTGTAAACTATAACCTTCTTTCAAATAGTGAGGAGCACATATAAAGGAGAGAATTCCTAAGGTAATATATAGTAGAGAAGGGAATTTCATTGTAGTATGTTCGAGGTACATATGGGGGGTGACTAGATGATGTGTTGAGGTGTTGGTTATACCTTCCAATTGATGATGGTGGAATACATGATATAGAAATGTAGGATTTTGAAATCAAGAGACAAGGATGGATTGAGTAGATGTGATCATGAGCATCAACACATCGGTTTATTGGAATAAATATTTAGTTTTATCTTATAATGGTAGGTATGCTAAGTAACGCATGTACATTGAAACATAGTTCCATTTAATTGAGTATGATTAACAACTAAAAATGATTGAATTATTAGTTTGTTAATATTATTTTGAGAACACCTCATGGATGGTAGTAAATATTGAAAGAAAGGATTATAGGCATAGATAATCACTTTTATTTGGTGATTAAAAAATTTAGCCTATAGGTGGAATGGTCTCAAATATGAAAATGAGTGTAATTCTATAAGAAATATTAGGTGCTACACCACACAAGAGCCAAACACCATGAGAAGGAATCTCATACTTACAAAATATGATATTATTTATGAATTAGACTTAGAATTTATAAGTTGTATTATTATGAATATATATATTGTAACTGTATGTGTATGATACATGATATGTGATGGCTATTGAAGATAGAAAGCCTTGAAGGAAGGTCATTGTTATGACAAAGGAACCCTATGATTTCCACAAGTATTATACTAGTCGTGGATGCCTAGTAATAAGTTGGTGCTTTCCTTACATGATAAATCCATGAAAAGATGGATCACCTAAGGGATTGTTTAGTAGACAAGGGGACATCTAAGCCTAGAGGGTGAGTGTATCAAGGAGGAGGAAACTTATAAGTTCATGTCGGATGGTGGGTAGAATCTTGAGGGTGTGTTAGAAACGATTATCAAATTAATTATTTCCTATGGAATCCATTATATGCATATCCATATAGATAAGTATTAAATAAAAAATACATACATATCTTTGAATAGATGCTTACATCATGGAATTGAGAAATATTGTGCATAATATAAGTGTTTCTTGATAATTGTTATAATATGTATGCTTACTTGATTACTAACATAGACGTATGTTGGAATGTTGAAGTATGGTGGTATACCAAAATATTGAATAGGATGGCACTGCAAATACAACTAAAGAATGAGTAAAATAAGTGTTGTTAATGAGAAGACAACATTGAGGATTGTGTTATTCGAAGGGGAATATGATAGAAGGTCCTAGTATTAAGTCCCATAGATTAACTATAATTAATTGTTATTAAATGTTTGATTTTGTTTGGAATGTATATTTTAATTACCATGCTTTATTTACACCATGGGGAAGAAATTTCATGGTGATTTTAATAATCTAAATATAAAATTTTTCTTGAATTTAATAAAATAGTAGAGATACATGAGGTAGGCGCACATAAAAAGGGGGCTATGATAGCAGGAGATGGGAAAGGTGAGAAGTTACTAGGGGGTTATACATGCCAAATAATCCTTATTTTTCCTTTTTTCCAAACTTTACTTTGTTTCCTTCATCACCATGTTCCTTACTAAAAATCTAGAAACCTTAACTACCAAACATTGAATGCATGTGGTGTTTGTGGAATCAAGTGGATAAGTACCTTCATCATGGGAATTGTGAGAGAAGTGGTAAAACCTATATTTTATCACATTTTATTTGAAAAAAAATCATGTCCCCACAATAAGGGGGAAAATCAAGTCTCGTGGGGTGTTGGGGACAGGGTGATTTTTTTATTCATTCATTCGTCATTATACCCCCCACACATGTGATTGATGGGGAGGGAAAAAAACTCATGATTGGATGTAGGAAATTGATTTAAGAGAGGCAATGATTCATGTAGTCTAAGAGGCATGTATGTTAACAGTTGTAGGGAATAAGGAATAATTCATTACTGGTCATTCTTGTACTAAGAAAAGAAACATAGTCCAATATAATTCTCACCTAAATGACATAATCAATTTTGGTTCTAAGGTCAATAGTGGAGGCCATTCTATATTCATATGAATGGTGTGTGACCATTATGAACTCACGCAAATAATATTGAAGAGATATGCATGGGGCTAGACATATTAAAGAAGGAAAATCAAATGGAAGAGAATTAAGTTATAAGAGAGAAAGAAATAGAGGGAGAGGAAAATTCATTCTCTCTTGGTTGATGCTAGCATCTATGAAATTAGTTGTAGAGGTATTGGTTCCTACTATAAGGGTGATCAAGGAATGATAGAAGAAATTTTGAATTCATGTGATGAGAACTACATAAATATTTATAGATTCTGAAAATAGATAAGGAAGAGATTCAAATTGTTAAAATATAATTTCTGTGAAAATAAGTGAATTATAGAGAGGGAGAACATAGAGATATTCAAAAGTAGGGGTGGAAAGGGATCCTGGAAAGATATCAAGGTATGTGATGGAGAATCCATGGATAGAAGCTAAGGAGTAAACCACAATGTGGGTTGAAAAACCAATCAAGGAAGCCTTTAAAACATGAAAAAGGTCAAGAACTAAGTAAATGTTGTTGGAGTTAATGGATAATATCTAGACCGGCCTCTATGCACACATAGAGGAAGAGCTTAGAGAATTTTTAGGGACTATTGAACAGATAAGGAAGGTATTCTCCTTCTTCTATGTAGGGAAAGAAATGTGTGTCACCAAAATAGTTGTGTTGCTCCAAGAAAAAAAATAGCAATGAGACAATGGGATAGGTAGTTTTTTATCCTAAGAATGATTTCCATAAAAATGTTCTAATTTTCCTTAGTGGTATCATAATTTTAATTAGGGTGTCCTATTATAAAAATAATTATTGAAATAGAGTCTATGGTTGGGTGGAACATTTCTCTACCTAAGTTAACATTGGCCTTCAAATTTCAACTAGATAAGTTCTTCCTTTGGTTTGTTTATGCTTGATGCACTTTGCTGGAGTATTTTACTATTTCAATGTTGAATATTGCTACAATATTACTATTTCTTCATAATGGTAAATCAATGTCATATGTACCATTGTAATTCCTGGAAATACAATTTTATATGATGCTACAACATTTTTATTAAGTATCATTAACTCTATTTATTTTTGGATGTGAGTGTGCCAGTAAACATACATAGTGTGTTAGCTTGTGATGAATATGTTATGTGAATCAATATTATGGTTATAGGATACCATTAGGGAATAATGAACAATGGATGGAACATATGATTTCTTTGGTAATGTTATGGAACATATGCTTTCTTTGCTAATGTTAAGCACAAAAATGGAGGTATATATTATGCCCTGTCTACTTAATCATACTCATTCACCTTGTAACATTTTTTTATTAAAATAATAACTCACTTGTTATGTTCCAAACTAGACCTAAAATAAATATAGGATATTTCCAATCATTTTTTTGATTAAAATTAATTTAACAAAACTTTAGATATAAAATATAATTGTATAAGGGATCCAAAAGACATGAGTTCCTCTATGCCCCATGGTTTTGAAAACTAGGCTATCCATGAATATTTTGTTTTATGAAAGTGCTTCTTGAGCATTTTAGATAAAAGTACATATGTACAACAACTCAAATTCTTATTGGGTCATGATGCTCTTTTTGTTTGCACGTATGTTTTCATTAGTGGGATATGAGGATCAATTCTTTAACTAGAAACTTAACTACAACACTTGGCACTAACAACAAATTTGTGCACACATGATCAACTCGATGTAAAAGTACATGTTTGTATTGGTTTAGATTGGATTTCAATTGGTAGAGGGAGTATATACAATTTTTTCTAGGGAGAAAGAAAGTCTTGTAGCTCCAAGGCTTTTAGCTCCAAGGAAAACCTCTTTTACAGTGAAAATTTTGACTAAAACATTTGCACACAACAAATTTAATCCCCCTAGAAACCTAATAGATTTGTAACACACACACACACACACACACACACACACACACACAAACATATATAAACACACACACCACATGTAATTTTTCATTGTTTAAACTATATTTTTACGTAAAAAATGGATTCAGTGTCATCAAAATTTACTTGAGAACTTGAATTTTGTAAACTACATAGCTTAAACTTGCAATTTGAACACATTTGCTTGATTTGAAACAAAATTGACCAAAACATATTCTTAAAAAGGGGCCACAGTGAGACACTTAAAATGATTTAGCCATCAACAATTTTTTTTTTCAATTGCTTGATATAATGCATATATAGTTTTTGTTAATCATATAAATATATATACATTTAAATATTTTTCTTGAAATATTTTATCTGTGGATTATATTTTCCACATTAAAATTATTTTTCAATATATTTTTTAATACATTTCAATATTAATTAACCGTCTAAATTAATTTTTTTTTTATTTATGAGTCACATTGAATATTTTATTATTAATTATATATTTTTAAATGTTTCATTTTAATTTGATATTAAAAATTAAATAAATTACATATCTCCTTGAACATTTTCTCTTTTAATTACTCCTCTTACAACATTGAATTTTTTTATTATGATCAACATTAAAATGATTTTTCATTTACACTCTCTCCATATACATATGCATGAAGTTGAGAATGAAATAAATTATTTGACATGCATATTAAAAAACATTATTTCAGTCATGTACTCATTTTTTTTTTAATGTTATTTAATTCATGTACTAAAATATTTTTAGAAAGTATAAGAATTATACAATTTCCTACTCAAAAGTATATCATTTTTTTATTACTTAGTTACTTTATTTCTCTATGAAATTGGTATAAGATTTTGATCATTTATATGGACATTGAAATATTTTATTTATGGTTGAGAGTAAGAATATAACATGTATACTCTTTTTTTTTAATGTTATAGCCCACATTTTTTATTTTATATTCATTGTTTAAATTATATTTTTGAATGTATAAAATGGGTTCAATATCTTAAAAAATTTATAGTGAAAAAATTGACTAAAACGTTTTCACATAAGAGATTTAATCTCTATGGAAACCTAATAAATATGCAATTAAGGTGTATATATATATATATATATATATATATATATATATATATATATATATATATATATATATATATATTGTAATTTTTTAATGTTTTCAATTTTTTTTTAATGTCTTCAAAATGTTAAATCTCTCTCATCTTCATGGCTACCATATATATGAATAGGATGTTAATAATTGTTGATGTCTATGGGAAACCAGTAAATAAAATTGTACTTCATATCTAGCGATGTGGATTGCATACAGAATCTCTCAAAATATCTCCTCCATCTTCATCTTGCTAATGAAGTTTATTTGAAGTAAATAGTTTGAAATTTATTATTCATTTTCTTAAATTCTCATTTTAATATAATCTCTTTAGTTTCAATCTTGAAAATTTGGATGACAATCCTTATTTCAATAATACATCGGTTTTGAATATACTTGGTTATTTTTTTAATAAAATGTCTTCAGGAATTCATTCAATTGTGTTCCAACTGATTTTTTCGAACAACCAACACCTTACCATTCCAAGAATAACAACAACTACTTTATCAATTCCTGGTAGAAACGTAATGGATAAAATTTAAACAATTTTAGTGAAATTTATTTTTTAATAGGGTGTCTTCCAGCAAACGATCTTCTTATAGAGTTTTTAAAACTGCTTGTACCTTGATATTCAAATAGCAACAACTAATTTTCTTTATAGAAACATAATTTTCATATAGTGTACATTGAAAATAAAGGGTAAGTAAAAAATAAACGTTGGCATTTGGCTTGTGAACATGAGGGATCATGTTTTTTGAATGAAATTTGATTTTTTCATAGATTTGAAAACTTAATGATGAGTCGAAGTTAAAAATCAAGAATCAAAAATCAATTATTTTAACGAGATTGAAAAATAAAAAACTTATTATCTAAATAATATTTGAAAATGACAAGTATATATCAGAAAATTATAATTATATATACCAAAAATTCATTATCCAGGGGAAAAGAGAACTAGGTTCTCAAGGTCTGTAATGAACACATATAATTAATGATACTTATTTTATGAAGATTTTTAATTTTTTCATAGATTTTAACTTAACGATGAGTGGAAGTTAAAAGCAAGAATCATACATCAATTATTTTAACGAAATTGAAAAATAAAAAAACTATTGTCTAAATAATATTTGAAAATGACAAGTATATATTAGAAAATTATAATTATATATACCCAAAATTCATTATCGAAGGGAAAATAGAATGAGGTTCTCAGGTTCTGTAATGGACACATATTTAATGATACTTATTTTATTATGCAAACCCAATACATTTCTATGAAAAAATTATAATGGTTTTGAAAACTGAAGAAAGAAGAAGAAGGAAAAGGTAGAGAATGCAAGAGGAATTGCAACGTAGAACAATTACACAAACTTACTTGTACCATTGTACATTGGTTCTTGACTTCTTCATTCAAATTATAGTACTTTGCGAATAACCATGTACCATTGTGTGCTCAATTCTTTACTTCTTAATTCAAATTCTACAACTTTGCGAACAACTCTCGTGCATTAGATATGATTGTGACTAAACATATGCAACAAAATTAGAAGATGAAAAAACACTATTCAATTCTTTAAATAGACATGAAAATAAGACTCTTAAATTTTTAATAAAGGTGACTAATTATTTTACTACCATTTGTTCCAAAAAATGAGGGTCATTTTCTCCAAATTAATCCCAATACCATGAAATATACGAGCGAATGAAAGAAAGAAACCTTTTTTACACCAAATGTGGAGGGTGAAATAACTATCATAAATACATATTGTTGTAAATTGGGGTGAATGGAAGGTTGTAACTCCTAATTTCAAGGGATAATTTTTTTTTTTTAACCCTCTCCCTTAAAATAAGGTGGGCTAACCTCTAGACCTAATTTATTTATAAAATAAATTTGGGGCAATTTGAAATATAAATTTACTTTTTTTACCCTCTCCCTTAAAATAAGGTGGGCTAACCTTTAGACCTAATTTTTTCATAAAATAAATTTGGGGCGATTTTAAATAATATACTATGATACAAAAAATTCGCCCAATAAAAATTTAAAACCCATTAATTTTTCCCAAGGGCGAAAATTCACCCCTAAAATTTTCTATGATGAGTATGAAGAGAAATCACATAGAACTAAGACCTCAAAATATCTCAATGTGATATCAATATAGCAACAAAGGATCAGGATCACAACACAAGAGCAGTATGGCTCTACAGACTAGCTTAAGCCTCTCAAACGATCCACTATAAATAGGTAAATGACAGCTCCCGGGAGGATGAATGTGGACTCTCAAGACAACGAGAAGATATAGAAACTTCTAATGGATTAGTCCTGGCCAATTCAAATCAATGAGTAACTGAGGTTATCTCCTAGGGACTAAGTCATTTAGAAAGGTTCCCTTGACCGCAGGCTCAAAAAGAGAGGATGAGGGCCTTAGTCGTGGGAATAAGAGGCCCAGGTCACGACTAAAGGACCTTGACTGCGGGCAAAAGCCTTTTAGGTCATGGTTAAAGGTAAAACTAGAAAAACAAGTCACCTCAATTCAGGAAAAAGGAAACTGATCATGAGGGCTAATGGTCAGTGATGTAGGGGTAGCAAACTGGGATGATAACAGAAAGGCTTTCCCTTTACTGAAAATAACATCATAGCCTCTACACTCCAATACTGGTACAAAGATCAAGTTATTCTTCAGCCTAGGTACAAACATAACATCTTTGAAGTGAAGAGGGGATTCTGAGTCCCTCTTAAAGGTTACTATACTAATCCTGGTAACACTGTACGTTTCGTTGTCCCTAAGCTCAATATGCAGCTGGAGATCCTTCTCCTCCAGGATACTAAAAAAATCCTTATTGCATGTTATATGGTAAGAGGCACCAAAATCTAGGTATGAATCACTCCCCATCACAGTGATTTCCATGCAAGTAAAGAGGGTAAAATCTAGCTCAAATTGAGAATCCAAGGCATCTCCTCCTACTCTTGCTACATGCTCCTTGCTATATTTCCTTTGTAGAAACTTTGATGCATATTGTCCAAATTCATGGAAGTGAAAGAAATTGATCTAGCTCAAGTATTTTTTCTTGTCATTATTTTGGTTGGAGTCAGCCTCACCTTGGGAATTCTTGCTCTTGACCTTCATGTAGAAATTTATATAAATGATATGTTATACATCTGAGATTATCTTGATCACACACTATTTGACTTCCTGCACAATACATAATATCTTCTACCATTGATCATTAATTGCGGAAATAAAATGAATTGCATGCACACATTAAAACCATAAACATTCACACATATGAACACAGTATTTTATGGGAAAGCTTAAAGCTGAAAACCCCCAACTATCTGTATATTATATTTCATAGAGATAATATAACAATCATCATACAAAGCTCCTCACAAGCTCTCAGTACAATCTCCAATTGCTACACACTAATCAGGTCCAATCTAGCAAATCACATGCTCCAATCTCTGCCACCTGCTAGCCTGCATCTACTGTGAAATCATTGCTGAAGAATGGCTCTAGATGAAATCGAATTGGTCCAGCATTGCTCACACAATCCTCATTGGAATCTCCAACCACTGTGTGTTGCAAATCATGCAACACTATAGTCACAACTGATAGTCACACTGCTCTTTCACCTACCTCTTCACTGGTCTCCACTGAAACTGTCCATGCACTGTAGTTAACTGATGTATTATTTAGTTGATTAATGAGTTAATAATTAGTGAATTCATTAATAATTAATTCACACCACTCTCACTAGTGTATCAATCAGTTAGACTAGATACAACTAGCTCAACTATGTTTAACTCAGTTAAACTGAACACAACTCCACCAACTACCTCAATAACTCCATCAAAATCTGTCACATGAGTTCTAACTGAAGTATCCATGCAATAGCTCCACTTAACCCTCAGGAATAGCGTAATTCCTTCTGTCAGATCTTGTGCCACATCTTGCACTTAACTGAAGTTCTCCAAGAGAATAAGATAATGTTTATAGTCCAAATATTATTAAGAGCTAATAATATTCGACATATCTATTTTTATACTGGCAATCTAAAAACAGATTCCGCCCAATATGTCTAAAAATAGAAGTCCATCTATTTTTCCAACTTGACCAACCATCCACAAATAGCATCTTGCAACTCATATAATATGATCGACATGTCTAAAAATAGACATAGTCTAAAAATAGACTTGCGCCAAAAATAGCCTGCGGGCCCACTTAGTGAAGACAACTCTTTTCACTAAGCTCATCATCTTGTTGCAATCTCAACACTCCCTCTCAACAAGATAGGTATTGTCTGCCACCTCGATCCTACCCCTGTGGTATTCTAATTTTCTCCTGGTGAGCGCCTTCGTCAAGATATCAGCATCCTGATCCTCCGTGGGAATGTATGAAAGTAACATGATCTTCCGCTGCACATAATCTCTGATATGATGATACCGGATATCAATGTGTTTAGATCTATCATGAAATACTGGATTAACCGAGAGTTTGATGCAACTCTGATTATCACAATATATCACAGTAGGATCTAAGTGTGAACCGAGCAACCCGACCAAGATCTTCCTCATCCATATAGCCTCGCATGCAGCCAAAATCGATGCCATATACTCAGCCTCTGCTGAACTGAGTGCCACAGATCTCTACTTCTTACTATACCAAGAAACTGCTGTCGACCCGATACTGAAAATCCCTCCAGATGTGATCTTTCTGTCTGTTGGGCTCCCTGCCCAATCTGCATTCGTGAAGCCACACAACTTCACCTCATCCTACTGTCTGTACCATAATCCATATCCCGATGTGCCTCTGAGATATCTCAATACATGCTTTCCTGCCTTCCAAAAGAGCTTGGTAGGCTTAACTATAGCTTTTGAAAGTTGGTTAACAGCGTAGCATATGTCAGGTCGTGTATTGACTAGATATATAAGCGAACCCACCAACTCTCGGTAAACAATGGCATCCACTACCTCTACCGATGTAGCATCCTATTTCCTCCATCCACTAGGAAGAGGAGTGTCGATAGGCTTGCATCCATGCATGTTGAACTTCTCCAGTATCTCCCAGGCATACTTTCCTTGAGACACAAACAATCCATCACTGCGCTGCAAAATTTCCAATCCCAGGAAATAATAAAGGAGGCCCAGTCCTTCATCTCAAAGTCCTTTGCAAGATCAGCCTTGCATGAGTGTATCAACAGTTCATCACCTATCAAAATAAAATCATCTACATAAAGTACAATGATCAGCAACTTACCCTCCACCACAATCTGGTATAGGTTCGGATTCGCCTCACTCTTGGAGAATCCAAGTCCGGTGAAATAATTGTCTATTCGTGTGTAGCAAGCACGAGGTGCTTGTTTCAACCCATACATCGCTCTTTTGAGCCTGCACACATGCGACTCACTGCTGAAGATATTGAAACCTTCGGGCTACTCTATGTACACCTCCTCCTCAATCACTCTGTTGAGGAACACAGTCTTCACATCCATCTGATGAATGTGCCACCCCATCTGCGTTGAGTGAGCAAGAATCGTTCGTATGGAAGAATACCTCACAGGACAAAAATGCAAATGTTTCTCACAATCGATCTCAACTGCGGAGAAGCCTCGTGAAAAATCTTGCCTTTTTCTTCTCTCCACACCCTATCACCGTTTACCACTTTGTAGATCCATCTCGAACTCTACCACCGATTTCCCTTCCGGTCTTGGGACAATCTCCTATGCACTCGCTTCTGACAATCGAATCATACTCTTCCACCATGGCATCTACCCATGCGGGATCCTCCATAGCTTCCTCGAAAGAGGATGGATCCGTCACGATACACTTGCTCATAAGAGCCATGTATCCAGTATACCGGTCAGGTGACTGTATCTGTCTGCGCTATGATGTAGGTGCTCCTACAATCCTCTCACATCCTCGAATCAATCGTCACCAGTGCGTCGTCCTCTCGATGGTCAAGCACGCATGAGTGGTCTATTCCACTCCAAGAACTTCCTCTTGTGGCTGATGCACATCTTGAGGCTCATCCTTAGGAACTAATAGCTCCTCATCTGCATGCAAGTGTGGCTCCCTCTCAAGCGAACACTTCATGGCTTTCTCCTCATGAAATTTGATATCCTGTTGCACAACAGTCTTTCGACTATCTGGAAAATACACACGATAGTTGTGGGGTGTATCAGTGTACCCCACAAATATCCCAACCTCTGCAGCCGGCTCCAGCTTCTTCTTGGAATCCTTCGTCACATGAATGTAAATAGGTGAACCAAAAATCCTCAAATGAGAAATATCAGGCTTCTTACCAGAAAACACCTCCTTAGGTGTACTCATGCCAAGTATCCTGTGAGGACAACGGTTTTGCACATAAACCGCAGTATTGCATGCCTTAGCCCACAAGTGTATGGGAAGGCCCTGATCATGCAACATTGCCTGTGCAGCACCCACGATCGTTCTGTTCTTTCGCTCTGTAACCCCATTCTACTGTGGGTTATGAGGCGCTATGAGCTCTCTTCGAATTCCTTCTGCACTGCAAAAGTATTTGAATTCGCCAGAGATGAATTCACCACCATTGTCACTCCTAAGAGTCTTCACCTACTTCCCCGACTCTTTCTCCAATTAAAGGTCTTGAACTCATTAACTTTCGAGTATGTCTCGCTCTTCTTCGCATGAAGAAGATCCAAGATTTCCAAGAAAAAATCATCAACAAATATCACATAGTAACCAGGATTTGGTCATTTAAGCCACTGAGAAAGGTCCACACACGTTTAGGTGAATCTTCCTCAAGGATCATCGTGGCGCGACTATCCTTCTCAGAAAGGTGGCTTTCACAAATTTTCCCAGCACATCCCTTGCACCGATCTGACCGCACAAGTGTACCTTTGGGAAGCCCTAGAGAAATCACGCAAATTTTTCAAAGCACCATGGTGAAGATGGCCCAATCTCCTGTGCCATAGCTCGCCCTCATCCCGGCTCACCACTCCTTCTGCCTTGCCTGCCATTTCTGCGCAGCCATCTACCTGCAATTGATAAAGGTTCTTAACTTGAACCCCTATCCTCCGGGTTTCACCAGTTGCCTTACTACGTAGGAAAGCCTTTCCCTCGCTAAAGACAACATTATATCCCTTGTCTTCCAACATCGCCACACAGATAAGATTCTTCTTCAATCCCGAAACATGCATCACTTCCTTCAATACGAAGGGTTTACCAGACTCCCTCTCAAAGGAAATGGTACCGATACCGGTCGCATTGTATCTACCATCATCACCCATCTCGATGTGCACTCCAAGATCTTTCTCATCCAGTTCAGTAAACAAATCTTTGTCTCCGGTCATGTGAAAAGACACACCATTGTTAAGAAACCACACTGAACCCATCATACTTGAGACCAAGCATGCGATCAGCGAAAAATCCAGCTCAAACTACGAGGCTAAGGCCTCTCCAGCTGCAGATCCAGTAGCCTGCTTATTTTTCTTCTTTTGTGGACAATTTATGGCGTAATGTCTGTGTTGGTGACAGTGAAATCACTTCAGCTTGGACATGTCCTGCTTCTTGCCTTTCGCACCGGATTGAGAAGCATTCTTCTTACTCTTCCCCTTCCTTGCTTTGGCTGCCAAAGTGAAATTTTCTTCATCTACACTCTTCGATGAAGATCCGTCCCTCATACTTCGCCTTATCTCCCCTTGCACAAGATCCGACCAAAGTTGCTCCCATCCTGGCAATTTCTCCTGACCATTGGCAAAGTCCTGATAGGAATGCCAACTCTTCGGAAGCCCAAGGAGAGCCAAGCTCACCAAGTCCTCGTCATATACAGTAACCCCCACACTTCCCCGCTCCTCCCTGTACTGGAAAAACCTCATGAGGTACTTGGGTATACTGTCACCTTTCTCCATTTTTATGTTCCTGAGTTTATCCTTGAGCGTCAACTTCCTTTGGTCGCTCTTGCTTTGGAATAAATCTGTCAAAGATTTCCACATCAAGAATGGAGAAGCTTTACCATGAAGGCTAGACACTATGTGATCCTTCACACCTTCCAACAGAATCCTTCTACATTTTGCTATCTTTTTTTTCCATGCGTTAAGTGCAACAACATCGCTAGAAGCAGGTTTTGGAATTTCTGCATCTATGAACTCCTTCAACCCATTTTCATCCAAAACTGCCTGCATATTGTCCTTCCATGCAATATAATTCGAGCTTCCCTCAAGGGCATACTCCAATCGCAATCTGTTGAAAGACATCTCAACTTCGACACCAAGAAAACACTGCTGCAAATTCGAATTCCACCAGCACAAAACTCAACCGCTTCAAGGTTTTGCAATTTCTCTAATGATCAATATCCTTCTGATACCATGTAGAAATTTATATAACTGATATTTTATACATCTGAGATTCTCTTGATCACACACTATTTGACTTCATGCACAATACAGAATCTCTTCTACCATTGATCATTAATTGCGGAAATAAAATCAATTGCATGCACACATTAAAACCATAAACATTCACACATATGAGCACAATATTTTATGGGAAAGCTTAAAGCTGAAAACCCCCAAATATCTGTATATTATATGTCATAGAGATAATGTAACAATCATCATACAAAGCTCCTCACAAGCTCTCACTACAATCTCCAATTGCTACACACTAATCAGGTCTGATCTAGCAAATCACATGCTCCAATCTCTGCCACTTGCTAGCCTGCCTCTACTGCGCAATCAATGCTAAAGAATGGCTTTATATGAACTTGAATTGGTCCAGAATTTCTCACACAATCCTCATTGGCATCTCCAACCACTGTGTGTTGCAAATCATGCAACATTATAGTCACAACTGATAGTCACACTGCTCTTTCACCTACCTCTTGATTGGTCTCCACTGAAACTGTCCATGCACTGTAGTTAACTGATGTATTCTTTAGTTGATTAATGAGTTAATAATTAGTGAATTAATTAATAATTAATTCACACCACTCTCACTAGTGTATCAATCAGTTAGACTAGATACAACTAGCTCAACTATGTTTAACTCATTTAAACTGAACACAACTCCACCAACTACCTCAATAACTCCACCAAACTCTGTCACATGAGTTCTAACTGAAGTATCCATGCAATAGCTCCACTTAACCCTCAGGAATAGCGTAATTCCTTCTGTCCGCTCCTTTGCCACATCCGTGCACTTAATTGAAGTGCTCCAAGAGAATAAGATAATGTTTAGAGTCCAAATATTATTAAGAGCTAATAATATTCGACATATCTATTTTTAGACTCGCAATCTAAAAATAGATTCCGCCCAATATGTCTAAAAATAGAAGTCCATCTATTTTTCCAACTTGACCAACCATCCACAAATAGCATCCTACAACTCATAGAATATGATCGACATGTCTAAAAATAGACTTGCGCCAAAAATAGCTTGCGGGCCCACTTAGTGAAGGAAAATCTTTTCACTAAGCTCATACTATTGTTGCAATCTCAACACTTCATTCATTTTCCAACTAGAGAAAATTCCTCTTCCTCTTCTTTGGATGTTAATCCATCTCTGGTATTTCTCTTGAATTATTCTTAAACCAAATCATACCACAACCTTTCCCAATTCGGTAATTTTTTACTTCCATTCATAGATTCTTGGAAGTCATGCCAGGATTTTGGAAGGCCTAGAAGAGCTAGGATCACTAAGACATCTTCTGGAACATTCACACCAACCCCTCAAAATTCCATCTTGAACTTGTGTAAATCTAGTGAGATAATGTGGAATAATATCATTCTTTTGCATCTTGATATTTTGAAGTTTGTCTTTGATGGCTAGTTTTATATGGTCACTGCTATTCTCAAATAGATAAGTCAATGCCTTACACATTGCAAAAGGAGTTTATTTCTCATGTATATTTGAGACTATGTGGTCTATCACTCCCTCCATAATTATTCTCCTCGCCTTGGATACATCTTTCTTCAATTGGGATAGATTATGTGCATCAGATTCTATTGGTTTTGAAACATATTTCTTGATGTATTCTAGCAATACATTCTCATCAAGCATTGCCTCCATGCAGTCCTTCTAGGCAATGAAATTCAAGCTTCCTTCAAAGGCATACTCCAGTCTCAGTCCATTGAAGAAATTCTCCCAACTATAAGGAAATCTTGCTACACTGAAGCTGCAAATTTGAACCTCTTGAGGAACAACTTCGGAATTCTTGTTCTAATGTGAATAATTCTCTAATATCATGTATAAATTTGGTGATATAATTAAACTACTAAAGAAATTAAACTAAAATCAAGAGACACAATTCTACTCTACTAATATGCAGAATGGAAGTCGTAATTTAGAAAAACATACATAAACATGCAACAAGAAAAACCACAAGCACACAGTGATTCCTAGGGGAACCCAACTGGGAAAATCCCCTCAAGACTCTTTGCATTAATCAATTGAATAGGGAAAGTATTACAATTGTTAGCTCTAACTCTGCGCTCAACCTACAAAAGAATATTTTTTCTCGCTACTGACTGAGGACCTCTAGCCAACACTTAACCACTTTATGCCTCCATCTACCTCTTATTTCCTTGCGAAAATTCTGAGGAATTAGGCCCCCCATTTTTTAGTAATTTTTCTCCAATTTATTGCACAATTCCCAAGGTTGGATCTCTGACTGCATGCAACACTTGTACACTAAAGACTAGTCTATAACTGATGTTACAATGCCTTGGAATCTCCACCATAGCTGGGGAAATCGAATTCTCTACATGTACTAGATATTTTTGGTTGATTGATCAATTAATTGGATTATCACTGATTTAGACTACTATCCCACTGCACAACTGACATCCAACTAGTTATATCAACAATTAGAAATAGTTTAACTGAATACAACTAGAAATAACTAATCTGGATTGCTACAAATTAGCAATCAAACATGCATAACGGAACTCCAAGTGCTCTAACTAAAATTTACTGAGCTAACTGAGTGACAAGAGCCATGTCACACTATTTAACTGCCTCCAAGATGTCGTGCCGATGTGGAAATTCAATTTAATCAATGTGACTAAGGCTACAGTCAAATTGAGCCTTTCTTGCTACACTTTCTTGATATAGTTAAAGGTTAGTTGAGTAGTATAACTATTGTTAACTCAATGATCTATTAATTAACTATTAAATCAACTAAATATACCATTTTCATGCATGGAATTCGAATTTCATAACTAGAGTGGAGGTCAAAGGCACACTTTAATTATCAAATATATACTAGTTGAGTGTATAGAGTTTGGAAAAATATTGACCAGGTGAGAAATTCCTTGGGAATTGGGCAAGGAAATATGTAATTCCCAGTTATTTAGGAGTCTAATTTCTCCTGAATTGTGCAAGGAAATAAGAGCTTGCAAATTCTGAGAATTCGCTAAGTATTGGCTAGTGCAGGACAAGAAGCTGGACAAAAAGTTTGCAAGTGCACGGTGTGCTTCATACTTAAAGCAAGCAATTGTAATAGGTTCTCATTCTCATCTAATTAATTGAAAGTTATATAATGGATTTTCCCAGTTGGGTTCTTGTTGCAGGTTGGAAAATCTCTGCCTCAACTTTGGGGATGACCACCCATTCAAGAACTTAAAGCAAATCCTTTTCCATTTGGAAAGGGGACTCCGAATGGGGATAATGGGACTAGTTTTCCTTAAAAATGTATGAATGAATGGATGTAAAGTATAAAATGAGAGTAATGGAGAGATTTAAAACTAATTAAAATAATAATAAAGTAGAGTTAATATATATGATTAACTCTAAGTTTCCTGCGATAATATTCCTTTGTATATGATTTCTGAAATATTTCATATAGAATAGAACAATATAGATCATTAAACACTTTATGAAGAGAAAGTAAATAAGAAAAACTAATTTAATTAAATAGTTAATTAAAATATTTGATTAAAACAAATCACATAAAATATCTTGTTATTTCACATATGTTTAAAGAGATACAATCTTACACATCAATAATGACAATGTCTAATTTTTTTTTTTAAAGCATACATATAATGAAACAACTTATCGAAAATTAAATATCTATCTCATTAAATAAAAGAAACAATATAAGGATAATAGAACCTGATACATCAAGACTCTTCTCATGAAAAATATAGTTTAGGGTTCAGCTTTTCTATTAGATAAATCGAAAGTAACAGTAGTGAAAATTTCAAAGCTGTCTTACAAATATTCATAACCCCTTCTCTAAAGACATGAGAAGCGTTTTATAGTCTATTAAGATAAAAAATATAGTAAATTAAAAATAAATATCTTCAAACAGTTCCAATAAACTAAGATAAGATAAAGATATGCATTTTGTTGTAACAATAGGATCATGACTGTGTTGAAGACTACCTTCCCATTTTTTCCTTGAGTTCACATATGTTTTTCATCATCTTTAATTGGAGGGGATGAATCAGTTGAATAAGCATATTCCCCGTAAATATTGCATCGCTGAGTGTCGGGAGGAGATGAGTTGTTGATTTAGAGATACGCCTCAACATAAGACGTTGAATATGTGGCCTTATCAAAAGTTACCAGTGGCTCTCGAGGTTCACTTTTGATATGTTTAGCCTTCTTCATTGATAATTCTTGCCAAGATTTTTTCAAAGATTTGACATATGTTAATGTAACCTATGGGCATTCTTTGATTAAAGTAGCTTGTAATAGGTTGTCGTTGATGTATTCAGTGAGATCGAAGGTGAGGTTTCTAGCTCTATTGATAGCCATTTCTTCTTGCTTGATCTTTATGTCCTAGTCACCAAAAACAATACGGGGAATATCGACCGCTCTTCCCTCTAAACTTTCCTACCCATCTATATGCTCAGAATTATTTTCTTCAACTTTCTCATAAAATTTCCTCAGATCGGAAATTTTTTTAATCAAGGAATCATTGGATTTACATAAATCATCGATCATCATCAATTTTTGACAAAATATAACATGTTTTTAAGCAAGGATTTTATTGATCTGAGTATGAATGCTAGTTTTGTTGTGCTAATTTCATCTTCAGATTTTAAATTTATTTGTTGATATTATGCTTGACATACATAGGTTTCCTTGGTGGTTATGTGTTAAAAATAGGTAAATTAACTGAGTTTTATGTGTGAATTCAAGAGCATAAATCATGAATTAAATATGTTGAACAATGGAAAAAACAAGAACAACAAACCATCAAAATTGATCTATCAACACAGAATTTTTATGAAGGAGTTCACCCCTCCTGGGCTACATATCCTTGGTCCAGCTTCCATGGCTTAGGCCTTAGTATTAGCTCAAAAGTGAAAAAATTTATGTTTACATTCACCTACAACTCCAGAAACATGTTTCAATGAGTCTAGAATGTCCAAATCTATCAGAAACAACTCTTCTTTCTCCCAATTTGGTCTTCAACTGATCTAGGCATGGCCTTCCCTCCTGGTTGCCCTAGGCTTATTTTTTTCTTCAAAGTAACAAAAGCACTTTTAGCATTTCTCCTCTACCTCTGCAACCTATACCAATGGATTCAGAGCATGCCAATATGCTAGGAATGACTCTTCCTGAGCCAAAATTGGTAAAAAATTTCTCCATATATGCTTCATTTACTTTCCCCCCTAGAATCCTCCTCCAAAATTGAAGAGAACTCTAGTTAGCAGAGTCAAAATAGGGATTCCGCCGAAACTGGTGAAGTCTGCTAAGCCTGTCGCTATTTAAAAATCTGGTTTAATTATCCATTAATCTCAGTTAGAAGCGAATAAGTATGGCTTAACTGTGCATAAGCGTAGTTTA
The DNA here is from genome assembly GCA_034641835.2 of Pinus albicaulis. Classification (NCBI taxonomy): domain Eukaryota; kingdom Viridiplantae; phylum Streptophyta; class Pinopsida; order Pinales; family Pinaceae; genus Pinus; species Pinus albicaulis. Next base: position 924,713,924 of record CM076579.1, read on the forward strand.
ACATAAACATGGTTTAACAATATTTAATCCTGGATTATACTAATTAATATGCAATCAATTTAAAACTCCATTGTTAATTTCCCGCTCCGCTTGTGGTCTTCGTATCATGGTTGTTTGGGGAGGGGGTTGGCCCCCTCCATACCTACACCATAGATTCTGGTCAATGATAATAGAATTCAAACTCCATTCATTGTAAGAACTATTGGAGTGGCTCGATGGTAAGATTTTTGGTTGGCACAGTGGTGCTCGTGGGTTTGACCCCGACCCTCACGGATATATTTTGTTCAAAATAATGTGCCACCTCCATAGTTAAAAACTTTGGTTCTATAATGATTCGACCTGAATTTATATATCAAACCTAATACTTTGTAATATTTCAACCATCAAAATTTGGGTTAAATCTATGCGCCACCATAATGTATACCTTCAGGCTTTGTATATGCACCAATATAATATATCAACTTGGGAATATAAATAATTTTTCCCACCATATCATATAACCTAATTCAACCACCGAAATTTGGAGAGGGTCCACCAAAGGGGGCACGTCGCAGCCCCTGGCATCACCATGTGTCAACCTCTAGTTGGGTTGTTCCTCATAATATAAAAAAAAAAAATTTGAAATCAAACTTAGGTGAAAAATCATAAAAAAATTTCACCTTCAAAACAATTCAGTGAATCTTGTTGTGACACTTGTCATAGTTCCATTGGGAAAAAACTGAAGAATATTCCCTGCATGCTAAATGGGTTTCCATTTCATCAACATGTCATTGTTCTACAATTTTTTTAGTTGTTTAGGAAAATGAACAACAAGTTCTATCTCCTTTATCCAGAGTCCGTTTTTTATGAAACGAATTGCGCCAGATTCCTGGCGACGAGCTCATCATTGTCGTTCAATTTCCATTCAATTCTGAGCACTTTCATTTTTGAGCTTTTACGCACATAATCATTCCTCTCCACTAGAAGCCTTTTGGACCCCAAAATATCTTTGATTACTGATCATGTGGGATAGGGTACTGTTCCCTCACCCTTCCAGTCTCTATCCACTGAAATTTTACCATTTTCATCAAATGAATATTTTCACAAAAAAGTTAAATTTTTCCTTGACTCTTGTGACCTTCTCTTGCTATGACTGACACCGTCATTCTGTAATTCCCATGAATTTGCAGAGAATCAAGCTATTCTTGCAGAAACCATCTTGTTCTTACCTTGGTCATTAATCAAAGGAAACTTAAAAACTGTCTCACCTTGCACATTGTCGTAAGGTCAATTCTTAAATAATTTTGCATTGTACTTGCATCAAATCTTGACCAAGTATCTTCGCCATTGTCATGTACTCTTTGGAAACCAAAAACAAGAATTTTTTGAACCCGTGCCTTCTTTGTAAAACTGATTTGTCGCTTTCTCTTTGACCTTTGCACTCTCTTGCACCAACATCTTGTTTCCAACACTGCTCAACACTGATGTTGACTGGTACAAATGTTTTACCTCTTGTTAATTTTCTGTAAAAGGAAACCTGTTAGAGTCCTGAAACATATCATTACAAGCATAAGAAACCTTAATGAAATCAAAATTTTCATTCGATGCATATTTTTGAAAGTTTTGATTTTAAACATCTTTATGTTTGATCATTAACAATGTCAAATTCTAACTTGCATTCACTATCCTCTTCATTTCTCCTAAATGTATAAGAGAAAAACTTGTATTATTCTTATGCGCTCTAATTATGTACTCAATTCCCTCTTTAAACAAGTGATACTTATTCTCATGGTGATAAATATTTATTTCCTATCATAAAGATAAGGAATTCCCAATACAATACCTGATATCTCAAGCAGCAACACATCAAGTTCAACTTCATCAAGAAAGTTTGAATGATGGTGAATCTTAGTATGCACTTCCTTGTAACCTGCAATTTTTAATTCTTGCATATCCACCCTAAAGGATAAGGCCTTGGATGTCTAATAGTTTCAAGTTTTAGTTGTTTAACCAAGTCTTCGAAAATCAATTTAGCCTGTGACCCACTATCAAAAAGTGTGTCTATCTTGGTATGTTTAGAGACGACTCTAGTAATGAAAAGTTCAATTCTTGCATCTTCATCTTGAGTGACATTGGAATAATTTTAAGAACTAGTGCTTGATATTTTCTTACCTTTAAAACCCATGGTTTTAGTATTTGTTTCATCTCCTGAATCTGAACTAACTCATGTTCAATTATAGCAACGTTTTTTCCCTTCTCTTGGATTTCATTTTGTTTGGCTTCAACTTTGGATGAAGTTTCCAACAGTGGTCTTCATCATGGCCATTCTTCAAACAATGTTTACATGTGATTTTTCCCTTCTCTCTTTTGACATAGCTATTTCTCTTTCCTCTTCCATAAAACTTTCCCTTTCCTTTACCCTCACTATCACTTTTCTCATCTATGTTTTGTTTCCCTCTTATTTCTAAATGTGTGGCTTGAACACAAACCTCATCTATGTTTGTGGGATTAAACATGAGAATAGTGTGCCTAAGGTAATTTTTCAAACCCCCAAAATAATTTAAAATTTTTTCTTGAGAATATGAATTAATACCCAAAATAAGAGCTCTTCTCCCAAATTCATGAGTATAATCTTGCACACTTTTCCCTTTCAACTGTCTAAAATTTTTCCAGTCTATAATGGCCTTTTGCATGTAAGCTAATGGATAGAATTTCCTTTTAATGGCAGCAATAAAACTTGACGAAGACGTAGAGACCTTATCGTAGTTTTTAATCTCTTTTTAAGTCCTTTCTTCCCACCATACAAGTGCAGGTCCTTCCATCCTAAAAAAATCCAACTGAATATTTATGTAATCTTCATGAAGGTTTTGAATCCTACAGTACACCTCCAATTGACATATACAATTTTCCAATATTTTTGCATTTACCTCGCCACTATACATTGGAAGCTCAAATTTGACATCAAGTTTGAGTAAGGGTGTTTTTCCTCTTCTGGATTTTGAGTGAGTGTGGGTAGTTTTTGTGGTGGAAGTGGAAGATGATGATGATGGTGAAGATTATGATGATGAAGATGGTGGAGATGGAGGTGGATTTTCTCCACTACCCTTTGAATCATTTTCTTCATCCTTCTTATCATATTAAGTTTCTTCTACATGTGGAGGCTTAGAGCCTTATTCTGCCATCCCAACAGTAAATGCATCAAACATAATTTTATCCATCCTCTTTATGTCATTGAAGTCTCTCTTGACATCATCCTCTTCTGAATGACCTTCAATTTATCTAACACCTGACATGATGGCTATGGATTCAAGCTCAGCTTCTGGTGCTTGTACCTCTTCAATCAACTCAGCTTCTGGTACAACTTGTACCTCCTCAATCTCAGCTTCTTGAGATAAAACTTGAGGTGCTTCAAGTGCAGCTATGAGTTAAAATTTGGATGGAGATGGTTCCCTCGTGGCTCTCCTTCTTCTGGTCCTAATCTCAGAACTTGTAACCAACAATTCCCCTTCATCTCTATGCAACTTTAACCTTGTAAGCATCACAAATTTGCAACCATTAAACTTGCACAAAACTTAAGAAACAATCAAGAAAATAACCTTGTATTTCAACCAGGCTCAGATACCAACTTGATATGAGTATGAATTTTAGTTTTGTTGTGCTAACTTCATCTTCATATTTAATATTTATTTGTTGATCTTATGCTTGATGTACATAGGTTTCCTTGGTGGTTATGTGTGACAAACAGGTAAATTAATTGAGTTTTATGAGTGAATTCAAGAACATAAATCTTGAATTAAATATGTTGAACAATAGAAAAAACAAGAACAACAAACCATCAGAATTGATCCATCAAAACAGAGTTTTGATGAAGGAGTTCATGCCTCCTGGGCTACATCTCCTTGGTCCAGCTTCCATGGCTTGGGCCTCTGTATTAGTTCAAAAGTAAAAAAAAAAATGTTTTTTACATTCACCTACAACTCCTGAAACATGCTTCAATGAGTCTAGAATGTCCAAATCTATCAGAAATGACTCTTCTTACTCCCAATTTGGTATTCAACTGATCTAGGCATGGCCTTCCCTCCTGGTGGCCGTGGGCTTCTTTTTTCTTCAAAGTGACAAAAAAACTATTAGAATTTATCCTCTACCTATGCAACCTGTACCAATGGAGTCAGAGCATGTCGATCTACTAGGAATGAATCTTCCTGAGCCAGAATTGGTCAAAAATTGCTCCATATATGCTTCATTTAATTTTTCCCTAGGATCCTCCTCCAAAACTAGAGAGAAATAAAGTTATCACAGTCAAAATAGGTATTCCGCCGAAACTAGTGGAGTCCACTAAACTTGCCGCTATTTAAAAATATGGTTTAATTAGAAATTAATCGCAGTGAGAAGTGGATAAGTATGAATTAACTGCACATATTTGACATAAACATGGTTTAACAATATTTAATCCTGGATTATACTAATTAATCTGCAATCAATTTGAAACTTCGTTGTTAATTTTCCGCTCTTCCTGTGGTCTTCGTACCATGGTTGTATGGGGAAGGGGTTGGCCCCCTCCAAACCCTTGCCATAGATTCTGGTCAACAATAAATAGAAGTCGAACTCCATTCATTGTAAGAACTATTGGAGTGGCTCGGTGGTAAGATGTTTGGTTGGCGCAGGGGTGGTCATGGGTTCGACCTCGACCCCCACGCATATATTTTGTTTGAAATACTATGCCACCTCCATAGTTAGAGAACTTTGGTTATATAATAATTCGACCCGAATTTATATATTAAACTTAGGACTTTGTAATATTTTGACTATTAGATTTTGGGTTAAATATATGCACCACCATAATGTATTCCTTCGGAGTTTGTATATGTGCCAATATAATATATCGACTTTGGAATATAAATAATTGTGCCCACCATATCATATAACATAATTCGACCACCAAAATTTGGAATAATATGTGATGAATTCGACCATTGGGGAGGATCCACTAGAGGAAGCATGTGGCGGCCTTTGGCTGCACCACGTGTCAACCTTTGGCTGGGTTGTCCCTCATAATATAAAAAAATTTGAATTAATCCATAGGAGAATAATCATAAAATAATTCACCTTCAAATCAATTCGGCAAATCGTGTTGTGAGACTTGTCACAGTGCCATTGGGAAAAAACTGAATAATATTCCCTGCATGCTGACTGGGATACCATGTCATCGACCTGTCACTATTCTACAATTTTTTTAGTTGTTTAGGAAAACTAAAAACAGGCTCTATATCCTTCATCCAGACACTGTTTTCAACAAAACAAATTGCGTTGGATTTCTAGCAATGAGATCTTCACTTTCATTCAATTTCCATTCAATTCTGACCACTTTAATTTTTTGAGATTTTACAGTGAGCACTAATCATTTATTAAGTTCTCCTACTTCCTTTTTAAATTCATTTATTTTTGGGTTTTATTTCAACTAATTAATATTTTCTTGCAACTATTGTATATGTGCATCTTTATCCTTCATATTATTTCAGATTGGTGTTTCAAATAAGTGAAACTCATTTGTAATTTATCCAGTCTTATTTGTCATTGTTATTATATCGCTTTTTTTCATTTAGAAGAGTTTGTTCCAGTTGAACAATCTTTTCCTCCTTTTCTCTGAGAAGCAATAGCACTTCTGCTGCTTTGTCAATAGTTTCACTAGCATAAGCCCCAACAAACTACGAGAGCTTGTTTAATTCTTCATCTGGAGCCAATTGAGCTCCTTTCTAGAGAAATTGAAAATGAATTTCACCAAGGACTAATTCCTGGGTCTGGTCTAGCTTTATTTTATTTCTTTGTATACTCACAATTGCCTTGTATTTAGGACTGTAAAATACCTCTAAAGGAGGAATTTCTTCAATCCTTAGAACGACTTCCAATGTAGGAAATGCTGGGATAATTTATGTATATTCAGTGATAATTGTTTTATTTGGAGCCTCAACAGTAAACGAGGTCATCTCATTAGTTTATGGAATTTGCATTGGTTCTTTCTAGACTAGAGTGCTTAGCTCCTTTGTCTCTAGTGTTGATATTGCTTGATTGAATTTTTCCCAAATTTCATTTAATTTTATTTCTTCTTGGATTTTCTTTGTTTGTGCAACAACCAAAATAGGTATTTCTGAGATTTGGGAAACAATTAAATCATTGACTGAAGAAGACGATGCTTTTGGAGATTCAATGTTTTGTTGAGGAATTCTCATCAAATCCATTGATAAATGTGTTAATCTACGACTACGTCATTGATTAAATTCAATCGATTCCTTAGCACTAAGTTGATCTACTGCTTCTCTTTCAACCTTGGGATAATCAGGAACCATCTCAAAAAAATCATTAAATTTATTAGGCTCGCTTGTAAATTTCTTTATCTTAGCCTGTGTTGTGACATCTTTAGCAACCACATTAAGATCATATTTCCGACTTGGGATAGTTGGGAATCTCAAAGCCTTCATGTGATCAACTTCAAGAATAACATGCTTGATATTTACTAATGCATAGATACCATAATAAATAAGAAATGAAGGCCATATGGTTTTCCTGGCTTCTTTCAATATTTTGGTTAAACCATGCCCAACTGTCTGATATGAAATTTCCCTAGCCAAAAGCTTATTAGGTACAAAAAGGGGTAAAATATGTGGATTCGCAAGATGGCCAAAAATGCCAATATAAGTAAATGACTCCTCCTCTAACCACCTTCCTATTGACATCAAATCATTATTTTCCTCCATAGAGAGTTGGGCGCTCTTTTGTTGAAAACCTCTTGATGAATAGGGAGCATGATTCCACGACGAATCTTATAAGAATGAAAATGAAATTTGGATTCCGAAAAGATATCATGATAGATATGAATGGGGGTTGGGTCTTGAATTGTCCATTTCCATTCCATGGATGGGAAATCGCATGTAAAATAGATAACATCCACTATATAAGCACTCATGAAGAATGGGGAAACAATTCTATCAGTAAAATTATGCTTTTTGCTATAACTTAGAATCTGATCAGTTAAATTGTTGGACAATATATTGGCCCAATCCATAATATCTCCATCTGAAGTAGTTTCAATTAATAGTACCCATTCCTCAAATTTTTTTTGTGTATTTGGATAACCATATAAACGACATGTCATAATAGTGACATGACAATAATGTCCAGCCAGAGAATCTAATGAATACATACCCTTATCCTCGTGTTTGTGTTTGTTCGGGTCCCTTCTCCACTGTCTGATAACCTCTATCGCGTTTTGGTTCTGCTTCATGAATTGCTGGAAAAACTGTGTCGTACTTCTTCTGCAAAGGAGGCAAGTGATACATTTTCCTTAAATATTCGAGCTTGAATGACCCAATAACTCTTTGTGTTGGAGTCAGGAAATTTTTGTCTACAATATTCAAGTTGTCAATGACCCATCTCACCATATCTGTGTAGTGCAAGATTTTGGGGCAAGCCGCAATTCTGTGTAAAAAGGAATTGGTTGTATCACTCTACTTAGACTCAGAAAAAAGAGTTTTATAATCTACTATAGGATCCTCCCTCTCGACCACTCTTGGGTTTTCATCTTCAAGCAATTTTTATATGGCCTCCCAAGAGGAAGACCCTGTGTCTGGCATGCATGTAGTGTTCGAGAATAGTGGTGACATTTCAGCAGTTTCTACTGGAGGAAGAACTGATTGTGGTTGAGATACGATGATTTTGTTGGCTTTGATAGCTTTAGACACCTCCTTTGATTGTTTTTTGTCAGGATTTACCTGTTAAAAGGAGAAATAAAGATGAGCGACAAAAATTAGTTAAGGCAAACATACTTTTCACATCAATTCATGTTTCAAAGAGCGAATGCTTTGGCATTATATAACAATTATAACAAATCATTTAGGACTTTGAAACCATAAATCACTCAGAGTGGCCATTAAATTCTTAAACATTTGTTCACGTGGCCTCCATGAATATCAATGTATCAATTGTTTGTTATAAGAAAAATGCTTGAGAATTACATTCTAATACTTGCGAAATTCTTTGTTCTGATCAACCTTAACCCTTATAATGGTCTAAAATATGAATGAAGGGTTTATCAGAGGTTTTATTATCAGTGTTTCGGCATTGGGGATTTTAGATGTCACACTAATAATAAAGTGCAATATGCGATATCTGATATTAAAAGGAAAAGGAAAGATCAAGAATTAGAAGGCGAAGGAGAAAGGTAGTCGGGACTCTACTTGATTAGGGTATCGGGGATCAACTATTGGAATTTTATTATGGTACTCATTTTGAATTTTCCAATACCAAAACTCCGATAACATAAAGCTAGTGATTTAGTGGGACTAGTTTCTATAATATTTTGCTACACTAGCTTTATTTACTTAAAAGACTTTTAAACTTGAAAACTTAAAATAAAGCTTCATATCGTAAATCCTTTCATCGGGGTCTTCTCATTGGAGATTTTAGATTTGAACTAGGTCTGATATAATGTTTTGAGATACCATTTTTCAACATAATATAACAAGGCTTTAAGTATTTAACCAAAAAGGCTAAACTACGCTATATGAGTGTTATAGGTCAATTTGGGCATCATTCCCAATGACCTGGTTAACTGGGCATCATCTTCAGGACCAATGACTAAGGGTCTATCATCCCCTATCATTTCAAGTTGCTACATGCCCTAAGAAAAGAACAAGACAAATCAAGCATGAATCTCATCAAGCAAAGATTTCCAAGGTTTGAAGTTTATTATATAGCATATGAGAGCACACCAACGCTTCCTCTAAGGGGACTAAGTGCATTTCATATGCAGGTAGGCCCATGAAAGGCTGATCTGAAAAGCACTTCCCGACATTCACAGGTGCGTTGGTCACATTGGGAGCGAAATTCTCATTGTTCCGGAATCTCCACTTGGCCAGTGCCTTCTAGAAGAGTTCACATGTGTCAAGCTTCGAATCCAAGTGTACATTTGACATCTACAAGATTAGGAACATCTCTTGCCTATTATTGGAAATTCATTGATTGTAAAATAACCTTCAGCTCCTCTATAAATTGAGCACAGATCTGAGTGCTTGTGAAGGAAGAATTTGAGTAGATAAATGTTGGTGGATTTTAAATTGAGAGTTATATTTATGTAACAACTACTGGAGAGATTTATACTGTGATGAGGCTAGGAATATTGCTGGAATGGTCACTTCAAATTAGTCACTAGTTTGTAACCTCTCCTTCTATCATCAATAAATAATACAACTTACTTTTCCCTATATGCATCTGTATTGGCTTTGATTTTCCATATTGTAAGATCTTAGTTGATGTATATGGTTTATGATTTACTGATTTAGCTAACTAATTTGAATAGACATCTGTATTATTGCTATCTTCTACTGTTTTAGTGTTCTTTCTTGTAGGAAGAATTTTTCACAAACCGCTTGAATTTGAAGCTACAACGAAAGCGACAGAAGGAATCATTTAGAAGCGCTTGGATTAAAAGTAAGCTTCTAATCTATTCTGTGTGTCTATTATTAGTTAGGAGAAGAAGTCATATAGTCTTTAATCTGTTGTTCTAGATTATCACCTATCTAGGGAAGCATGTTTTATCTGTAATTCACAATTATTTCCAACAAATTGGCGAGTCCATTGGAATTATCATAAAAAATATCCTCACTTTTGGGAATAACTCATCCTTCTGCAATACTCGTAAAACTTTATTCTCATGACCGTCATCCCTGAAAATTTCTATATCAAGTCATACCTTTGTCTCCGAAATCAGTAACTCTCGTTTCGCAATAAGTTGAATTCCTGTCGACAACAAATCAATATCTAGGAAGTTCACTTAGAAACATAAGATTCTAGTACCATGAGGCTTTTTACAACATTGACAAGATCCTCGCTTCCGGGCTTTTTACCGAAAGATTTTGTTTGGCATTCAACATCAAATCATCTATTCACACCTTACGAAATGTACTGCAGTACCTTGAGGGCCATTTTCATTAATGGTGGTTCTCTCACATTTGTTAACAACTTAGATCATTGGATGGTAATCAAACAATGTCTTTCCATGTTCGACAAAAAATCATATATTCGCATGGCTAGACTTGTACCTGAACGTTCGAGTGAACGAGATAAGAAGACCCCGGATCTAGTTTCAACCATCTGGGCTGCGATTTCAAGATTGTTGTACACATCATATTTATGGTGACGTTACATACAGATCGTCATCTGAACATGGGTCGATATTTGTAGGCATGTCTGCATTGGGAAACATTCCAATGTTGACGACTTTCTAAATTATGTACATGTTATTATATTTTTTATGTGCTGAACATGGGAATGCCTACCCTCAGAAATTATGATCAAAGATGATATATCATGATGTAATGTATTGTAATATTGATGCAGGTGACCACTCCGCTTCATCTCCATCCCATCACAGTGTAAAGCATCCCAATCAAATGTTTTTATTATTTTGATCTCATGCTTTAGGGGGAAATTGTTATAGGTCAATTTGGGCATCATTCCCAATGACCTGGTTAACTAGGCATCATCTTCAGGACCAATGAATAAGGGTCTATCATCCCCTATCATTTCAATTTGCTACATGCCCTAAGACAAGAACAAGAAAAATCGAGCATGACTTTCATCAAGAAAAGGTTTCCAAGGTTTGAAGTTTATTATATAGCATATGAGAGCTCACCAACATTGCCTCTAATGGGACTAAGTGTGTTGCATATGTAGGTATCCCCATGCAAGGTTGCTCTGCAAAGCACTTCCCGAAATTCTCATTGTTCCGGAATCTCCACTTGGCCAGTGCCTTCTAGAAGAGTTCACATGTGTCAAGCTTCGAATCCAAGTGTCCATTTGACATCTAAAAGGTCGGGAACATGTCTTTCCTATTATTGGAAATTCATTGATTGTAAAACAACCTTCAGCTCCTCTATAAATTGAGCACATATCTAAGTGCTTGAGAAGGAAGAATTTGTGTAGAGAAATGCTGGTAGATTTTCAATTGAGATTTAGATTTGTGTAACATCTGCAAGAGAGATTTATACTGTGATGAGGCTAGGAATGTTGCTGGAATGGTCACTTCAAATTAGTGACTAGGTTGTAACCTCTCCTTCTATCATCAATAAAGAATACATCTTACTTTTCCCTATATGCATCTGTATTGGCTTTGATTTTCCATATTGTAAGATCTTAGTCGATGTATATGGTTTATGCTTTAGTGATTTAGCTAAATAATTTGAATAAAATCTGTATTATTCCTATCTTATGCTATTTTAGTGTTCTTTCTTGCAGGAAGAATTTTGCACAAAGCGCTTGAATTTGAAGCTACAACGAAAGCAACAAAAGGAATCATTTAGAAGCACTTGGATTACAAGTAAGCTTCTAATCTATTTTGTGTGTCTGTTCTTAGTTAGGAGAAGAAGTCATATATTCTATAATCTGTTGTTCTAGATTATCACCTGTCTAGGGAAGCGTGTTTTATCTGTAATTCACAATTCTGTCCAACAATGAGAGTATTTGAAAGACTCTATCTTATTTTATCAAAACTAAAGGATTCTTTTGGGATTTTATTCTAAATTTTTTAAAGGGTTCCCATTTATTAAATATACCAGTTACTAAATGGGGGGGGGGTTGTTGAGTAGCACAAAAATTGGTGATTCACTGGAAGAAATAGTTATCTCTGAAAAATGAAAGATGATTTTATAGAATTTATCAAAGAAAATATTGGAAACAAAACTATTTTGAAATTTGGATTGATAAAAACGACTTCTGAATAAAAAAAAAATTTATTTCAAATTTCTTAGAACCTGTTATAGATGGAGATTTTAGCTACTTGTATCAGTCTTTAATCAGTTATACAGATAAAGCACAAACTTTCATTGAAACTTAGAATTTATAGATAAAATTCTATATCACATGTAAAGCCACTGCTTCCAACAGACATCCATAACCTCGACAGGGTTACCTTTTAACCAATAATGAACCAACATCCCATCCACTTATAGTAATATCCTTAGAGGTAATAACCTTTTATTTTTTTATTTTCTTTTAAGATTCCTTAAAAGCCATTGCCCTGGTTTGGTATCCAGATAATGACAATGCTTTTCACATGTTGTAGTAAGGTTGAACAAGCCAACTCATGACAAGACTTCTTGTCTTATAGTTATAAAACTTCAAGCCATTATCCTAGTTTGGTGGCCAGTTATGATAATGTCAACATTATTAGTTTCCTATGATCATGGTAAGAAAACTCATGATGAGATCTATTATATTTTAAGTTTCATATATTTTTTAATTACACTCTAAACAAGATAAAATTAGTGGATGGGGAGGTGCATTTACTCTTTACGAGTATTGGATGATAGTTGAAGATAAAATATGCTAAGGTTTTCAATATGGTATTCACTTTATTAAGAAAACATTCCATGACTTAATAAAAAATAACACAATCTTTTATACTTTCAAGTTACAAGAGTTTACAACTCAAGGGTTTTTTTTTTTTTTTGTTAATTAGAATTTTTATGATGGATACCATACCCAATTTCAATTTTGTAATTTCTTTCTTTTTTAAAGGTTAAACTTGATAAAATGATTAGAAATCCCAATGAAAAGAAATAATTTATTACTTAACATTATTTAGGCTAAAAGACATTCATATGTACATATGGGTATTTTAAAATAGAACTGATGTTCTATTAAGAAAATTATTTCTTGAGAATTATTCCATTAATGAGAAGATCATCCCTTTTGCCCTGTAAATATTGCAGAATGAAAGTTGATGGACCTAATTGCTCAACAATATGAAATGAACCAAGCCACAAATTTTGAAACTTAGTGTGTTTACCCTTTTCCTCATGTGCCTTATCCCATTTTAGGACTAAATCTCTGAGTTGAAAATATTTTTTGTTGACTAAACTTGCATCAAAGGAAGACTTAACTAATTGTTGATGATGCACATGAATTTGTTTAGCTTTGTCTCTTTCTTCTTTTGATTTGAGTATTTGTGACATTCTTAATTGTAAAGAATAAGATAGTTCTTATCCAATGAATTGTACTAGGGACAATGCAGGAAGAGCTAGATTAGGAGGAAGGATAACTTCTTTCCCATATACTAGATGAAAATGAGAAGTACCTATAGAGGCCTTCTTAGTTATTCTATCAACCCACAAAGAAAATATCAAATATTTATGCCAATTATTTTGATTTTTATTAACAATTCGTTTAATAATCCTAATGAGATTCTTATTGGTTGATTATACTAAACCATTTCTTTGTAGTTTGAAGAATATTTCATTTTAAATCCTCTTTTTAGAGAAAATTTAGTTATATTATTTCCTGAAAAGTAAGATGCATTACAAAAAATGATTGCATGGGGCTGACCAAACCTAGTTATGATGAATTGATCAATGAATTCAATAATATTTTAAGAATTGGCTACCTTTAGTGGTATTTCTTCCACCCACTTGGTGAAGTAGTATGTAGCAGTTAGGATGAATTTATGTTATTTAGACGAATGAGGAACAATATCACTTATTATATCCAATCCCCATTGTTCGAATGGTTGTTCAGTGTTGACTGGTTGTAGAGGCAAGGCTGGTTTCTTCCATCTTCCTGAAGTAATTTGGAAAACCTTACATTTCCTTAGGTAGGCATGGGTGTACTTGAAAAGAGTTGGCCAATAGTATCCAACATGCAAGATTTTATGAGCTCTGGTATCTCCTCCAAAGTGTCCACCAGCTAGTCCATCATGTAGTTCCTGCAAAACCTTCAGTACTTCAGGTTATTCTAAACATATTAACAAAATAGAATCAAAATTATTTCTAAATAACACATCATGAATGAGTTTTTATTGATTAGATTTCAGTCTTAAAGCTCTCTTTTTCTTCTAATTGAGTTCATGTGGAGCATAACCATTTTTCAAATAAAATATCAGATCAACATATTGTGATTCAGTATTAGTGAGACATACCTTTGAAATATTAACAATGTTACCCGAGTCTTCATTGGCTAATGTATCAAAAGCTCCAGTAATTAGTATGCAAAAACCTTGACCCCTAATAATTATAGCATGTTTTATTTCTATGTCATATTATTGTAGAGAAGTGACCCAAATTTCCCCTTTTTCTCCAAAGTCCTTTTGAACAAGCAATTGCCTTACTGATGGGAAAGGAACAATCACTTTAGTATGATTTTTCAAAAGAAAAGGTCTAAAATGTTTGATAGACTTGAAAATCGAAAAAGCTTGTTTCTCCACATCTGAATAATTTAATTCAGCTCCCTGTAAATTTGAGTTGAAGAAGGAAATGAGAGCCTCAACCTTTTGCTCATTGAGTTTTATTAGAACTGTTGCATAGGAAATTTTGGAAGCAAAAGTATACAATATAAACTGATAAGAAAAATTAGGAGTTATCAAGGAGGGGGAATCAATGATTTCTTGTTTGATTGATTCAAAGGATTCCCTTTCATTATGTCCCCATTTGAAGGTTGAATTTTTATTAATCATAGATTGTAGGGGAAGAACAATTTAAGAAAAATCTGGGACAAATATTTTGACAAAATTAATTTTCCCAAGGAAAAATGCATTGTTATTTTGTTATGAGGTAAAATAATTTCAGAAATTGTGTCGATCTTTGCGGATCTATATAAATTTCTTCTTTAGAGACAATAAATCCTAAAATTTTTCCTTCACTAAGGGAAAATAATGACTTCTTAGGGTTCAATCATATTCCATCCCTTTTGCATCTTTCAAAGATCCGTTTTAAATCCTCGAAATGATTGTTTCTTTTCTTGGAATATATAGTTATATCATCCAAGTAGACAACAACATTTTTATTGATCATACCTTTGAAGACAATGTCCACAGCTCTTTGGAGGGTTGCTCCTACATTTATTAATATAAAAAGAATTGTTTGATATGAATAATTTCCCCATTTAGTTCTAAATGTAGTTTTTAATCTATCATCTCGATGTACAAGAATTTTGTTATATCCTGAAAAACCATCTAGAAAAGACATAAGTTCAGAACCACCTACCGACTGTCATATTTGTTCCATTGGTGGGAGTAGAAAATTGTCCTTCTCACATGCTTTATTCAAATTTCTAAAATCAATACAAATTCGAATATCACCATTTTTCTTCTTAACAAGTACCAGATTTGAAACTTATTTGGAATGTCTAACTGGAAAAATGATTTTGGACTTAAGGAGTTTGTTCAACTTACCTTTAATTTGATTTTCTAGATTTGTATGTATTTTCCTTAAATTTTTATGGACTGGCTTCACATCTGGTAACTTTGGAATAGTATGTTGAATGATGTATGTATCATAAGTTTTCAAATCTTTATAATTCCAAGAAAAAATGTCTTTGTATTTTTTCAATAGATGAATAAAGGCAGACTTCTCATCTGATGAGAGACCGAGGCCTAAATTAATTTTCAGAGGCTTAAGATCTGACCCTATGTTTACCAATTCAAACCTCAAAGTTTAACTTTGAAGCTTACAGTTAGTAACCTTTTTAAACCTATCTTTTAAGTTATACACATCTTCAAGTTTTACCACAGGCTTGGGTAGAGAATTTTTTTCAGATGATTGATTCAAATGACTATCATGCTCATATTCATCAATTATTTGGTCATTATATGACCCTTCAGATGTTAAAAAACTTAAAATATCCTCATCATCATTGAAGACACGCCAATTAGTGACATTTTCAGGAATAGAAGGGAGAAAAATTAATTCAATAGAAAATATATCATGACTAAAATCCTCAGGTGGAATGAGCTTGGATGCAACCTTAACCAATAGATCAGCATTGGCATTTTGGAGTCTTGGAATAGGAGAAATATTGAATGCAATAAAATGGGAAGTGAGAGATTGAACAAGAGATTGCTAATTTTTCAAATGGCCAGAGACAAAATGGATGGTATTTCTTACATGTTTTATAAAAAATTCAGAATATGCAAACACTTGAAGGTATTTTACATTAAGGCTTATAGTCTCATCTAATCCCTGAACTAATGCTTCATATTCAACGATATTTTTTGTGCATTAAAATTCTAACATGCATGCTAACATAGTATTTTATCCTTCAGGACATACTAAAATGCATCTTTCTCCTCCACCATCATTGGATTTAGAACCATCAAAATATAGAATCCAAAACAAATATTTAAGTACCAATTTATCTACAATATTTACACATCTAGATGAATCTATTTGCAAAAAAAAAATCAACTTAAGAGGTGAAAAAATTGGCTAACAAAGGAGATTCTTGTGTGGAAAAACTGCCAAAAAAGGGTCCATAAAAGTAATTTCCAAGAATATTGTTTGCGAAATAAACTGGCTTATTCTCTTCATCCAGATCAGTTTTTCAATTCTTCATGTGTTTTTCTCGGTCAACCCGAATTTGATTGGGTTTACCATTATAAGGAAGCCAAAAATGAGACCAGACTGTAGAGAAATAACCTTTTAGTTTCTCAAATCAATCTATGCTTAGGATTAAGCCATAGAACTCAGGAATTTCAACAAAAAGTATATCAATGATTTGACACAGTTGTGAATTTGAATATAATCTTATAAGGATAGAATTCAATTCCACCAATACTTTGACTTTTGTCCTATCTAACTGAATGATTTGGATGACAAAATTTTTAGGTGTTATGTTCAAATTAAGAAAAAATAAATAAGGCATGATCTTTGATGATGCACTAGAGTGTACAAATTAATTGTGAGCATTTTTGTTAAAAATTACAAAGGTAAAAAGGAAAGGAGGAATATGGGAATTTTACCTATCTCCAATTAAAATGGCATTGATAGGATCAATTTTATCTAAAGAATCAGTTGGTGATTTACCTTTTTCCTTTAGAAGCTTTAGAAGTGACAGCAGTAGGCAAAGGTGATGCATAAAATGCATTTAATTCTTTAAGTAATAATTTATGTTGTTGTTTTAATTTACTTACTTTTTTTAGTTGTACCTTTGTGCTTAATAATAGGAGTATATTTTTTCTATTTTTGAACTGATTGTGGGTAATCTGTAGGCCCTTTACTCCTTGTATTGACTGGTAAAGCTTCTTGTTCTTCTTCATTTTTATAGGTAGTGAGAATGAAATCCCACAGTCCATGAAATTCAACTAATTCTTCTTCCTAGGATTCCTTAGCAGATAAGGCTGCTTCTTCCTCATCCTCATCCTCATCCTCATTAGATTCAACATTAGATATGATATTTGGAGGTTGAGGTTGTGAAGTTTGAGCTTTCCTAAAAGTTCTAAAAGGCTTCTTAGAAGTTTCAACGACTTGTTTCTTGATTTCGACCATTTCATCTGACATGGTTTTAAGGACTTTTTGTAATCCTTCTAGCTCAAAAGGATATTTGGGAGCTTTCTTCTTCCATTCTTCTTTAAAGGTGACTTTCTTTGATTCCATTTCTTCCTGAGAATTTTTATTCTCGAGGGAAAGAATTATCTTTTCTATAGATAGACTCTTCTTTCATGTTATCAAGTAAGGTTCTCCTGTTGGCTCTATCAACAAATATAGAACTGTTCGAAGGAAGAGCATAAATGTACCATTCAATTTGTACATCATCACCAGGTTTGGAAGTGTCAGGGACTTTTTTAATAATTTATCGAATCTGGATTTGAAATCCTTGATCTTTTCATTTGGATTGACTTTAAGGTTAGACAAATAATTGATCAATACAACCTTTATGTGATCATCTCCAAATTTGGTCAAAAATTATTCTTCGAAAGTATTCCAACCATTTATTGATCCTGGTGCTAATGAAAAATACCATGATCCTGAATATCCTTCGAAATTATAAGGGAACATTCTAACTACACAATCTTCTTCTACAACTCCATTAAGAGTAATGGCTAACATAAAATTATCGAGGTCTTTGTCAATAGGAACCCCATCATTAGGATTATATTTTGGAAACCACATTTCTAGATTTTTAGGCAAGTCATAGAGTGGTGGTGCCATTTGGAATGTCGCTGGGTTAGTCCATGGTCAGTTTTTCATTCTGGGATTTGTAGGAATAAGAGAAGAATATCTAGTTGTTCCAGAGGCTAAATATGATTATGTGAAAGAGGAAGTAGCCCCTTTAGTGCAACTGAATACGATAGCACTAGATTTTTGTGTTTGAGGAATGTGGATGGAATGATTTATTGGAATGTAAGAAGAAGGTAGAGAAGGATTTGAAGGATCGAATACAGAAGTGGGAGGTGGGGAATATGTAGTAATCTCGCTAGTAGAGGATTGTGTCTCTAAAGTAAATACCTTTCTTCAATGAGTGGGTGATGGAAACTTGAAAGGACTAATTCCATTCTTTTCACTCTGAGATTGGGTTAATACAAAACAAACTCCTAAAGGTGATGATATTCTTCCTTCAGAAATTTCAGATTGAATAGCTCTTTCTCCTAACATAGAAATTCTTTCCAATGCTTGAATACAAGTTTGAACTTTAGTTGATTCTTGCGGTTTTGGAGAGGAAATTTGGCCAACTAACTTAGGGAGTGTGCTAGGAGGTTTTGAGGTTGTTTCAACTTCAGATCTAAGAGTGGGATATTTTGAGTGCAATCTTGAAGTTGGAGGATATTTTGAGGGGGATTGACTCTTATGATGGCCTTTTGATTTAGGATTAAACCTTTATTCCATTCATAGTCTTTAGGCCCTCCTTTTAGAACCAAAAACGTTGAAGGCTCGAAAATATTTTCCCCAACATCGAGGATAACCATTCAGTTGGGAACTTAAAGCAACTCCTTTTCCTTTTGGAATGGTGGCTCCGACTGGGGTTAATGGGACTAATTTACCTTAAAAATGTATGAATGAATGGATGTAAAGTATAAAATGAGAGTAATGGAGTGATTTAAAACTAATTACAATAATAATAAAGCAGACTTAATCTATATGTTTCCCAAGATAGTATTCCTTTGTATGTGATTTTTGAAATATTTCATATAGCATAGAACAATATAGATCATTAAACACTTTATGAAGAGAAAGAAAATAAGATAAACTAATTAAATTAAATTAGTTGATTAAAACCAATCACATAAAATATCTCTTTGTTTCACATATGTTTAAAGAGATACAATCTTACACATCAATAGTGACAATTTCTGACTATTTTTTTTTTTAAGTATACATATAATGAAAAAAATTATAGAAAATTCACTATCTATCACATTAAATCAAAGCATCAATATAAGGATAATAGTACCCTATACATCAATATTTTGCTCATGAAAAATATAGCTTCTGGTTCATATTTTCTATTAGATAACTCAAAAGTAACAATAGTGCAAACTTCAAAGTTGTCTTACAAAAATTTAGAACCCCTTCTCTAAAGACATGAGAAGGGTTTTTTAGTCTATTAATATTACAAATATAGTAAAGTAAAAATAAATATCTAGAAATAGTTCCAACAAACTGAGCTAGGATAAAGTAAAGATAAAGATAGGAATTTTGTTGTAACAATAAGATCATTACTGTGCTGAAGGATATCTTCCCATTTTCTCCCTGAGTCCACATATGTTTGTCATCAGCTTTCAGTGTGGGGGATGAATCAGTTTCATATGCATCTTCCCTGTAAAGACTGCATCGATGAGTTTCAGGAGGAGATGAGTTGTTGATTTAGAGAGACACCTCAGCATAAGCCATTAATCATGTGGCTCTATCAAAAGTTGCCAATGGCTCTCGAGGTTCACTTTTGATAAATTATTGATATGTCCATCCTTCTTCATTGATAATTCTTGTCAATATTTTATCAAATATTTGACATCTGGTAATGTATCATGTGGGAATTCTTTGATTAGATTAGCTTGTAATAGGTTGTCGTTGATGTATTCAGTGAGATCGAAGGCAAGGTTTTTGTCTCTAATGATAGCCATTTCTGATTGCTTGGTCTTTATGTCCTAGTCATCGAAAACAATGTATTTATGAGATTATTCAATACGGGGAAGATCAACTTCTCTTCCCTCTTAACTGTCCTTCCAATATATATGTTTAAAAATATCTTCATCAACTTCCTCATAAAATGTCCTCAGATCGTAAAAAAATTTAATTAAGGAATCACTACATTTACATAAATCATCGATCATTTTCAATTTTGGAAAAAATATAACCTATTGTTGAACAAGGAGTTTATTAAGTTCTCCTGCCTCCTTTTTAAATTCATTGATTTTTGGGTTTTCTTTGAACTGATTAATAATTTCTTGAAGCTGTTGTATATGTGCTTATTTATCCTTTATATTAGTTTCATATTGGAGTTTCAAATCATTGAAACTCCTTTATAATTTATCCAGTCTTATTTTCCATTGTTGTTTTATCACTTGTTATTTATTCTGAAGATTTTGTTCCAGTTGAACAATCTTTTCCTCCTTTTCTCTGAGAAGCAGTAGCGCTTCTGCTTCTTTTTCAATAGTTTCACTAGCATAAGCCCTTCCAAAATTCAAGGACTTGTTTAATTATTCATCTAGAGCCGATTGAGCTCCTTTCCAGAGAACTTGAAAAGAAGTTTCACAAGGGACTAATTCCTAGGTCTGGTCTAGCTTTCTTTTCTTTCTTTTTCTGCTCAAAATTGATTTGTCTTTAGGACTGTAAAACACATCTAAAGGAGGAATTTCTTAAATCCTTAGAATGAATTCCAATGTATGAAATTTTGGGATAATTTCCATATATTCAGTGATAATAGTTTTATTTAGAGCCTCAGCAGTGAACGAGGTCATCCCATTAGTTACTGGAATCTCTGTTGGTTCTTTCTGGACTAGAGTGTTTAGCTCCTGTTTCTCTGGTGTTGATATTGCTTGATTGAATTGTTCCCAAATTTCATCTAATTTTATTTCTTCTTGGATTTTATTTGTTTGCTCAAAAACTAAAGTAGCTATTTATGAAATTTGGGAAGCCGTCGAATCATTGACTAAAGAAGATTATGCTTTTGGAGGTTCGGTTTTTTGTTGAGGAATTATCAACAAATCCATTGGTAAATGTGCTAATCTCTGAATATGGTATTGATTAAATTCAATCAATTCATCGAGACTAATTCACTCTGAAATTGCTCTTTCAACCCTAGGTTACTCAGGAACCATCTCGAACAAATCATCAAATTTATCAGGCTCGCTTGTAAATTTCTTGATCTTAGCCTATAACGTGACATATTTAGTAACCCCATTAAGATCCTATTACTGATTTGGGATAGTCGGGAATCCGAAAGACTTTATGTGATCAACTTCAAGAATATCATGCTTGATATAGTCTAATGCATATATACCAAAAGAAATGGGAAAGGAAGGTCATATGATTTTCTTAGCATCTTTCAGTATTTTGGTTAAACCATGTCCAAATGTCTGATATGCATTTTCCCTAGCCAATAGCTTATCAGGTACAAAAAGGGGTAGAACATGCAGATTTGAAAGACTTCCAAAAACGTGAATATAAGTAAATGACTTCTCCCCGAACCACCTTTATATTGACATCAAATCATTATTTTCCTCCGTAGAGAGTCTGGGTGCTTTGTTGTTGAAAACCTCTTGATGAATAGGGATCATGATTCCATGAAAAATGTTATAAAATGAGAATTAAATTTGGATTCCCACAAGATATCATCTTAGATATGAAAGGGGGTTGGGTCTTGAATTGTCTATTTCCATCCCATGGATGGGAATCATATTTAAAAAATATAACATCCATTATATATGCACTCATGAAGAATGGGGGAACAGTTATATCAGTAAAACTATTCTTTTTCCTATGACTTAGAATCTGAGCAGTTAAATTAGTAGAAAATATATTGGCCCAATCCATAATATAACCATCTGAAGTAGTTTTAATTAACATACCCATTCTTCAGAAAACTTTTGTGTATTAGGATAAATGTATAAATTACATATCATAGCAGTGACATGAGAAAAAGGTCCAACGAGAGAAGCTAATGAATACATACCCTTGTCCTCGCATTTTTTTTTGGGTCCATTCCCCACTGTCTGATAACCTCTGTCGGGTTCTGGTTCTCCTTCATGAATTGCTGGACAAACTATGTGTCGTACTTATTCTGTGGAGGAGGCAAGTGATACATTTTCCTTAAATCTTCACGCTTGAATGACAATATAACTATCTCACTTTGAGTTAGGAAATTTCTGTCTGCAATATTCAAGTGGTCAATGACCCATCTCACCATATCTGTGTAGGGTAAGATTTTGGGGCAAGCCGCAATTTTGTGTAAAAAGGAATTGCTTGTATCTCTCCACTTAGACTCAGAAACATGAGTTGTGTCATCTGTTGTAGGATCCTCTCTTTCAACTACTCTTGGGTTTTCATCTTCAAACAATTTGTATATGGTCTCCCAAGAGGAAGACCTTGCATATGCCGTGCATGTAGTATCTGAGAATAGTAGTGACATTTCAACAGTTTCTACTAGAGGCGAAATTGAATGTGGTTGATTTGTGGTCTTTTTCTTGGCTTTGATAGCTTTAGAAATCTCCTCTTATTTTTGTTTATCGGGATTTACCTGTTAAAGGAAGAAAGAAAGATTAGCGACAAGAATTCGTTAAGGAAAACATTTTTTCACATCAATTCACATTTTAATGAGTGAATGTTTTGGCATTAGATAACTATTATAAAAAATCATTTCTTACTTCAAAATCATAAATCACACGGAGTGGCCATTAAATTCTTAAACATTTTTTCACAAGGCCTCCAGGAATATCAATGTATCATCAGTTTTTTATCGGCGAAATCCCTGAGATTGACATTCTAAAACATGTGAAATTCTTTGTTCTGATAAAACTTAGCCCTTATAACAATCTAAAATATGAATCAAGGGTTTATCAGAGGTTTTTTTATCAGAGTTTCAGCATCGGGGATTTTAGAGGTCACACTAATAAGAAATTGCGTTATGCGATATCCAATATTAAAAGGAAAAGGAATTATTAGGAATCAGAAGGCGAAGTAGAAAGGTAGGCGACACCTACTTGATGAGGGTATCATGGATCGACTATCAGAATTTTATTATAGTAATCATTTTGAAATCGCCAATACCAAAACTTTGATAACATAAGGCAAGTGATTCAGTGGGACCGATTTCTACAATATTCCGCTGCAATCCCTTTATTTACATAAAATTATTTTAAACTTGAAAACTTAAAATAAAGCTTCATATCGAAAATCCTTACATCAGGGTCTTCTCATCGGAGGTTTTAGATTTGAACTAGGTCTGATATGTTAGGGTCCTATAATAATAGGATTCATAATTTTGAATTGGCTCTGTTAAAATCTTGAAATATTGTACATACCTTTACTTTCTGCAAATGTATTCCCATAATTAAAAATGTGAAGAGTGTATGTCCTAAAAGAATAATTAAAGGACAAAAAGAAACAAAGATCAAAATAATATTAAATATGAACCCCACAAAAATAAAAACATGAAAGTGTTGCACATTCAAAAGCCACTACTTTAGTTTACATTTTACAAATCAAATTGTGTGCAGCTTGTCCTAAATGCCACAATCCATGAGGGTGAAATATCTCAATCTTGACTTTATCACGTTTTAAATTTCATGTGATTAGATAGAGAATAAAGATCTAACCAAACAGTTTAATCTTGGCAGATCAGTAGTTAGGTACACAATATATAAGGAGCTCAATAGTTTAATATGAGCCCTTGGAAGAAATAAGGATATAATTAGTTAGTTTTTTGTTTTAAAAAGAAAAATGAATAAAGGTTTTCAAACTCAAATGCACCTATGTAAATGAAGAAAAATGTTAAGGTAGTTGATGGGTACGCAAAAGTAGTTTCACAAGGCATGGATAAACATCATTTGGTATATTACTAATTTCCCTCCCCAAAATGTGTTCCAGTACTAAATCCTTCAGTCATAAAGACTCAGAGAATTTCTATGACTTTGGTGGGATCAGACCCATGTCTTAATGACTGATTGGCACCAAGGTATTGGATTCCACCTCATTGAAACCCTTCCCCTTCATAAAAACCCTTTTCTCTTAACATCACTCATTTTACCCTACTAAAACCCCTTTTCCTAGGTCAAAATGAATATTCACCTTTGGAAAAGTAAAAAACCCCTAAAAATGCACTTATCCTAAGTTTTCAAGTGTAAAATGTTAACATTGGGCCCCCACTATGAAAATCCTGCCTAAAATCATGTTTTAACACTATCCTAAATGTATTTTATTTCCTGCATTCATTTCATTTTTTAACACTAACATAATGTATTAACTCCTTTTATATACCTTTTATCCCATATTAATATAATTCTCGCATATATAATATTCCCAAACCATATTTATATTTTAACATATGGTGTAATATTCCCCACATGTTATATATCCTTGTCCCACTATATATAACCCTTGCGAGTTCTAATATCATATTTACCTACATCCCCTTTGTTAATACATTAACCTACGCCTATCATACTAAACCCTGATTATGTATGAAAAATTAATTTAATACATAATAATCTCCAGCACCATTGAAATCACCTGGCCCCACGCCATTTGACATTGCAACTTCATCGCGTCATCCTAGCCATTCGCTTTCACCCGCTAGATCTAATGGTGGATATTGCCTATCGCACGTTTCATTGTGCGATGGTTAACCAACCCAAATGCTTGCAAAAAACATGGTTTTCAAGGTTTCTCTCACCTCCATGCATCATATTTATGTTGGATCACATCATTCCTTCCAATTCCACTTACCATTTTTGCTCGATGCGAAAACCACCATTTTGTTGTGTGATAAACCACTGATTTACCCCATGCACAGTTTTTTAAATAACTCGTCCACTGTGACAAGCTACCATTCCATTATGCACTAAAGGACTTAAGCCAATATAAAAACCCCCGATGTGCTAAAACCTATCTGCACCCTGCACTACGTGGTAAATCCAATATAATGAATCTGCTGTGTCATCTAAAAACCCATTGTTCTATCCATAACTTATTATGTTTAAACTGCGAATTTGCAACAGAAATATCTGAAAGATAATTTATGACCAAATCAAAAGCCCTTTTCCATGGCTAAAACTCATTTCACTGAATCTCCAGTTCCATAAAGCCACTATTTTCTTCCCTTCAAGCCTTTGTTTCATTAACTGTTGTTTTGTTTTGTAGGTTATTAGCAGAATGAGAATTTGGAAAAACAGTTGATACTAGTTCAAAATATTTATTCCAAAAAACTCACAAGGAAATGAATTCAAATGATTTTCCTTAAACGAAAGATTCCAAGCAACAAAATAGAAAGAAATCATTTATTCAAAGAGAAACAAATTTGCATAAGTGGTCAGAACAGAGGATGAAAACATTTCCATCAGCAACTCTCCAGGACATATTTTACTCACTCTTACTGTAAAAGGTAAAAGTGAAAAGGTAAGAGATAAGTCAAGGTAAAACAATAAAAGTAAACACGGAGGCAGTAATGGTTAAACTAAGATGAAACACTTTCACTAGCAACAATGAAGCTTATCCAAAGTAAGGAAGGTACATTTTCCAGAAATTTATTGTTTAACTCATAGTTTTGAAAAAACTATTGTGGCAAATCTAAGATGAATATTGCAAAATTAGAGGAAGTTTATGTTCCTAAGATGCCAACCTACAAAACCCTATCTCATTTTATGCACAGGTATTACAAAATGAGAGATACGTGCACATCTTCATAAGCTAATTTTAGAAATATTTTTGCAGAGTATATTATGAACAACTGGAACTGAATTTTTGGAAACAGAGAGAGGTTTATCTCAATAACATAGCAATAAATTTTTTTACTTTTTACATATCTATCTCAGATTTAGATATACAAATGTATCACTGGACCCTAAATTTGCAGAATTTCTGGAGAAAAACACACAAAGGAAGGAGATAGTTAGTGACTTGGAAGCCTCATCATCAACCAAGAGTTGCTATCAAATTCGAATTTCTCTTCTTTTTTACCATCAATCCATAAATATAGTGCCAAATAGATTCATTAGTTTTGAGTGTCATTTATTTAAGTTCTATTTATGTAATACAGTTTGAGATATTTTTAAACCAATTTTGATATTTGTTCAAGATATTCTAGTTTAGAATTTGTATAAATACTTCATCATTTGAAGTATTGAGGGTGGATTAATTGCTGAACATTTCTATAGTCATATTTTCTGAACCTGAAGGGCTTTTGTATCAAGTTCAAGTCAGTAGACTAGATCACAGGAAATAAATCATCATATTATAGGATTCATGTGTTGGGCCACTACAGTGAAATATTTCACTTGTCATTTTGTCAATTTTCTTATGATTTTCATCCATTCATGAATGTGTTCTAAATTTTAATGTGAAATCAGGAATCGTTATTTCATAATTTGTTAAAAGCACTCTTTTATTGACTAATTTTCATTTAAATGTTTTTTGTTGATCATATCCAGACCATGAAACCCTTAATTGCTCCATGATTTTGCTTGACCTCTACCTTTTCACTCCTTATCTAGATTAAATAACCCTTAATTGCTCTTTATCTCGATTAAAACCATTTCACCATCAACCTTTGAACATCTGAAGTGACTCTGCTATCTTTCTCTGTGAATATTTTCCTTTAGACCTTGATCCTGATCTATCTGCTTAACACATTGACTTCATTTTTCCAATGGGATATAGATCTATAGCTATCCATCAAAGTAAGTGATTTCCCCACCAAATAAAATCCAAAACCCAAAAACCAATTTTCCCTACATAACTAGCCTAAAATCAAATATCAACCAACAAAGTTAAAACATATAGAGACAACCTTCTCTGAGCATTAGGAAGGCTAGATCCTAAGGCTTAAAAGTAGGTTTGTGGTTACCTCGGTGAGTTCTTTCTTTAACCTTGAGAAATACTTGAGTGATAACATATTTGCGACTCCACTAGGGAAACTAACATTTTCTTCAGAAATATTTTATAGGTTCAGATCTGATCTATGATGGTGGACAGTGATTAGACACAGAAAGGATAAAATCATCCACCTAGCGACTCCAAATCAATTTCACAATTATGACTCCACTGGAGGAATGAACCAGAAAGAATAATATGGAAAGATTAGACTTTTAACTTGGATTACAATCCAAGACATCATGTTATTTCTCATTAAGAAAGTTTTTCAATGTATATTGTATTTTAGAGAAGATCTTAGATTAGTTTTTAATTATTTTCCTTTAAAGATTGTAAATTCTAATTCTCCTAATCCCTTCGAGCATCTTTCTTCTGAATCTTATGATGATCATTTTCCAATTAAGAAGCCTCAAATAATCAAGAATAATCTTACAAACCCTGTGCATATTCCTGTACCTTGTAAAGTTCCTGATAGATATAAGCCCCTCATTTTACCTCCTATACTCCGTGATTTCCCTGATAACTATTACAAATTTCTTCCCAGGTTTGATGGAGAAAATAATAACATCACTACCTAAAAACATATTCAAGGTTTTGAGAATTATCTGGACCTATTTGGGATTGATTAAGATGATGTTAGAATCAAAATTTTTTCTCTTTCTTTGCAAAATAGAATAAAGAGTTGGTTCAAGAATCTACCTAATGTAAGAATCTCAAATTTCCAGCAATTTGTCAAAAAATTTCTTGACATATGGATAATTAAATTTAATCTTTTTATGATCATAGAAGAATATAATTAGTTAAAAAGACATCCAAATGAAACAATACAACAATTTTCTGATAGATTTAATCAAATTTATTATTCAATACCATAAAATATTATATCTCCTCATGATTCAACTCTCTTACATTATCCAAGTGCCTTTGATCCAGAAATAGAATTTCAGTTAAGAGAAAGAGATTCAAAAACACTTGTATAAATGAAGAATATTGCAGTTGATGTAGAAGTTAATCTGCAAATCAGAAAGGAAAAGTTGAAAGTAGAAGGAGAGAATAAAAACATTATAGAGGTAAAACTCAGCCTTTTGGTAAGAAAAATTAAATGAAATCGTACAGAAGATCACTATGAAAGATGATTTTTTTGTTCAAAATCACCATAAAGGAATAGAAGAGGTTGATAGCCATGAAAAAGTTCCTACTAATTCCAATTATGATAGATCAGAAAATGGATTTACAGATCAATATGTGCAAGAGGAATCTACCAATTTAATGTGTATGTTTGATGACATTCCTTAATTTAATTATTTTCCTGACTATCAACAATATGATGACAATTATGTTCTTCAAACTTAAACTAACTTTACAGAGAAATCAGAAGGTAGTTTTTGGAATGAGGAAACTCAGTTTCAGCAACCAGAATATAGTGATCAGCCAATACAGATTAGCCATGAGAGTGAAGAAGAAAGTGCAGAAAATTGGGAAGTAAATCAAGGTTCTTTACCTCTTTATTTTGCTTCATTTAAGTTCATCAAAGACAAATTTAAAGCCATAAATAATGAGCAGTCTTTAGGTATTGTGATTGACAACAAAGAAGATAATGAAAGATCAAGATTTTTCAGTTTCACAAGTATAGTTATCAAATTTTATTGAAACATCTGATCAAATGACTCAAGAAAGTTCCATACCACTATGTTTTGAATCATTTCAAATTTTAAAGGAAATGTGGTATAACATATTTAAATAAAAGGATGAGCAACTTGTTGAAGTTTATGAAGTCCCATGGAATCCTATATGCCATAGGTTGCAACAATTTTCCCAAGATTTTCATGATCCAATAGAAAATATGTTAGATATTGAATCATTCAAATCCTGCCTCCATTAACTAACTATGAGTTTTAGAATGAAGATGATAAAGGTTTCAACAGTAAAACATTACAATCAGTAGGAGTATCATCACAAATATTATCTGAAAGTTTGTAGGGAGATAAATATGAAAATAACATTTTAGTTTCATGGCATGGAGGCCATCCAAAACAGATGTATATTTGTTTAGATCAGTTAAACATTAGTGTATATATCTTGGAAGATCCTTTTGAAAATTTTCTAGAGGCAACAAAGGAAATCAAGTATTTCCCTATCCTCTCATTTGTTGACAAGTTTCTCTTAGGTTGTAGAATTAATTTTTTGATAATCAATAATAAAATGCAACAAAATATATCAAAGTACATAATGCTTGAATGGCTGCATTGGATTTTTCATTTTACCTAACCAGCAATTGGACAACTGATTAGAGTAAGTAGGTAGGATTTCAACTTATTTCAGTTTTAAGTTTTCAGCTAGTTTTGAAATAATTCATTAAGATTTGAAGCCAAGGAAAGGCCCTAAGATATTGATGATTTATTAGTTTGGTTTGAAGGTTACAACACCTTTTAGTCTCAGATTAGATTTCAGTTTGTAGAAAAAGGTGTAAATTCAATTCAAGAGTTTTAAGTCACATCATATGCATGTTTGGGATTGACCCAATGGATCTGGCTACTAGTTGATGGTGTTCTTGACATTTCACAAGGAGATGCCATCCCCATGTGAAGCCATTGTTAGGGTCCTATAATAATAGGATTCATAATTTTGAATTGGCTCTGTTAAAATCTTGAAATATTGTACATGCCTTTACTTTCTGAAAATATATTCCCATATTTAAAAATGTGAAGAGGGTATGTTCTAAAAGAATAATCAAAGGACAAAAAGAAACAAAGATCACAATAATATTAAATATGAACCCTACAAAAATAAAAACATGAAAGTGTTGCACATTCAAATGTCACTACTTTAGTTTAATTTTTGCAAATCAAATTGTGTGAAACTTGTCCTAAATGCCACAATCCATGAGGGTCAAATAGCTCAATCTTGACATTATCATGTTTTAAATTTCATGTGATTAGATAGAGAATAAAGATCTAGCCAAATAGTTTAATCTTGGCAGATCAGTAGTTAGGTAGAGAAGATATAAGGAGCTCAACAGTTTGATCTGAGCCCTTGGAAGAAATAAGGATAGAATTAGTTAGTTTGTTGTTTTAAAAAGAAAAATGAATAAGGGTTTGCAATCTCAAATGCACCCATGTAAATGAAGAAAAAATGTTAAGGTATTTGATGGGTAGGCAAAAGCAGTTTCACAAGGCATGGATAAACATCATTTGGTATATTACTAATTTCCCTCCCCACAATGTGTTCCAGTAATAAATCCTTCAGTCATAAAGACCCATAGCATTTCTCTGACTTTTGGTGGGACCGGACCCACGTCTTAATGACTGATTGGCACCAAGGTATTGGATTCCACCTCATTGAAACCCTTCCCCTTCATAAAAAAACCCTTTTCTCTTAACATCACTCATTTTACCCTACTAAAACGCCTTTTCCTAAGTCAAAATGCATATTCACCTTTGGAAAAGTAAAAAACCCCTAAAAATGCACTTATCCTAAGTTTTCAAGTGTAAAATGTTAACATTGGGCCCCCACTATGAAAATCCTGCCTAAAATCATGTTTTAACACTATCCTAAGTGTATTTTATTTCCCAAATTCATTTCATTTTTTAACACTAGCATAATGTATTAACTCCTTTTATATACCTTTTATCCCTTATTAATATAATTCTCGCATATATAATATTCCCAACCCATATTTTTATTTTAACATATGGCGTAATATTCCCCACATGCTATATATCCGGGTCCCACTATATATAACCCCCGCGAGTTCTAATATCATATTTACCCGCATCCCCTTTGTTAATACATTAACCTACGCCTATCATAATAAACCCCAATTATGTATTAAACATTAATTTAATACATAATAATCTCCTGCACCATTGAAATCACCTATCCCCATGCCATTTGACATTGTAACTTCATTGCGTCATCCTAGCCGTTCACTTTCACCCGTTAGATCTAATGGTGGATATTGCCTATCACACGTTTCATTGTGCGATGGTTAACCAACCCCAATGCTTACGGAAAGCATGGTTTTCAAGGTTTCTCTCACCTCCACATGTCATATTTCTTTTGGATCGCATCGATCTTTCCAATTCCACTTACCATCTTTGTTCGATGCAAAAACCACTATTTTGTTGTGTGATAAACCACTAGTTTACCCCATGCACAGTGTGTTAAATAACTTATCCACTGTGACAAGCTACCATTCCATTATGCACTGAAGGACTTAAGCCAATATAAAAACCCCCGATGCCATTGTGCTAAAACCTATCTACACTCTACACTACGCGGTAAATCCAATATAATGAATCTACTGTGTCATCTAAAATCCCATTGTTCTATCCATAACTTATTATGTTTAAACTGTGAATTTTCAACAGAAAGACCTGAAAGATCATTGCCGCCCAAATCAAAAGCCATTTTCTATGGCTAAAACTCATTTCACTAAATCTCCAGTTCCATAAATCCACTATTTTCTTCCCTTCAAGCCTTTGTTTCATTAACTGTTGTTTTGTTTTGTAGGTTATTAGCAGAACGAGAATTTGGAAAAACAGTTGATACTAGTTCAAACTATTTATTCCAAAAAACTCACAAGGAAATGAATTCAAATGATTTTCCTTAAACGAAAGATTCCAAGCAACAGAACAGAAAGAAATAATTTATTCGAAGAGAAACAAATTTGCATAAGTGGTCAGAACAGAGGATGAAAACATTTCCATCAGCAACTCTCCAGGACATATTGTACTCACTCTTACTGTAAAAGGTAAAAGTGAAAAGGTAATAGAGCAGTCAAGGTAAAATAGTAAAAGTAAACACGGAGGTAGTAATGGTTAAACTAAGATGAAAACACTTTCACCAGCAACAATGAAGTTTATCCAAAGTAAAACTAAAAGCAGTTAAAAGAACAGTAAGGTTAAAAGATGAAAACATAGTAGGAAGGTACATTTTCCAAAAAATTCCTGTTTAAGTCATAGTTTTGCAGAAAATATTGTGGCCAATCCAAGATTAATATTGAAAAACTAGAGGAGTTTTATGTTCCTATGATTCCAACCTACAAAACTCTATCGCACTTTATGCACAGGTATTACAGAATGAGAGATACATTCACATCTTCACAGCCTAATTTTCAGATTATGCAAAATATTTTTTAGACATATTTTTGCATAGTATATTGTGAACAATTGGAACTGAATTTTGGGAAACTGAGAGAGGTTTATCTCAATAACATATTTATCTACAATAACCTATTTCAGGTTATACATATCTATCTCGGATTGAGATATAAAAATGTATCACTAGACCCTAAGTTTGCAGAATTTCTGGAGCAAAACACATAGAGGAAGGAGATAGTTAATGACTTGGAAGCCTCATCATCAACCAAGAGTTGCTATCAAATTCAAATTTCTCTTCTTTTTCACCATCAATCCATAAATATAGTGCCAAATATATTCATTAGTTTTGAGTGTCCTTTATTTAAGTTCTATTTATGTAATACAGTTTGAGATATTCGTAAACCAATATTGATATTTTTTCAAGATATTCTAGTATAGAATTTGTACAAATACTTCATCATTTGAAGTATTGAGGGTGGATCAATTGCTGAACATTTCTGTAGTCATATTTTCTGAACCCGAAGGGTTTTTGTACCAAGTTCAAGTCAGCAGACTGGATCACAAGAGATAAAGCATCATATTACAGGATTCATGTGTTGGGCCACTACAGTGAAGTATTTCACTTGTCATTTTTTCAATTTTCTTATGTTTTTCATCCATTCATGAACGTGTTCTAAATTTTAATGTGAAATCAGAAATTGTTATTTCAGAATTTGTTAAAAGCACTCTGTTATTGACTGATTTTCATTTAATTTTTTTCTGCTAATATATAGACCAGGAAACCCTTAATTTCTCCCTGATTTCGATTGACCTCTACCTTTTCACTCCTTATCCGGTTTAAAGAACCCTTAATTTCTCTTTATTCCAATTAAAACCATTTCACCGTCAAACTTTGAAGATCTAAAGTGACTCTACTATCTTGCCTTGTGAATATTTTCCTTTAGACCTTGATCCTGATCTATCTGCTTGAAACATTGACTCCATTTTCCCAATTGGATACAGATCTATAGCTATCCATCTAAGTAAGTGATTTCCCCACCAAATCAAATCCAAAACCCCAAAACCAATTTTCCCTACATAACTAGCCTAAAATCAAATATCAATTAGCAAATTTAAAACATATAGAGAGAGCCTTCTCTGAGCATTAGGAAGGCTAAATCCTAAGGCTTGAAAGTAGGTTTGTGGTTACCTTGTCAGTTCTTTCTTTAACCTTGAGAAATTACTAAGTGATAACATGATATAATGTTTTGCGATATCATTTTTTAACAGAATATAAGAAGGCTTAAGTATTTAACCAAAAAGGCTAAACTCCCCTATATGAGTGTATTTGAAAGACTCTATCTTATTTTATCAAAAATATTTTATTTGATAAAAAATAAAGTATTTTCTTAACATTTTATTCTAAAATTTTTAAAAACCCCCATTTATTAAATCGACCAATTATTAAATGGGGAGGTTGTTGAGTAGCACAAAAAATCCCTAGGAAAACATTATTGTTCTTGTAATTTTTATGGTTGAATGTCATTGCATGTGCTTCTATATTGTTGATTTCTTTTTGCAATATTGTAGAGGAAGTTTGTAATCTCTTCTTTTCAGTTTGAATACATTAGTAGTAGAAAATAACCATTAAAATTTTATATGTGGTGTCCTCCATCCTATGTTATAAATTGTAGCAAGAAATGATCAATGTTGACCTGTGCCTTAGTCAAACTTATTTTCCACATTAGCAGATGACTTGGATTGTAGTTATCTTGAGTGACATGGCCTTGTCACTTAGTTAACTAAGTAAATTCGAGTTAAAGGATAGAAGTAGAGTTATGCATGTAGTGTTTTCTAAGATTTACTAATATAATTAATTTATGTATAGTTGATCCTAGTTAACTGAGCTTAAGTCTTCAGTTGAGTCATTATTATTCTTATGGTTTTGATGCTTGCATGTCAGTTCTTGTGCTTCTAGATTGTTGATTTTTTTTTTCGCATTATTGTAGAGCAAGTTTGTAATCTCTTGTTTTCAGTTTGAATACATCAGTAGCATAAAATATCCATTAAATTTATACATGGTATCAGAGTATAAATCACACTAGAAACTAGTAAAATGATATTTTCCTTCAGAGATTTCAATTTGCAGATTCAATGAAGCAGGCAAGAAGATGTCTTTTATCGGGTTGAGATTGGAGTATTCCCTAGAGGGCACCACTAAATTTTGTTCTTGGAAGGAGAGGATGGAGGTAGTATGGGATGAAAATGGGGCCTGAGAATATACTTAGACAGATATTTTGAAGCCAACAGCTACAGATGTTCAAGCTCTTGCACAATGGAAGAAGGATACTGCAAAGGCCAGGATGATCATCCTAGAGAGTGTGTAAGACAACATTTTGTTGAATTTACATGGAAAATAAACTCCATTTTCCATGTGGAAGAACCTCACTTAATTTTCCGAGAATAGCAGTGATGCCAGGAAATTGGCATTGAAGTACAAGCTTCGAAATTTTTTCATGCAAAAAGGAGAAACTATTTCACATTACCTCTTTAGTTTCAGTTAGTCTCAATATGAACTTGGAAGTGTGGGAGAAATCATTCCCTCTTCAAAACTAGTGAGCCTAGCTCTTATAGGCTTTCCTAATACATGGAATAACTACCAAGACTCTGTAAATGGAAGGAAAAATTTTCTTGATTGGGAAAGACTTTGGGCAGATTTGGTGCAGAAAGAAATTCAACAAACACTAGAGATGGAGTAACATCCAAAGTAGAGGAGGAAGAGGAATTTTATATAGTTGGGGAAAGGAAATATAAATAATGGAAAGGAGGCCCAAGGTGATGTTGAGTCCAGCCACAACAAACACAATAAGGACTTAAGGAAGATAAAACATTTTCATTGCCATGAATTCGGGCACTATGCAACAAAGTGTTTGCATAAGAAATCTGGCAAGGAGTCTAGAGGAGGAGTAGGAGGAGATGCATTTGAATTTACATTCGAGCTATATTTTACCCTATTTTATTGCATGGTAAGCATTGTGATGGGGAGCGATTGGTACCTAGATTCTAGTGCCTTGTTCCATATTACAAGATCCAAATAATTCCTTAGTATCCTAGACGAGAATGATCCCCGAATGCATATAGAATTTGGAGATAATAGAAGGTATATTTCGAAAGGAATTGGTATTGTCACCTTTAAGAGAAATTTAGCCTCCCATATTCATCTGAAATATGTTATGTATGTACTTAGGCTGAAGAAGAACCTGATCTTTGTAGCTATATAGGAGGATAAAGGCTATGATGTTTTTTCAGTAAGGGGAAAGCATTTCTGAAACATGTATCTACCAAGAAAGTGAAACAGATTGGATTCAGAGTTAAAAATATCTACAATATAGGTATATTTCACCATGCATGAAGTTATACCTCTAGGTGTGGGGTGGGGTGATGTAGAACCTTAGTCCCAGAATTGCATAGATTTGGGCAAGTTCCATTGAGGTGTCCTCCTCATGGATCGTTACCTTTCTACAAGGGCCCAAAATTTTTAACAACATAAGAATCAATGTCATTTGGTGTAGTCAGATGATGAGGAGCACATAAAAATGTTGATA
The DNA here is from genome assembly GCA_034641835.2 of Pinus albicaulis. Classification (NCBI taxonomy): domain Eukaryota; kingdom Viridiplantae; phylum Streptophyta; class Pinopsida; order Pinales; family Pinaceae; genus Pinus; species Pinus albicaulis. The sequence goes on from CM076579.1 coordinate 924,749,435, forward strand.
GCAGTGTAGGAGGCAGAATGCAGAATCAACATCAGTACAATTTTTTTCCATTTGACATTTGTAAAGAAACAATTGATTCAACGTTTTTTTGGATGCTTCTCAATTGCAGTTTTTGCAGGAGAAACAAAAATAGTGAGAGTTAGTGCTATAGTACATTATGTTAGCACAATGAGTCACTCCTTGACTACAAAAGGAGTAAGCCTTACACATCATAGTTCATTTCAACTTTTAAAGGTTTTTTGAGTGCTGGGTTGGCTTCTCAAAGATTTTGAAATGATTTTTTTATTCGTTAAAACTTTCATGCATTTGGAAAGTTGTGGCAAGTATAAATTGTATGGGTAAATTTGTAGTATAGAGAGCATAGTGTAACAATTGAAGAATAAGGATAGTTGGTACCTATTCTAGGAAATATTCATATCCTAAATCAGTCACACAGCTACAATGATGGCTCTTTACAAAAACTCTGTTTATGAAAACTAAACAACATTCAGAAAGTAGATTGCATGCATAAATTATTTCACAAATCCTTTATGAAATCTTCAATAACATGTTCTACAACACATATATGATTTACATAAAGCTGAAAGCTGATAATTTACTATTAAATCCTTTAACAGTTTCTCACTCACACCTTACTAACTGTTGCAAATCATAATTAGAATAAATTAACAAAGATAGAAGACACACCATACATTAGATGGTTCTCGAGTAAAAAATCCTCCAACATGAAGTAAAAATGATTTTTTTTATTATATTCAGTCTTCAGGTAGACCAACATCCAACCTGGAAATGGTATTTACAAATGGTATATATAGAAAGAGAAGCACCAACTCCATCTCTTCTAAAAATAAGGAAACGCTAATCCTAATATTACATAGGTGTCATAGGACATTACAACCATATCCCATCAAAATATAATTGAAATGAAAAATGCAGAAGAAATAAGAGAAGAAATTTGGGCTGAACTGCTGAGTGTGATGTCATGTTGCCCCTTTTTCTGTTGATTTGTCTCTTTATGTCTTTGTTCTTTAAATAATAATGTATTTCATTTAATATGACCTCCAACAACCACATAAACACATTTCACCATCAATTTTTATAACCATTTGGTTATGAATCTTTATCCTTCATAAACTGGCTCGGAAATTTTACTGACAGGTGTCAAAATTCAGTTAAAAGAGGTGCTATCGGAAATTCCGGTAAATACCTGTAACTGCGCAAAAACTAGAATGCTACTGGAATTTTCGGTAGCGCTCTATTTATTTTTCGAACATAGAAAATGTTGAAAATCCTGTGTAGACTTTTTTTTTTGACATATGATCTTGTGTTCAAAATTGCAATTGATAAGCAAAAAGGTGTTTGTATCAAAAAACCTTTTTACCTTCCTTCCATGTGGGCTGTAGCTTCAGCAAGCTTGTCCAAGTATGTATTCTTTTCTGCAATTGATATTGATCTAGTTGTTCTTGTGGCTACTTCCTTGTCAGTGGCCTTCTCCTCCATAGAACCCTTTTTTATTTTTCCTCTTTTTGAGGGTTCTGAGTGTTTCTCTGAAGGGGTTTTGTTTTTATATTTCTTCTTGGATTTCTATGCCTTTAACTCCTCATATCTTTCTTCTATATCAATGACCCCTGTCATTAAATTTGGATTGTGCAGAGCCTTGGACTTGAGCCTAAACTTGTTGTTGTCTCTGGTATGTCTTTTTCTGGTACCAGCAATAGGTTTGGCTTCTTCTTTCTTCTTTTTGATATTGATCTCATACCTTGCATCCTTGAGGATTTCTTCATCAGACTTTGTGGGATGATAATATTTCTGCATTGTCTGTTGCATATCTGGTTCCGGAATTTCTGGTAGCATCTTTTTTTAGATTTCTCTAGAGTTGCAGACCTTCCTCTTCGAGCTCTGGTGTAGATATTAGGAAAAATGAATGGGGGGTACCATTTACATAGACTTCGGTTTATCAACTGAGGATCTCTCTCCTTTCTCAAAATTTCTGTCAGCCTTGACTAAAGAAACATTTTCTTTCCCGCTCTTGGCCTTGTGGATGTTATCCTTTTTAGCCTTCCTATTGGTTCTTTTTGCAGCCTGAGGGTTTTTTTGTGAGGATGGAGGTGTGGGTGAAGGTTGGCCTGCCCTATAAAACAAGAAATGGTCCCATGTCTGATTTTTTTTCCTTAACTCTTCTTCAACTAACACCTTGATGATACAAGTTGTATTCTGAAGTAGCAGTGTGATTTTGAATCCTTTTTGACATCTTTGTCAGACTCTTCACCAAAAATTATGGAAAATTTAGGGTCTTCATACCTTCAACATGAAAAAGAAATCTCATATGATAAAGAAACACTACTTTATACCTCCTTTCACAAGTGAGGTAAATCTTGATGAGTTTAATAGGCTTCTACCCATACATTTTTGAGGTAGCTGCTTGGAATTCCTTTGACCCAGTTAGCGATCTACATGTGCATCCTTGAGGAAACTGTTCAGGTCTCCTCTAGTGATAACTTGACCTTTAAACCACCTCTCTCCTTCCTGTGGAAGGTTGAATGCCTCAACAATTAAATATGTTGAAACCTGCAATGTAAGACCATAGACTATGGCTTCATGTCCATTGAATGGGTTTGTAAATTCTTGAGATACTCCTAAGTGAGATCTTCCTAGTCTGGTGAAAAAATAATACCACCCTTCTTGGACAAAAAATCTTCTCACCTTCGAATTTGCATCCGCTAGGTCAGCACCATGTGCTTCAATTCATTTTATCTTCCCTCCTCTTTTAGTCATATTCAGAAATTAATAACTTTGTCTCTACAAACTGATAGGTGGAAAAGCTAAAAGAGCTCACCTAACAAGTGTTGCTTGTGTCTTCCTCTTAAATCATGTCTAAAATCTAGATTCCTCCTCAAAATACAACTCTAGAAAACTCATTCTCCAACATCTAGGCTCACAACTGATAATGCTCCTTCTTTTTCGGTGGTTTTAAAACAACAACGTTGGTTTATCCTCCCATGCAATATATTTTCATAATTGAAAATATCCTTAACCGTAGTATGCACCATGTGATGGCCATCATAATATTCAGTTGGTTGCATAACTTCAGATATCATGCTACAGGTGGCTTGAAGTAAACGGATCTGTGACTGGAAGTCACCTCCACTGTCTTGTTGATTATTGGCCTAGATTTCTAGCAGCGTCGATGTGTGACCAACTGAACGATCACTACATTAAGTCTAATGATCCACTATCTTCTCCATTCAAAGAAAACATAACTTGACATGAGATTAAACTGACTCGACTAACAGATAGGACAAGATTAACAGTTGGATTTATTACTGTGGGTTGACACCTAGACACTACACGTATACCATGACTCCAACTTAAACATAACTGACCACATACCACTCCTATCACATGACATAAATAATTTAAAAAATATTTGAAACGTATTTACACCAGAACACATGGCTTGACACAAAACGAATACACTTTTTTCCTTTTATTTTTAAAACAGGGGAAGTTACAGGAATTTCTGGTAGCATCGAAATAAAATAAAAACAGACAGAAATAGGAATATAACAGACTGTCTGAAAAGGGCTAAAACAGGTGCTACCAGAAATTCTCGTAGCGACCAATTTTTTTTTGAATTTTTCAAAGTCTAATCCTAAAAACAAAAATTTAAAATGGACTCATGACTTAGCAAAGAATTGTGCTAACATTGGATCCACAGGGGATAGAGCTCTCCCTGTGAGGCTCTAAGAACCTTTTGTAGTTTCAGTGCCCTGTCATTGGGCTATGGAGTCTTATTATGAAACACACCAGTATTTATAGTGAACTTAAGCCACCAACAGCCTTAGTAAAAGAGTATTTTGAGAAAGCGCCCATTGAATGGGCCTCCAAACAATTATGTCACATCAAGATGTAGCAACTCAAAAGTATTGTTCTACAAAATATTTTAGATTCTGAAAGGACCAAGCCATAAAGCCTCAATTTTGGAATGCTTACCCAGATCTTGATGTTTTGCATGCCATTTCAACACTAAATATCCAATCTGAAATCTTCTTTTTTAGTTCCTTTATCAAAAATTTGCTTTACAACTTGTGATATTTTCTTACCTAATCATATTGTTGTTCTCTCTTTTCCTACACTTCTATGATATGATAAATTCTCTTGGTCATGTCATTTGGCTCAGCTTCATGATCTTGCTGGAATTTAGCTATAGGAATGGCCAATTGGACTAGAAAAACAACATTAGTTCCATAAACCATTTGAAAAGGTGATGTATTAATAGATTTTTTTATTGTCAACTTGTTAGCCCATAAAGAAAACTTCAATTTTGAATCCCATTTTTCTTGTTTTGCTCTTATAGCTTGGTGATAATTATTACCAAAATTTTGTTTGGTGAGTCAGCTAAACCATTCCCTTGGGGATAGTAAGTTGTAGAGTGAGTGAGTTGAATACCATAATCTTCATAGAAATTTACCAATGGAGTAGCTTTAAAAGCAGCTTCATTATCTGTCACTAACCTTGGTGGACATCCAAATCTAGTTATAATTCCCTCCAGAAAATTAATGGTAACTTTATGAGTAACATTCCTGGTAGGTATCGCTTCAATCCATTTGGTGAAGTAATCAGTTGCAACAAGAATCCAACAATGTTGTCCACTTGAAGGTGGATTAATTTATCCAATGAAATCTAAGCTCCATTGTTGAAAAGGTGCAGAAACAACTATGGGATTAAGAGGCAAAGAATTCAAATGTTTCTTAGTGGTGAACTTCTAACATTTTTTTATCAATATTTCCATGAAACTAGGTGTCGTGGAAAATATATTTATTGGGGTTGATTGCACTCTCTTTTAGATCACCACTTATACTGCCTTTTTCAAATAATTAAGCGATGTTTTTGCATGGTATTACGAAGAACTTCCTAGCATCGATCCATGAATCGTCCAACATGAAATTAATTCATATCTTGGATCCAAACCTATTCGAAAAAAGATTCGTTCGGTTAACCCACGTAAAGTAGCAACCATTAAAGGTGAGGTTCAAAAACTTATTGATGTTTGTTTTATCTATCCTGTCTCTTTGACGAAATGGGTTTCTAATCATGTTCATGTTGATAAAAAACAAGGAATTATCCATGTATGTGGTGGATTACCGTGATCTGAATCTAGCCTATCTTACTAATAATTATAATACACCATTTATCAACCAAATCCTTGGCACTTGTGTCGGTAAAATTATCTTTTCCTTTATGGATGCTTTCTTCGGCTATAACCAGATTGAAATTAAACTAGAAGACCAGCGCAAGATTGCTTTTATCTGTCTGTGGGGTACATTTTCCTATTGTAGACTTCTTTTTGGCCTTAAAAATGTTGGGGTTACATTCCAGCAAGCCATGTGTTGTGTGTTTAATGATATCAAACACATTCTTGAAGTGTATCTTGATGATATTGTTGCTTGTTCTCTGCTTCGTGGGGACCATCCTTCCCACCTTCAAGAATAATTTATCTGATATTGTTTTTACAAAATCCGGCTTAATCCACATAAATGTGCCTTTTTCGTATGATCCAGACAATTTATAGGATTCATCGTATCTCAAGAAGGAATTTGTGTGGATCCTTCTAAGGTTGAAGTGATTATTAATCTACCTCCTCCTCATATTATCTTCCAACTTCAAAGACTTCAGGGAAAAGCCATTTTTTTACGTTGTTTCATTGCCAACTATGCCCACATTTCCTATGGCTTCATATGTTTTTTGAAGAAAGGAGTCCCTTTTATTTGGGATGACCAAGCTCAATGTTCTTTTGATGATCTCAAACATGATTTTTTGTCAACCCCTTTGTTGATCCCTCTTGACTTCAACCGAGACTTCTTGCTATATCTCGTTGATTCTCATTCCTCATTAGGCATGGTTCTCATTCAAGAGGAAGTTATGCACAATTAACACCCTATTTATTACCTTTTCAAAGTTTTGATTAGGCCCAAGCTTCGTTATACCCATGTTGATAAGTTGGCTCTTGTAGGGGTGTTTTTTGTACAAAGTTTGATGCATTACATTCTATTTTGAAAGACTACGGTTGTTTCTGACTCCAACCCCATCAAACACATCCTTAGTCATAAAATCATAGGGGGGTAATACTCCAAATGGGATAACATCCTTCAAGAGTTTGATCTAGATTTTTCCATGGCTAAATCCAAGAAATCCCTAGCCTTCGCTGAACATATTTTTGAATTTCCTCTAGCTGATGAGGAAATTGTGGCCTTGGATCCTATTCCTGATGAATCCTTGTACCTTATTAGAACTTTTGACCCTTGTTATGAATACATCCTTCTCTATCTCCAAACCAAATGCTTTCGACCTGAATTGTCTCCTGACAATCGTTGCTGTATACGCCATTAGTCCCGAAACTATCTTATTATCGATGATACCCTTTATCATCGTGGTGTTGATACTGTCCTACGTCGATGGCTTACTCATGATGAAGTTGAATGTGTTTTAAATTATTACCACGTTGGGGCAGGTGGTGCTCATTTGTCTGGGCATGCCACTGCTCAAAAAATATTGTTCGTGGAGTACTTTTTCCCTTCACTTTTCAAATATTTCATTACAACCATCCAAAATTGCCATCCTTGTCAAATATTTTCTCGAAATATGTGTGCTTAGCCTACCCTGTTACATCCAATCATCGTCATCGGACCTTTTTCCTAGTGGGGAATTTATTTTATGCAATGAAACCCCCCAAGTACATCATTATATTATTTTCGTTGTCAATTATTTTACCAAATGGCCTGAGGCAAGGCCTACACATCTCAATGACAGTGATACTTTTGCGTTGTTATTTTTCAACCATGTCATCAGGAGGTTTGGTGTACCTAAAAACATCATCATTGGTCATGGAAAACACTTTCAAAACCATATGATGTAGGAACTATCTGCCAAGTTGGGTTTTTTCCATGAACAATCCTCACCGTATTATGCTCAAGCTAATGGCCAAGTAGAAGTCATCAATCATACTTTGAAAACCGTGTTGCAATGAATGGTACGAAAACATAAATCTAACTGGCACCTTATGATATTTTCCTCCTTGTGGGCATACCGAACCTCCATAAAATTTTCTACTGACTTTATTCTGTTCCAATTGATTCATGGGGTTGAGTTAGTTCTCCCTTTCCAGTGTGAAATATATTCTCTTAAACTAGTTGTCGAGTTACTCCTGGACACCTCAACCGAGGAAGAATTCTTGTTACAACTTACCCATATCGATGAACAACATCATGTCACCTTGGTTTATAACGAAATTCATAAGAAACGCGCCAAGGCCAAATATGATAAATCTGTTCGACCTCATGTATTTTTTGAGGGTGATCTGGCATTGGTTTAAGACCAAGACCATCATAATTTAGGGGCTGGTAAACTCGAACCCATCTAGCATAGTCCCTATATTGTTAAACATGTTCTCAAGAAAGGGACTTATGAGTTGCTTGATTATGAAGGGAATCCATTGTTGGAGCCTCGTAATGGGCTCTACCTAAAATGCTACTATGCTTAGTCTCTTCTCATGGTCGCTTGTATATTATGTATATAGGTGTGAGTGTGCTTAGTTTTTTTTTTCTTGTCATTACCCTGATTTCTTTGTGTAATTTTTTTTTTTTCCTGGTCTCTATTTTATAGATGTCAACACCCTCACTCCCTTATAGAGGCTTTGCAAATGGTGCAATCCGTTACACTCGGAACACTGCTTCCTTCGCTTGGGTCATGTTCTCACCCACTGATGAGCTTGTGAGTTATGGAAGTGTTTGTCTTCGCCTTGTCACCAACATGGCTGAGTATAGTGATGTCTTGGCATATGCCATCTCGTTTTTCAACTTGAATCTCAACTCATAGTGTCCCAGCTCAACTGTCTTTACTCTGTAATGAATCCTACTCTACTTCTTTACTTTTTTAGGGTACATCTCTTGGAACGTTCATTTGATTACATTACTTATGTCCATTTTCCTCGAGATCAAAACAGATTGATTGATTTTTTAGCTAATTATGTGTTAGATTGACATTTTTCGCATGTTTAACATTTTAAACCATTCACATGAACATTTAAAAATATATTGTACATACAGAGTAGAAACAAACATAGAAACTAGTATTTTATTATATCAAAAACTTCAGTACATAAGTTAAAAATTAGGCAACTAAGGCCTTGGCTGCTATGCCATACACATGCTAGTACATCAAAACTGCACAACCCTGTGCTACTGCCCCCACTCAGTGGTGCTCATGATAACATAGAACCGCATTCAGGATGCGGAAGAGTATATCACAATGACAATATGAGGCCACTCCTACGGTGTGCCTCTGCATATGTCGAGGAGTTTCATCCATCCTCCTAAAAGGATCCCCCAAAGGCAGTCCCTCAACATTTCGAGTAAACTCTCGTAGCTCGTCATCCTCATCTTCAATCACCTCTGCTAGTGTTGGATCAAGGGCTTGTAGTACATGTATCCTCAATGGATAATACCCAATTGGGTTTGCATGTGCCACATCTGCATGTCAAAAAACATTTCATTTTTAACTCTGTACTCTCATTAAAAAACCAAAAAAATCAAATATTTCAAAAATCCCCAAGAAATAAAAAACATTAAAAATCCAAAAAAAAATTACCTCTCCAATCAAAACCTTCCCCAGGGGGAAAGACTATGTTAGGATCTCCCGTGAAGTCTGCCCCATCATATGGGTAATCATACACTAGCAATATAGCTGCTTTCATCCATTTCTAGTATGTGTCTACGTGGCTGCCACTAGTATGCGCTTTTTCGTCCCGTGGTAAAGTGTTACACGATATAACCATACGAGGTTGTATTTCCAGTGGAGAGGTTACATAATCCAGTGTTTGAGGACTCATCACCGCAATCCTCTCAAAAAAGAGGCTTACCAATACGCTCCCATAACTTCAAGTATCACTCCTTCTCCTCTTCATCTTTGTAAGTTGAGCCTTCATATAGACCACCATCCCATCACACCAGTTGAACAAGGTGGGTTCCAAAAATTGTACGCTCAGCTCTAACTATGGAATTGTCACTACATGGGGTGATATTGACCCTGCTACTCAGGTAACTGATAGCCTATTGTCTGAAGGGTCAAGTCTGTTATCTTTTCTATGTGAATCATGTCTTTCTCTGCCCCTTCCACTTGCCTGCAATGGCCAGACCTCATACTTCTAATTTTTGCCCATGTATTTCTTTGAACTCTTGTCAACATAACTGGAGCCCCCCACCTCAATAAACCGGTGATAAAATATATGTCTGGGGATTTTATGGTGAATATCTTTGGCCCAATAATGAAATGTTGAGTGTCCACTTCCCACACTATACAATGTATGAGAAGAAATGGTATTCACTGGTCATGCTTGGGATTCTAAATAACTTGAGTAAACCACAATCCCTAAAGGCATTGATGGTTGGCCCATGGTCCATGGCTTGGATTTCATTCTCTGAGTGTTGCCTTTCTCTCCATTCATAAATCATGGTTTCTCCTGCACCCACATTGTGTGTATCAGTCACTATAAAATTAAGGGAAAACAAAAAAAAATAACTTTAGAATAAATTGATACATAAATTCCCTATTTTCCCCCCTGGTCATGGCCTTGACACAAGTAGCTCGCAGCTCTAACCGCAAGCAGCCTGTAGCATGCCCGCGGCCGAGCCTCTCTAGCCACGAGCTACCTGTAGTAAGCCCGCGACCAACAGAATTTCTCCTCAAGAACTTTTAACCCACCACTTCCAAACAAAGTGGCTCGAGATTTATGTGCAAAAATGACTAAGAGGGAGGTGATTCACTACTTACTTGCTTGAAGATGACCGCTTGCTCCTCCTTTCTCTTGCTCTCAAACCCTTGGAAGCTCCCTCCTCCTTTCTTCACAAAATTCACAATGATCAAATAGAGAGGTATGAGCTACTTTTAAAACCTTCCTTGGCATCTTTTGGCATCTTATGGAATATTCCTTTTTTAATTTTTGGGTTAAAGTGGGTTTTTGGAGCTTTATGATTTTTTTTAGTTTACCTTTTGTAGGAGGACTTGGGAGTCAATTTTTTGCTTCTATATTGAGAGGATACCTTTTATTAAACTGGATCTGAGGTCTGATCCTTTTACTGGCATATAGGGGTAGGTCATTTTTGTTGATTTTTCATTTTGACCATCAGCATTATTTATGCCTTAGGTCTGATCTAGTCATGTTGCAACTTTCACCACTTCCTGTATGCATGTCGTAGTTTGGTGGTAGAACTTACCTACTCATGGACACCCCATTTAACACCCTCTTGCTGGATTTGTGTCCATGTAGTCATTTTTTATCACTCTTGGAATTCCTCCTTCTAACCCGCCACAACTTAGAATTTGAGCCTCATGTCCTCTTCTTCGTATTTTTTTTTCTGGTTATACTCTAGGAGGATTCCACATTATATCACTTGTGATTTCCACTTTATTAGCCTGATTCTACAGTTTGAGCCTTGTTTTTTCTTATCCATCGTTATCACCTGCTTGGCCTATCATTCACATCCACTTGGTGTTTTATCATTTCTTGGAAGAACCATTGTGATGAGTGGTCCTATTAGCTAGCCTCGTGGCCACCTTTTGTCATGATAAGTTCCACCATTACCGGAACCAATTTCTTCCCTTTATACCACTTGTTCCTCCAAGAGGAGTCTTTTTTAAGCTCTTTTCAGACTCTTTAACTTAGAAAATATTGCCAAGTGAACTTGTCTACTTCATGCTCGTTAAAGTACCTGAAGTGTCGTCTACCCAATATATGTTTAACCCTTTTCCCGAATGGGATAGAATAGTTAGGAAAAAGGAATACCCTAGTCTATTATGGCGAGGAGGTTCCCCCTTGTATACTTTTATCTATTTTTTGAACATGGGGGACAACATTACGAAAAAGGAACTTATAAAAAGAGAAGGGAGGGAACATCTATATTCATTTTTCATCTGTTAGCATCATTAATTGCATCATCCCTGAACATGGCACTTGTTTGTCTTATTATCTTATAGTTGGGTTTGAACTTGCATAGGATCTGTACCATCCATATGAGTCTTTTAATCGTCCGACTAATTACTCTTCCAGTCATATGGAGCCTACCTCGATGCCTCCTATTTCGTTGCATGATATCACATGGTGCTCATATATTCATGCTTCCAAGTCACTCTTGTTGTGCAGTGTATGTTCAAAGGAAGTCTTAGCCCGTGTCGTCCATCTGTTGTAGCTTGTTGGCCTTTTTTTGTCGTCCATCCCTATGTCAGTTGTACTTCATCACTTCATGACCTCATCCATATGCCACATCATCCTGGCCGTGTCGATTGATGGGGGATACATTAAGGCCCTCCTTCGACGGATCTTCTCCTGTCGACTTTAGCTCATTATCCTGGAGTTTGATCTAGGAACCAGTAGTACCTTAGATCTTGCAGTCCTCAGTGGTAGGATTCCTCGCGATCGACAGTGGGTTTACATCATTGGCTCTTGATTGGTCGAGTTCACTGGTGTTCGACATCAGCTCATTTATTCACACTTAGTGGAATGTAATAGCTACCTTGGAATCCATTTTTCTCATTGGTGGATTCCCTCGCATCTGTTACTGGTTTACCTTATTAGCTGGTAATTAGGAGGTTTCTACTAGTGCTCAACTTCAGCTCAGCTATTCACATGAGTAGATTTGTACCATCGGGTTTATGTTGAAGACCCTGGGTTAGGGACATCTCAATATTATATGAAATCCTTCACAAGTTACGTTGGAGTTATGTATCATTTATGTACTTTGAGGGCTATATGTGACACTCCTTTGTATGTCATGTGTCTTTAGTCCTACTGATGTATACTGTGACATAGATCTATGATTTTATTCCTTAATGGCTATGCTCTGTTCATTGAGTCAAATGGAACCACTATTTATGTATGTCGTGGACATCTTTTAATCCTTTATATCATGGACCCGTAGTGTATGTTTGGAAGCCATGTTAAGTATCTTCTTCTAACCGAGCATGGGCATGCCTACCTCAGGGATTTTATCAGCACAGTTGAGACTTCATCTTCAACGTTTTTCGATCAAAGTTCTTGGATTTGTTTCCCCACTACCACTTTGACCTCTTATTTTGTTATAATGTATTTCATCCATTAGTTTCTCATTATGGCTTCATACATTAGGGGGAATTTGTTATAAGCCTATTTTTCTACCCCTACATCACTGTCCCTTAGCCCTCATGATCAGTTGCATTTTTCCTGACTAGAGGTGACTTGTTTTTCCAGTTTGATCCTTAACTACTCCTTGCGGAGTAAAGGGAAATCCTTTCTAAAACATCTAGCTACCGAGCAAAGGAATCAGATTGGAGTTAGAGTGAAAAATATCTACAAGCTAGAGATAAACTTCTCCATGCATGCATCCATGCCTCCAAGTGTGAGGTGGGGAGATGTAGAGCCCTAGTCCCAGAATTTCAAAGATTTGGGCAAGGCCCATTATGGTATTCTCCTCATGGATCATTACCTTGCTACAGGGGCCCACATTGTACAGTAGTAGAAGTATCAGTATCAGTTGGTGCAGTCAGATGCTGATGAGAACAGAGGAGTGTTGAAGCAATCTAAGAGGCTGTTGGGAAACCAACTCCAAAAATAGAATACAAGAGATATCAACACCTTATAAATAAGCCACTTCAAGGGGACAACCTCCAATACATTACATGAATGAACAATTCTTGGATGATACAAATGACTAAAACCTCCTTCTATATAGAGCAGTCCATGGGGCCACAATATAATCCTAGTGGGACCACAATGTAATCCTAGCCGACCTAACAATAATAATGTAAGGGCACAATAATAACAATATGGGGGTTACAGGGGTACAGAAATAACAAAAAAGGGGGCTACACTAACATAATAAGGGACTACACTATTAATATAGGGACTTAACATGCCCCTCTCCTTCAAACAAGTGTTGTCCTCAACACTTGATTATTTCTTGATGCTTCTGTATAAAATTCTCATCCTCCCATGTGGAATCTTCTAGAGGAAAGTTCTTCCACTTGCTAAGATACTCTGAAATTAATCGTACTTGTCGATTTCTTGTTTCTATGACTACTTCAGAACTTATTTCGATGTGATGTTGATCTTCCAGTTGTTTCATTAGATTTTGTACCAAAGTTAGGTTATCCTTTGAGAGTTGGAGAACTTGTTGTTGATGCTCAATGTGATATTCCACTAATTTATCATCCATATTAGCTATTATTCGATCCTTGAAACCATCCAACTTAGCCTCCATTTATTCTTTTAAACCATCTATGTCATTTTCGGTTGCTCTTTGTAAGATCGAAATTTGTTACACTTGGTACCGTAATTTTGATATCTCATACTATAGTTCTTCCTCTTCATGCATCATAGTATAGATTTTTGAGGGCTTAATGGTTATGGAATTATTTTTTGGAGGCATTATAGAACCCAATACTGATAAAAATTCTAAAATATGTCCTTGGAATCACTTCAAACTTCTTTTTCAAACAACCTTTATGCAATTTTAAAAACCAAATACAAACCATTTTCTTGCTTTTGAGAAGCTCGATATTGAAACTGAATTATCTATGTGATTTATAATCCTCAATAACTAAAATTTTGCACTGAGGTAGCCCTCTGAATTCTCTTTCGAATCCCACAGGTCTGACCTGATTTTGATTCTTCAAGGAAAAGTTATGTCCAATCTCCCACAATGACCCAATTATGGACTGGTTTAGTAGAGTGAACTTGTATGACTTGCCACGTGTCATTGTTTCCTCCTTTTGCTATGAAATTGATAGAAACGAAACTAAAGTCCGTGTAATTGTGGCCAATTTTTACAGCATTCCAATCTGATGCTCAGAGAGAGAGTTATGAATATTTTTCCACAGTCACCTCTTTGAGATGAAATTCATAATCCTGAAAAAGACCTAACTTCCACATATCATATCTCTGTAAATATTGCGAACCAAGCTTTAAAATTTTGTGATGATGTTCCTCAGGATTTCAGCTTCTCTCCCTAAAAATTTCAGCTTCTGAAACTTCGTAGAAACAAAGTTATAGCACAAATTCCGCGATGACTTGTTTAGGTTAAATTCAGGAGCCTGCAAAAAGCCCTAACTTCCATAGCTCATATCTCCGAAAATATTGTGAACCAAGCTCTGAAATTTTGCGAAGATGTTCCTCAGGATTTCGAATTCGCATTCTAAAAATTTCAGCTTCTGAACCTTTGTAGAAACAAATTTATAGCAACAATGCCATGATGACTGGTTTGGAGCAGTGAAAACCCTAGAATCCAAAGCTTTGATACCAAATGTTGAATTATACACGCCTCTAACATTTCTGCAATCATACGTTCAATTTCGCTCTTTTGGACATAAGGATATATATAAGGCCTGATGTTTGGAGGAACACTTCTTGGAATCAAATGAATAGCATGATCATGATCACGAATAGGTGGGAGCCCTTTGGGAGTTTCAAACACCTTGGAATGATTCTCCAAGACTTTTTGGAGATCTGCAGAAATAAATGGTTTTGATGTTGGAACTTCTATTGAGCATAATTGTAAAATTACACCTCATTGTTCTTTATTTAGAAGATGTTTCATGACATTAGAGCTTATTATCTTTCCCATATTCCATACAATACCCCGTAATTCGACTTCCTTTCCTTCTGAAAAAAATTCAGGAAAATTTCTTGAAAATTAAAAGCTACCATCCCCAAAGATTGTAACCATTGTACTCCTAGTACAACATCAACACCTCCCATATGAATGGAAAGCATTGGACTATTCAATACAAATTACCCCATGGTTAGTTTGATATTATGGAATTTTCCAGAGAAATTTATAGTTCCTCCATTTGCAACCATCACTTGACATTCTGGTGTTGCATATAGGAAACAATTCAATTCCTTGGCTACCTTACAATGAATAAAATTATGGGTGATACCTGAATCAATCAACACTATTACCTTTTTCTTCTTGATATGTCCTTCTATCTTGAGAGTTTGAGGAGTGTTAATTCTTGCCAATGCATTACACGATATGGTTGGACTCATTTCTTCCTCTTCTAGGGCTGGTTCCTGGTGTATATCCTCTTCTTGTTCATTTTCTTCTTCCTCTTCACAATCTATGTAAAATAATTTCTTCTCAGCACACTTATGACCTTTAGTGTATTTTCTATCACAACTGTAGCAAAGCCCTTTTTCTCCTTTTTCTTCCAATTGTTGTGGTGTCAACCTTGTAGGTTGTGGAAATCTAGGAGTAGCAACACTTCCCTCTTTATAGAAGTGAGTGGTAGGCTTCCTTGTCGCCATAATTTTAAATTCAATTTTTCTTGCCAACCTGAATGCCTTCTCCAATGAATCAGGTTCCAAAATGCGAACTTCATGTTGGATGTTATCCTTTAAAGTACCTATGAAGAGATCAATTTTGTGTTCCTCTGGAATATCAATTACCCTTATATTCAATTTTTGGAAGTCCTCAATGTGCTCCCCCACTAAACCCTTTTGTTTGAGATTTATTAATTGGCTAAAGAAGGTGTTGCTCTTTGTATCCTCATAATGTGCCATCATTTCCTCCGTAAAAATTGACCAAGTGACAATTTTTTTACGGGAGCAAAGCCATCGATACCATACAAATGTATTTTGTTCTAAATGTAAAGTTGCAATGCGTACCTTTTGCGTGTTTTGCACATTATTGAGATCAAAATATTGCTTTATCTATAGTATCCATGTTACGGGATCCTTACCATCAAAATTCCCCATATCCATCTTTGGAATATGGTGGTTCTTTAATCCAACATTAGAGTTTATGAAATGATTATTAACATTTATTTTGTTCTCTTCATGATTTTCATCTACAATATTTTCGCCATTAGGAATCATTTCTTGTATCAAATTTGACAAACTTTCCTTCAAACCTTTCATGTCTTCCTTCAAACCTTCCATTTTTTCTTCCATACCATTCTTCAAACCATCCATCGTAGCTTCCATGCCTTTCTTCAAACCATCCATTTCATTTTTTGTTGCTCTTTGAGAGAGAGAATTTTGGTGCACTTAACAGAGGCACAATGCAGGATGAACATTAGCACAGTCTTCCTAGTAGATAGTTGCAGAGACATAGTTGATTCAGTGTTTTTTTTATGCATCTCAGTTGGAGTTGTTGCAGTAGCAGCAACAATAGTGTGAGGGAGTCTTGTTACATTACATTCTTTAGGTGCTAGATAGGGGTGGTGCAAAATCCATTTCTTTCTAAGAGGTAGTGTTAGAAACTATAGAAAGTAGGGCTCAATTTGAATTTAGCCTTAGTAAAAATAAGTAAATTGAATGTCTTCATCAGCAGAAGAACTTGGAGGCAGTTAACTAGTGTGAAATGGCTCTTGTCACTCAGTTAGTTCGGTAAATTTGAGTTAGAGGGCTTGGAATTTAGTTATGCATGTGTGGTTGCTAATTTTTAGTAATCAAGTTTAGTTATTTCCAATTGTATTCAGTTAAACTAGTTCTAATTGTTGATCATCTAGTTAACTGATCAATCAACCAAAAATAACTAGTGCATGCATGGAATTTGTAGAAATTATCCAAAGGGATTCAATATGACCTTGTAACGTACTAAAAAAAAATGTTGAATCCTTCTACAATTTGAAGAAACCAAATATGATCGCATAATCACATACAAGTAAGAGAAAGAAATAATCAATCATACAAGACAAGATGTATCTGGGGAAAGAAACTGCTCAAAACCATGTTATCTATATATTGTATAAAGTCAAGACCATGAAACAATACAATGCTTTTCTCTTTTAGAGAAACCTCTGCACTCTGTTGACTGACTCACTTTGATCTAGGAAAAATCAGTTAAATACTTAATAAATTCTTAGCCTCTATCTGACCAGCCTTTCTCACGCATTCTTGGAGGAATTATGGCCCTATTAAATAGGAATTCCCAATAATTTATTGTGCAATTCATCCAAGGCTTCCGGATGACCTCATACATGACTTGTACAATTTTCTAATTATACAATTGATAGTTATCTTCCCTTTAACCTCAAACTCAACTGGGCCTTCCTTAGAACTGACATGTGGAAACTATTTATAACGAATTATCAGTTAATTGATTGATCACTACTTGTGAATTAAATCAAATTTAATTCACTCAACCTATCACTAGCTCATCTCTCAGTTAGAACTAGTTAAATTGATTTTAACTCAATTAATTGATTTAAATAATTACAACTCACAAATAATTGTAACTGGACCCCCTAAAATCATGGGAGAACTCTACATGCCTCCTCTCTGACCTCCAAATCGAATTTCCTAAGCTAACTAATTCTTCCTGACTCATTAACTAATGCAAGTTGTCATGAGATGAAATTACAATTTCTCTTCTAATTTAATTAAGGGAAAATTAAATCAGAATCCCCCATGGGTGCCGTTTCAACACTCCCTCTCAACAAGAAAGGGATTATCTTCTACCCAGATCTTGTCTCTGTGGAATTCTAATTTTCTTCTTGCCATCACCTTCATCAATATGTTTGCATCCTTCTCCTCCGTGGGAATGTGGTCTAATCACATAATTTTCCTCTGCACACAATCTCTGATATGGTGATATCAAATATCAATATGCGTGGACCTGTCATGAAAAACTAGATTAACCGAGATTTTGATGCAACTCTATTTATCACAATTTATCAATGTCAAATCCATCTTTTGACAAAAAAAACCAACAAGTATCTTCCTCATCCAGATGGCCTCGCATTATTCTTGACTAGCCGCCATGTACTCTGCCTCTACTAAACTGAGTGCAATTGATCTATGTTTCCTGCTGTACCAAGAAACTATTGTTGAGCCTATGCTAAAGATGCCTCCTGACGTTATCTTTCTGTCAGATGGAATCCCTACCAAATCTTCATCTATGAAGCCTCGAAGCCTCACTCACTTTTTTGTGTGTGTACCATATCCCATTCTCTATAGTTCCTTTGAGGTATCGCAACACATGCTTCCATGCCTTCCAAAAGAGCTTGGTAGGATTAACATAGCTTGAATAAGTTGGTTAACTGTGTAGCATATGTCTGGTCGTGTGTTCATCAAATACATGAGTGAACCCACAAGCTGTGTGTAAACAATATCACCCACTACTTCTCCTGAAGTAGCATACTTCTTCCTTTAGTTTCCTGCTAGAGGAGTCTCGATGGGTTTAATTCCCTCCATGTGGAACTTCCTAAGGATCTCATTGGCATAATTTCCCTGAGATACAAAAATCTCACCATCTCTTTTCCATATTTCCAATCCTAGGAAATAGTGCAAGAGCACCATGTCCTTCATCTCAAATTCTCTTGCAGTATCCTCTTTGCAAGACTTGATGATTTTCTCATCCCATGTCAATATCATATCATCGACATAAAGTACAATAATCAAAATCTTACCATATACCACAATATAATAAAGGTCCACATCCAATTCACTCTTGGTGAAGCCCAACCTGGTGAAATAGTTGTCGATCTTGGTGTACCAAGCATGAGGTGCTTGCTTTGCTTCAACCCATACAATGCTCTCTTTAGTTTGCACACATGTGAATCCTTGTCTAAGGTCTCAAAACATTATAGATCCTAAATGTACACCTATTCCTCAATAACTCCATTGAGAAAGTTTGTCTTTACATCCGTCAGATGTATGCCATCCCATCTGCGCTGAGAGTGCAAGGATGGATTTGATAGATGAGTACCTTGCGATTGGTGCAAAATTCTCATCATAGTCAATCCCCTCCACATGAGAGAATCCTATGGCTACAAATATTGCCTTATGCTTCCCCAAACTCCCATCTGCCACCTACTTCACCTTGTAGACCCACCTAGATCCTAAAACTGACTTCCCCATTGGTCTTGGGAAAACTTCCCATGCATTGTTTATGATAATGGATTCATACTTCTCAACCATGGCATCAACCCAAAACGGTTGCAACAATTATTCCTCGAAAGAGGATGGTTCTATCTCAATACCTTCGCTCATAATAGCCATGTATCTAGTGTACTGCTTTGGGGACCTTCTCTGCTTGCGTTGTGATGTGGGTGCTCCCACATTATCTCTCATATCTAGCAACAATATGTCACCCTCTCTATTGTGCTTCCTTCCATCTCTAGTGGATGGTTCTACATGAGTGGTTTCTACCACTCTCTGTTCCTCTGCTTGTGGTTTCTCCACATCACGAGGTTCTTATTTTGGAGCCAAGAGATCATCAAATACATCCAACTCAAGCTCCCTCTCAAGGGGAAATCACATGGCTTTCTCTTTATCAAATTTGACATCTCTTCGGACCACTGTCATCCTGTATGCTGGCAAGTACACCCAATAGTTGTGCGGTGTATCAATGTACCCCAAGAATATACCCAACTTTGTTGTTGGTTCTAGCTTCTTCCTGGCATCTTTGGTTACGTGGAAATAAATAGATGAACCAAAAATTTTAAAATATGACACATCTGGTATAATACCTGAAAAAACATCCTCTGGTGTACTCATCCCAAGTATCCTATGAGGACTTCTATTCTCGACAAAAACTATTATATTGCACGTTTCCACCCATAGATGCAACAGTAGGCCCTGATAATAAAACATAGCTCGTTCTGCTCCCACAATAGTTATATTCTTTCTTTTTGCAACCCCATTATGTTGTAGGTTATGAGGTGCTATCAATTCTCTTCGAATTCCTTCTTAGGCATAGAATTTTGTGAATTCATTAGAGATGTATTCTCCACCTTTGTCGCTCCTTGGAGCCTTCACCTTCTTCCTTGTATCTTTCTCGACAAGTTACTTGAACTCACAAAACTTGGAGAACGTCTGATCTTTCTTCTGCATGAATAAAATTCAACGCTTTCTTGAAAAATCATCAACAAAAATCACATAATACTTGTGTTTTTTTGTGGAAGTTATCAAGCATGGTCCACACATGTCTGAGTGAACTCTCTCAAGGATCGCCTCAGCCCAGCTTTCCTTATCGTGAAAGGTGGCTTTGGTATACTTCCCCAATATACACCCTTTTCATGTATCTCTTTGCGGAAGTGCACCCTTTGGAAGTCCTGTATAAATTTTTTGCATGATATTCAAAGTGTTCTGGTTTAGATGGCCCAATATCCTATGCCATAACTCACTGATGTCTTAGCTCTCCACCTTCTCTGCTTTCATGCTCAAGGAAACACAATATTCTACATCTAGTTTGTAAAGGTTCTTTACTTGAACCCCAATATTTTTCACTTGTGCCGTGCCTTTGTGACGAAGGAACGCCTTTCCTTCACTGAAGATCACATCATATCCACGATCTTCCAACATAGCAACAGAAACCAAATTATTCTTTAAACCAAGAACATACATGACATATTTTAATGTGATTGGATTACCTTGTTAGTGTCAGTCTAGTCATACTGCCATCAGTGATAAAAAATGCTCTTTCGCATTTTCATATTAGGAGTGTCATACCGAATAAATTTCACCATTCTGCTAGGTCATGGATTCATTGATGGTAGTTATTTTTTATTAGTTTTCTTTCATGAAATACTTGCTGATTTTCCTTTCTATGGTCTTGGGTCATGAGTCATTTTCACTTTCAAAATCATGTCATTAGGTCATAGGATGGGTCTCATTAGTTTATAGAGTCTCACCATGGTCAAATTAATGAGTCAAATGTCAATGAATATTAGCAAGGTCATGAGGAAGTCAATAAACTCAAAGTCACTACACCTTGAAGATCAAACATATATTTTATTCAGTTTGAAGTAATTTTCACCTCAAAACCATGTTTTGAGGTGAAAACATGATATTTTTCCTTTATTATCATTCATTATGTAATTATATATCATCATATGTAATACGTCACAATTCAGAAGCTGCCATCTACACAAAGTCATCATCTTGCATTCAGAGACGTTTTTCATAGCATGCTCAACACCAAATCATCTTCCAAGAAGATCCATCAGAAAGAGCTCGGAAAGAGCTTTCCAACGGTATATTACACTCTTAAAACTGACTTTTGGATTGAAATTTATGCTTAAGTGAAGTAAAATTCCCTATATCTTCAAATAATCACTATTTCCCATTTTTCCCTTAAAAATTTATGTTTAAAGTTGTAATATTTTCCTTATAAAAACCCATTTTCCCCTTCCGATTTACAAAATCACATTATAAATAATTTTAATACATATGCTATTTATTTTATAAACCACTTCCCCACCATACTATGGAAACTTTGTAATAAACTTTATAACAAAGTTTAATATTTAAAAATCCTTGACCCAAGT
This sequence comes from Pinus albicaulis, assembly GCA_034641835.2. Lineage (NCBI taxonomy): Eukaryota > Viridiplantae > Streptophyta > Pinopsida > Pinales > Pinaceae > Pinus > Pinus albicaulis. Next base: position 924,770,738 of record CM076579.1, read on the forward strand.
CCTTTCCAATCGCATCGCAAATTTTATAAACGCGCCTCGATTATCCCATCGCAAGAATTTCCGATGCGATTACATTGAATGGCTCCCGATCATAAACCTCTGATTGGCCCCGTCCGATGCGATCCCGACCATTGATCCGATTGCCAATAGGACGGCTCATATGCGATCGGGCCATCGCGATCGACGCTTTTCATTCCTCTCCTCCGATTGACCCCTCCCAACGGCCAACCTCTGATTAATCCTGTGCAGTCGATCTACCCCCGCCGATCCAACAGCTCCCAGTCCATCGCTAAATTGGCATCGACGTTTCACATATGTTGCACTCTGCTCCCATTTTACCTCCGATTCTGATTAACCCCAGGCCCACCATATAATGCTTCCACCCATTCGTGTCATCAGAGGCCTTTACCCTTTGTTAATCAAACTTTGTTTTTATTTAATTTACAAAGGTTTTCCCCTTCGATCATCCCAATCGCATCGGCAAAGTTGTGTCATGTTCTGCCCCACCCCCCGATCCCCGATTGCGATCACTGTGTATCCATCGCAGATATGTATTTAAAAGGGTTTGGTTATATGCATTTCAAAGGTTTTGTTACATATTATGTTCCCTCCTCACCTTCCAATTGCGATTATAATGTGGGTCCCACCTCCTTCCCTTCCCTTTTTCCCATTCAAAAGAATTAATTTCCCTTCACTAAGAGTATAATTTTATTTCAGTTTTATTTAAAAAAGAATTTTATTGAAAAGTCAGTTTTATTCAAACGAATAATGGAAAGCAAAGAAAACAGTCAACTGGCCGAGAGCTAATTAAAACAAAGATATTTACAGCAGCAAAGAAATAGGATCGGATTGCCTACTTTTCCTTCAGTGAATTTTCAAGAGGTCAAAAAAGTATCGATGTCCCTTATTTTTAGGGGCAAATTGTTGTATTTCTTTTCTATGATTGCCCTTCAGTTTTTGAGTTGTTAGAACAAATCCCTTTTTCTATGGATCTATGCTCACACATTTCAGTGTATTTAATGTAATTGTAAATCATTTGTAAAGGAGTCTGAAGTTTGTAATTTAACAGTAGGGGAATAGTGTGGAAGAACATTGTGCCCTCCATTGTAAAGTTGATAGGGAATTAATAAGAGATGCAGCTCTGATTTGTGGGATCCATGTGGTATGAGATTTAGCATTTGTTTTTCTCCTTTGTTTCATATGTAAATTTTTATGTTTCACCTCTCATACATAAACATTTCCTTTTGAATGTTTTCAAGATAAAAAGGTAGGATCCATTTTCATGCCCTGCCTTGGGAAATCATTCATTATCTGTGTTTTTCTTTTGTTTGAAAATGATCCATTATTTGTGCCCTTTTCAGCTTCTCACCAGTCCTTTCATCCCATCTTTATTGAACTTTAATTTCTAAATTCCCTGCCCACCTTGCCCCATGAAATACCCTGTGTCCTGATTTAATTCCTAGTTTCATACTGTCCTATTTAATCCCACACATCCTGAAATTCATTCATTTTATTAAAACCTTTTCCCATCATTTTAACTAGCCTAATATTAGTCCACTATTGTGTTTTATTGCATATCTATCCTTACAGAGAGAGCCCTCTCCTGTCCTTGTAGGGCTAGCTACAAGGCTGAGCGTGGTTTAGTTGTTACCCTGTTTTCCCTTTTCACCCTGGGGTCCAATTCAGGTGCTAACATCTCTGGCGACCATACTGGGGAATATCTTGATCTGACTATCTGCGAGCGCATGTTCTCAGATTTTGAAATGACTGTGTTTATTCTATTTTGAAGAAATATTGAAACAGAGGCGCTTTAGAAAGCGAGGCATACTCAGGTGGTGTTTTATAAAAAAATATTGAGAGACCCTACCTAAGGTTAAAAAACCTTGGTTACATTGAATGCAACACTTTTCAGGAAATATTTGTAATTGAAGTTAAAGCTTGGTTTATTTTCCAATGGAGGAACAATATAGTGGGACCCAACAGTAAGTTAACGTGTGGAGTTAAAGCGTTTAACCATAGTTAAAGCTCGGTTTGATTTACCACCAGCAGGTTTTGCAAACCAAAACCATCCATTTCACGCTGCTTTTGCCCTGGAGAAAAAATACTCCAGAAAAACGCGATCTAGTTATATTCGGGCACGTCATCACTCCAAAACCGCCCATTTCACGCAGCTCTTAGCTATTAAGCTTTGACCTCTGAAAAAACGCGAAATCAACAAGGATCGTCCGATTCGAAGAGCACTAGATCTGATGGAAATCGTGTGCCTAGAAGCACGGGTGATAAATCAAGGTACTATCCAATGCTTTTATGTTATTATACGTCTATTTTATTCATAAAAGGTGAAAAGTGGACATGTGGGCCCCTCCTGAATAAAATATATGTCGCATTGATTAAAAAAGAACATAAGTTCCAAAAGATTTAAAAGGAGCGCGCCATTGTTATGAAGTGTTGATATTTTGATCGAAGTAATAAGGTTTGCTCAGAATTTTTTAATGTGTTCCCTAATATCACATTAAATTACAAATATTTGTTCAAAGGTCGGGGTATTTTTTCACGGCGAAACATTATTAAGAGTGCTGTTGGAAAAGAACATAACTACAGCCACTTATTCCGGTCACATATTTCTGATAAAAGAGCATAAAGGTCATATCACCCCAGCAAATGTTTTCTTGTAAATGATTTTCAGAGTCTGTTAGGCTGAAATAAATTTTTGTACAGTAGAAAATTACACACATTGGCTTCAAGGAGATACACCAGGGCTAATCCAGATCCAAATCCTCCCCCTGTGTTTGAAAATCCGAATCTTATCCCAAGAATTGTCAGAAGACAAGAAGGATCATTAAGTCCCAGAACTGTCTTTAGATCTTATACTTGGCCCAGTGAGTGGTTTTTTGTAGAATATTTTTCTTTGGATGAGAATTTTGAGCTTTATTTATTTAGAAATAAATCTGAAACTGACATTGATGATACAGTTTTAGATCCTGAGTTCCTTTTAGATATTGAAGTCCAAAGAGCAAATTCCTCCATTAACAATTACATTTCGAATTCTCCTCAGTCTATCACTGCAAATAATATTCTTGAGCCTTCAGAATCTTCAAGAACAACATTCCCTCCTCCCACTTCATCACCATCCCCTTCAGTCAATTCCCAATTATCATCTCCTACAACAACACCTCCATTAAATCCCAGAAATACAAACACTGTGGTAAATCCACCCAGAGTTATGGCTGCTTGGTATGCACCCCTGGTTTTAGCTCAGGTTCTCAATGATATGCCTGCTGACTATCAAAGAAAAATTCCCATATTTGATGCCATCCAGAGCATTACAACCCAGCAGCATGTCGATAAAATGAATGACTTTTTTGATCTACATGAGGTGGAAGCAGAGAATGTAACTAACAGATTGTTTGTTCAAAGCTTCGGAGGTGAAGTTAGGAAATGGTTTAGAGCCTTACCAGTAGGCTCAATTCACACTTTGCAAGAGTTGCACACACATTTTTTAGACCGGTGGGAGCTAAAAAAGAGCCCACTCCAAATTTTGTCTGAATATGAGAATACTAAGAGAAATGTGGGTGAAACTGTGCAATAATATTGTTTAAGATTCAATGTTGTATATAACGCTATTCCAGCTAACCTAAAACCTCTTTTGGGATTAGCATTACTAAAATTTCCAGATGGTTTTGATGCCGATATGGCCTACGAGTTGCGTGAAAGAGATCCTTCTTCACTTGAAGACATGCAAAAGATAGCAGTAAGCGTTGAAGCTAATATTCTGGCTAAAAGAGCACGAGCCAGAGCTGAGAAAAGAGTCACAGTAAAAGAGGAGGCCTCTCCTTCACACAGCAAAATGGACACTCTGATCAAAACAGTGGAAAAAATGGTTGATAGGTTAACCATTGCAAATAGACTTGAGCCTCAAATAAGAAATCCAAATTTTAGAGGGCAGCAGCCCCAATTTAGAATTAAATAGAGAGAGCAAAGAGCGCAGGACCAAGCAGCGCCACCACAGCAGCAGGTTAAAACACCATTGCAGCAGAACTAAGTGCAAGGGATAGAATCAGATGACGATGATCTTGTGATTGAGGCTAATCACTTTTTCACAGCTGATGGTGCACCAATTTTCCTCGCAGAAGATGAAGAATACACAGTGGCAACTCCAGACATTCAAAAAGACCAAAATTTCATTTTCACCAATGACACAGTACTGGAAGAACAATCCGATGATTACCAGAGAGGATATATGAATGCTATGTCGGCTCAGCAAAGGTAGTACTCTTTAAGGAACATAGATGTTACAATCAGTCGCATTCAGAAAAGATAATAACTTCAAATGAAGAATGATGCACAGAAGAAAGGAAAAGAGCCGGCCGATCCATCCTCCAGCAAAGCACTTGCAACTACTAATACAAAAAATGAAAAGAATCAACAGAGCGCATTAAAGAAACAAACAGAGAAGAAAGACCCTCCCATTAAGGAGGTAGAAAAAGCTCCCTCCTTTAATTTAGAAAATGAAATTTCTAAACTGAAAGTGTCTATGCCCCTCACAGAGTTGGTGAAGAATAGTGCATATAAAGGTCAAGTGTCTAAAGTCTTGCAAATAGACTCTATTTCTGATATGGTTAATGTAGAAGATGACTAACCTGAACTTATTTTTGGTCTAGCCACTGAAGAATCTGAAGAAAATCAAGTCCCTCCCTTTTACCTGAGTCTTAGAGTACATGAGTTCATCTTGCATAATGCTATGTTGGACTCTGGAGCCTCACATAATTTGATGCCCAAAGTTGTCATGGAGAAGCTAGGACTTGATATTACTCGAAAATATCATGATTTGTATTCTTTTGACTCAAGTAGGGTCCATTGTATCGGTCTTATCAAAGACTTGGTAGTGTATTTAGATCAGATTCTAGCAAAGAATGTCTTGATGGATGTAGTTGTTGTTGATGTCCCACCAAGGTTTGGAATGCTTCTATCTAGGTCTTGGGGTGAAAAAATCAAGGGACCTATGCAACTTGACTTCTCTTGTGCCACTATCCCTATATTTGGCCAGTTGAGAAATTTATATAGGGAAAAAAAAATGAAATATATGATTACTAGCAAAGAGAAGCCAGTAAACCATCCCATTAATGCTGTCCACACAGATTTGGAGTCTTTTGTCTTGTATTCTGATGGTGCTTTAAATGATGAGAATGTTCAGTTGGTACAAGTAGATGAAATACCTGAGATTTCAGAGAATTTTAGAGAAGTACTCAAACAAGAAAAAGACAAAGCAGTAAGCACTTATGAGTCTCCTGCCTGCCAGCAGCAAAAAGACAGTGAAAGGCCAGAAATCAGCCAAGGTAAAGAGGAGGAAGGAACAAAATTCCAGCATCTACAGGAAGAAGAAGAAGGCCTGTGGAGCATGGATTTTGATGGAGCTGTTGGTAAGGATGGAGCTGGTATTGGAATATGGATTAGGAGCCCTGTTTTCCATCCTGAAAAGGTTCCCAACAATGTTAGAGTTTGTGCTTATAAGTTGGTTTTTGATTTCTCTAACAATGAAGCAGAGTATGAGGCTTTGATTGCAGGTCTCAAAATTTTGAAGAAGCTGAATGCAAAAAGGATTTCTGTGTATGGCGACTCCGAGCTGATAATTAAATAGGTGAAGGGATAATACCAAGCTAAACATCCAAGATTGAGGGCATATAGAAATGCAGTCTTGGACATTTTGAAGAAATTCCCAGAGTATACTTTGACAACAGTGCCCAGGATGCAGAACCTCATTGCTGATTCACTTGCCACTACTGCAAGAAACTTGAAGATTCCGATGAACTCTAGCAATAAGTTTGAGATCTATGTCAAACATAGGCCTGTTGTTCCGGACAATTTAAGGTATTGGAAAGTATTTTGGGATGATAATGAAATTAATGCATTTTTGCAGGGTGATGGAAAATTCAAAGACACTCCAATAGAAGGTGAGTGTGAGGTTGATGATCAGGAGTTGGAAACAAATCAGATGGACATATTGCAGCTGAAGGATAATGTGATTCCTAGAGGTCTCATACCTCTATAGGAGCTTTTTGACTAGGATGATGTTGCAAAGAAGCCAAGCTTGGTGCCCACCAAGAAAGGAGTTGAAGATGTGAATCTTGGAACACCTGACCAACCCAAGTTCGTGCAATTGTCAAAGACATTATCCCCTGAGGTAAAGGAGAAGTATGTTAAGTTTCTTTCTGAATTTTCTGATTTATTTGCATGGGATTATTCAGATTTGAAAGTGTATGATAAGAACATAATCCAACATACTATTCCTATTACGCCGGATCAGAAGCCTTTCAGATAGAAGCTGAGAAGAATAAATCCAAAGCTACTGCCATGCATCGAAAAGGAGGTAAATAGCCTGTACAAAGCAGGTATCATGGTTCCTATTAGATTTTCTGACTGAATTTCAAATTTGGTCCCAGTGCATAAGAAGACTGGAGAAACAAGATTGTGTATAGATTTTCAGAACTTGAATAAGGCATCCTTAAAGGATAATTATCCACTTCCGAAAATGGACCATATTCTACAGAGAGTAGTTGGAGCATCCAGGATGTCACTACTTGATGGCTACTTAGGCTACAACCAGATCTTGGTGCATGAGAAGGACCAAGATAAAACTGCCTTCACAACACCCTGGGGAACCTTTCGATATGCTAAAATGCCATTCAGACTAAAGAACGCTAGAGCCACATTCCAGTGTGCAATGGAAATTTCTTTCGCAAATGAAAAATATGCTTTTCTTTTTGTTTATTTGGATGATTTGACAGTGTTTTCAGGATCAGATGATGAGCATTTGCACCATTTAAGAGTGGTTTTTCAGCGATGCAGAAAATTTGGGATTTCTATCAATCCAAAGAAGAGTATTTTTGCCATGGATGAAGGCAATTTTCTCGGGAATATCATCTCTAAAGATGGCATCCGCATTGATCCAGCTATAGTGGAGGAAATTTAGCATATAGATCTTCCACGGAACAAGAAAGAGATTCAGGCCTTCAATGGTAAGATGAATTTTTTGCGCAGATTTATACCTAACTTGGCTGAACATCTGAGAGAAACGACCAATATGTTGAATAATGAAAGCACTGTTAAATGGAGTGAGGAGGCCATCAAGTCATTCAATTTGGTAAAGTTTTCTTTGTCCAATGCTCCAGTTTTGATCAGTCCCGACTATACTCAAGATTTTATTATTTTTTCATTTGCATCTGAGCATACTATGGCTGCTGTTTTAATGCAAAAGAGAGATGAGGTAGAAAATCCAATTTCCTTTTTTAGGAGGACTATTAGAGATGCTGCTTTAAGGTATAATATTATTGAAAAACAAGCATTGGCCCTAATCAAGGCATTGAAGTATTTTAGGGTCTATATTCTACATTCGCATACTATAGCATATGTCCCTAACGCAGCAGTGAAGGATGTCTTGATGCAAACTGATCCAGAAGGTCGAAGAGGTAAATGGATAGCAGCTATGTTGGAATATGACTTAGAGATAAAGCCTACGAAGTTGATTAAAGGCCAAGGCTTGGTGAAATTGATAGCCCAATCAAATCTGCGTGCCCTGGATATAAACCTTATAACAACAGTGGCAGAAGATGAAGATGAAGGTTTGCTAGTTCCTATTTCAGATATTTTTCTGCAGTCTCCTTGGTATTCTGATATTGTTTATGTTCTTCAGCATTTGTCACCTCCTATAGGCATGTCTAAGAGTAAAATTAGGTCTTTGAAACTCAAATCTGCTAAATACTGCATTTTAAACAATGCTCTATATTGGAAAGATATAGGAGGTGTTTTGCTCAATTTTCTGGTAGAGGAAGAAGCTCAGAAAGTAATGCATGATTTTCATAAAGGTGACTGTGGTGGTCACTTGTTCTGGAAGACTACAGCCAATAAGGTATTGAGAGCAGGGTATTATTGACCCACATTGTTTTCTAATTTATACAAAATAGTGATGAATTGTCATGAATGCCAAATTTTCCAAGGAAAGAATAAATTTCTTCCGCTTCCTTTGAAACCAGTTTCAGTGAACGCACCTTTTCAGTAGTGGGGGCTCAATTTCATAGGAGAAATACATCCTGCATCCTCAGCACAGCACCGATGGATACTGACAGGGACATATTACTTTACGAAATGGATCGAGGCCGTCCCAGCGAGGCAAGAAATAGACACGGTAATTATTCAATTCCTAGAGTCGGATATATTATCTCGTTTTGGCTGCCCTTGTAAAATTGTAGCAGACAACGCAGAAGCGTTCCGATCCAAGAAAATGGTCGATTTTGTGACAAATATAATATCGCATTGGGCCACTCCACAGTGTATTATCCACAAGGCAATGGCCTAGCAGAGTCATTGAACAAATAATTGATGAATATAATTAAGAAAATGCTAGAGGAAAACAAAAGAAATTGGCACCGAAAGCTCATCAATGCACTGTGGGCAGACAGAGTTAGCAGTAAAAAATCAATAGGTATGTCTCCTTTTGAATTAGTTTATGGAAATGATGCTGTCTTTCCCACATCTCTTACAATCCCAGTTATGAAATTATTACAATAAATTGGCAGCGAAGATGATGACAACCAGCAAAGGATCAACCAGATGATCCACCTTCAGCAAACAAGAGAAGAAGTGTCACAGAATGCGATTCAGTTGCGGGAGAAGATTAAAAAGATCTATGACCGAAAGAATAAAGCAGAGAAGTTTCAGCTGGATGATGTAGTATTGAAATGGGATGTAAGGAATGAAGACAAAGGGAAGCACGGTAAGTTTGACAACCTTTGGAAAGGGCCATACAGAATTTCAGCATACAGGGGACATAATGCCTTCTTGATTTTAGAATTGGATGGCCAGGATTTCCCTAGAGGAGCAGTAAATGGTAGGCTTTTGAAGCACTACCATTGTTGAAGACAAAGGATCAAAATCTATGTTATCATCATTATATATACCATGTTATTTTTATCAGAGTTCAAAGTACACAGTCATTTGAGTTTGGGGCCTGAGGTGAAGGCTATAAAACTTGGATGACATGTGTATGGTTTGGTTTTATTTCAATTTTCAGTCTTAGTCTTGAGTCAGAATCAGTTTTCATTTGTGTCAGTTTTCAGCATTTTTGACTCCATGCCCAAATGGATAAGGCTACTTGGTCTACGGTGTTCTTGGCACCTCTAAGGAGCTACCATCCCCATTGGAGCCAATGTTAGTGTCAGTCTAGTCATACTGCCATCAGTGATCAAAACTGCTCTTTCGCATTTGCATATTAGGAGTCTCATATAGAATAAATTTCACCATTCCATGAGGTCATCGATTCATTGATGGTAGTAATTTTTTATCAGTTTTCTTTCATGAAATACTTGCTGATTTTCCTTTCTATGGTCTTGGGTCATGAGTCATTTTCACTTTCAAAATCATGTCATTAGGTCATAGGATGGGTCTCATTAGTTTATAGGGTCTCACCATGGTCAAATTAATGAGTCAAATGTCAATGAATATTAGTAAGGTCATGAGGAAGTCAATAAACTCAAAGTCACTGCACCTTGAAGATCAAAGATATATTTTATTTAGTTTGAAGTAATTTTCACCTCAAAACCATGTTTTGAGGTGAAAACATGATATTTTTCCTTTATTATCATTCATTATGTAATTCTATATCATCATATGTAATAAGTCACAATTCAGAAGCTGCCATCTCCACAAAGTCATCATCCGTCCTTCAGAGAATTTTATCACAACATGCTCAGTGCCAAATCATCTTCCAAGAAGATCCATCAGAAAGAGCCCGGAAAGAGCTTTCCAATGGTATATTACACTCTTAAAAATGACTTCTGGATTGAAATTTATGCTTAAGTGAAGTAAAATTCTCTATATCTTTAAATAATCCATATTTCCCATTTTTCCCTTAAAACTTTATGTTTAAAGTTTTAATATTTTTATTATAAAAACCCATTTTCCCCTTCCGATTTACAAAATTGCATTATAAATCATTTTAATACATATGCGATTTATTTTATACACCACTTCCCCACCATACTATGGAAACTTTGTAATAAACTTTATAACAAAGTTTAATATTTAAAAAGCCCCGACCCAAGTCCTTTCCAATCGCATCGCAACTTTTATAAACGTGCCTCGATTAGCCCATCACAATAATTTCCGATGTGATTACATCGAATGGCTCCCGATCATAAACCTTTGATTGGCCCCGCCCGATGCGATCCTGACCGTTGATCCGATTGCTAATTGGACGACTCATATGCGATCGGGCCATCGCGATTGGCGCTTTTCATTCCTCTCCTCTGATTGACCCCTCCCGATGGCCAACCCCCGATTAATCCTGTGCCATCGATCTACCCCCACCGATCCAATGGCTCATAGTCCATCGCTAAATCGGCATCGGTGTTTCACATATGTTGCACTCCGCTCCCCTTTTACCTCCGATTCCGATTGACCCCGGGCCCACCATATAATAATTTTGCCCATTTGTGTCATCAGAGGCCTTTACCCTTTGTTAATAAAACTTTTTTTTTATTTAATTTACAAAGGTTTTCCCCTCTGCTCATCCCAATTGCATCGGCAAAGTTGTGTCATGTTCCGCCCCACCCCCCGATCCCCGATTGCGATCACTGTGTATCCATCGTAGAGATGTATTTCAAAGGGTTTGGTTATATGCATTTCAAATGTTTTGTTACATATTATGTTCCCTCCTCACCTTCTGATTGCGATTATAATGCGGGTCCTGCCTCCTTCCCTTCCCTTTTTCCCATTCAAAAGAATTAATTTCCCTTCACTAAGAGTATAATTTCATTTCAGTTTTATTTCAAAAAGCATTTAATTGAAATGTTAGTTTTATTCAAATGAATAATGGAAAGCAAAGCAAACAGTCAGCTGGCAGAGAGCTAATTAAAACAAAGATATCTATAACAGCAAAGAAATAGGATCGGATTACCTACTTTTCCTTCAGTGAATTTTCAAGAGGTCAAAAAAGTATCATTGTCCCTTATTTTTATGGGCAGATTGTTGTATTTCTTTTCTATGATTGCACTTCAGTTTTTGAGCTGTTAGAACAACTCCCTTTTTCTGTGGATCTATGCTCCCACATTTTAGTGTATTTAATGTAATTGTAAATCATTTGTAAAGGAGTCTAAATTTTGTAATTCAGCAGTAGGGGAATAGTGTGGAAGAACATTATGCCCTCCATTGTAAAGTTGACAGGGAATTAATAAGAGATGCAGCTCTGATTTGTGGGATCCATGTGGTATGAGATTTAGCATTTGTTTTTCTCCTTTGTTTCATATGTAAATTGTTATGTTTTACCTCTCATACATAAACATTTCCTTTTGAATGTTTTCAAGATAGAAAGGTAGGATCCATTTTCATGCCCTGCCTTGGGAAATCATTCATTATCTGTGTTTTTTTTCTGTTTGAAAAGGATCCATTATTTGTGCCCTTTTCAACTTCTCACCAGTCCTTTCATCCCATCTTTATTTAACTTTAATTGCTAAATTTCCTGGCCACCTTGCCCCATGAAATACCCCGTGTCCTGATTTAATTCCCAGTTTCATACTGTCCTATTTAATCCCACACATCCCTGAAATTCATTCATTTTATTAAAACCTTTTCCCATCATTTTACCTAGCCTAATATCAGTCCACTATTGTGTTTTATTGCATATCTATCCTTACAGAGAGATCCCTCTCATGTCCTTGTAGGGCTAGCTACAAGGCTGAGCGTGGTTTAGTTGTTACCCTATTTGCCCTTTTCACCCTGGGGTCCAATTCGGGTGCTAACATACCTGACACCCTTTGAAAGGTAATTGTACCTATATAGGTAGCGCTATACCTCTCTTCATCTCCTATCTTGGTGTGCATGTGGAGATCCTTCTCCTCCATGCGACAAAATAATTATTTGTTTTCGTTCATATAGAACGAAGCTCCACTATCCATGTACCACACAGAACCCATCCATGATGAAAACATGCATTCAATGAGAGTTAAATCCAAATCGAACTATGAATAAAGTGCTTCACATGTTTCTCCTCCTAAGGCCTTCTTGTTGGTATTATTTTGTGGACAATTTGTGGCATAGTGTCTATGCTCATGACAGTGAAAAAATTTCACCTTTGACAAGTCTCGCTTCTTTCCTACCTTTTCAGACTCTAATTTGGAATGGGACGCCTTCCCTTTCCCTTTATTTGCCTTTCCATCCAAGGCACAATTATCCTCATCATTGGTCTTTGATGATGATCCATCTCTGGTGCTCTGCCAAATCTCTTATTGTACCAAGTTGGACCTTAATCACTCCCATTCTAGTATTTTTTCCCTCCCATTCATAGATTCCTGGTAGCTATGCCAGCTCTTGGGAAGGCTAGAAGAGACAGGCTCACCAAATCATTCTGGGAAACTGTTATCCCAACACTTGCAAGCTCATCTCGACATTGAGTGAAAATCATCAAATATTTTTGGATCGCGTCGCCCTTCTCCATCTTGATATTTTTGAGCCTGTATTTCAACGCCAAATTATTGTGTTCGATGTTATTCTAAAACACATCTGTCAATGAATTCCACATAACATATGGAGTATCCTTCCCATGGAGACTAGGGAAAATTTCAAGGATGGAAATTTATCTTAAAGTTTAGAAACCTTGGCGAATCTTACGAGTCTTTAATATGTAGACTCTAAAATGTTTGGTGATTTTTTTTAAAGGTATCAAAATTTCTAATGACTTAATATAGTCTCTATAATTGTTTGGCGATTTTTAGGATAACATAATTTTATACTATAAAATTTGGGCAAATCACTTTTAGAAAAAAATGGAAATTGACGAATATTTTTTTTGGAAAAACCATGGAAAATTAGCCCACTTGTGAATATTAGCCCCTAAAATTTTCCATGATGGAGACTCGAGAAAATATGATCTTGAACTCCCTCTAGCGAGTTCCTTCTCGCCTTTGCTACATTATTTTTCCATGCATCAAGAAGTTAAGCATCTGTTGCTACAGGCTGGGGAAGATCATTGTTTATGAAGGCCTTCATTCTGTTGTCCTCGAGCATTGCCTCCATCATGTCGTTCCATCTATGTAATTCAAGTTTCCATCAAGGGCATATTCGAGTCTCAAGCCACTGAAATACATCTTGATCTATTGCTCAGTCCTGAAGAATAGATTGGAAAATTTGATGTACCTATTCAAAACAAAATTTGGTTCTTCTTTTCTATTGTGATTCCTGATGCTTTGATACCATGTAGAAATTATCGAAAGGGATTCAATATGATCTTATAATGTACTAAAACAAAATATTGAATCCTTATACAATTTGCCGAAACCAAATACGATCGCATAATCACATAACAAGTAAGAGAAAGAAATAATCAATCGCACAACACAAGATGTATTTGGGGAAAGAAACAGCTCAAAACCCCGATATTTGTATATTGTATAAAGTAAATACCATGAAACAAAACAATGATTTTGTCTTTCTAAGAAACCTCTGCACTCTGTTGATTGTCTCACTCTGATTTGGCAAAATCAGTCAAATACTTACCCAATTATCAGCCTTTTTCTGAATAGCCTTTCTCACCCATTCTTGGAGGATTTGTGGCCCTATTAAATAGGAAATTCCCAATAATTGATTGTGTAATTCATCCAAGGCTTCCTGATGACCTCATACATGACTTATACATTTTTTTAATTATACAACTGATAGTTATCTTCCCTTTAACCTCAAAATCGACTGGGCCTTCCTTAGAACTGACATCCAACAACTATTTATAGTGAATTATAAATTAAATGATTTTTCACTACTTGTGAATTGAATTAGATTTAATTCACTCGACCTATCACTAGCGCATCTCTCAGTTAGAACTAGTTAAATAGATTTTAACTCAATTAATTGAGTTAAATAATTACAAATCATAGATAACTATAATTGGAACCCGTAAAATCATGGGAGAACTCTGCATGCCTCCTCTCTAACCTCCAACTCAAATTTCCTAAGCTAGCTAAGCCTTCCTCACTCAGTTAACTAATACAATTTTCATGTGATGAAATTACAATTTATCTTCCAATTTAATTAAGGGGAAAAAAAATGAGAAGCCCCCTTTGGGGGCCATTTCAATAGAATTCAAGTTACCTAACTATGGTGGAGATTCCAAGGCACTATAACATTAGTTCTAGACTAGTCTTGAGTGTACATGTGTTGCATGCAGTCAAAGATCTAACATTTGTAATTGCAGAAAAATTCCTAAAAAATAGGAGCCTAATTCCTCAATATTTATGTAAGGAAATATAAGTTTGATGGAGGCATAAAGTGGCTAAGTGCTGGCCAGAGGTCCTCAGTCAATAGTGAGAACAATTATTCTTTTACAGGTTGAGCTCAGAGCTGGAGCTAGCAATTGTAATATTTTCTCTATTCAACTGGTTAATGCAAAGAGGATTGAGGGGTTTTTCCAAGTTGGGTTCCCCTATAAATCATTGTCTACTTGTGGTTTTTCTCATTGCATGTATATGAGTTTTGTTCTAAATTGTGATTTCCATTCCGCATATTAGTAGAGTAGAATTGTGTCTCTTGATTTTAGTTTAATTTCTTGAGTTGTTTCAATTCTATCACCAAATTCTACATAGAATGAATTATCCTCTCCTTTATTTATATGAGGAGGATGACATATAATTAGCCTAATAAACCCCTAAAATTTTTTGATGACAACATAGTCTTGGGTTACAATTGAACCCATTATATCCAATCATAAATGCTTAAATAAGCCCACATGTGTGAGCCACTAAGCTTCTAGGGATGATGCCATGCATAAAATAGCCTCCAAGTGCCATGTCTAAGGGCTATAATGTGGCAAATGTGATGTATAAGCATGTAAAAATAAATATTTGAGGGTTGGCCCTCAAATCTACTTCAATGGAACCTTATGGCCCAAGATCTAGCTGGGACACCACAATGTGGTCTATGTGGGTATCCAACCACTCAAAAAATCCATATTTTCTCCAAAGTGTAGGGCTCTCCAAGTGAAACTAGCCCTCTCTAGTCTCTGAAGGTAAGACCATCCTCATCTAGGACCTAAATCAGCTACCATATATCATTTGGTTCCAAGCCTAACCTGGGGGCATGCTGGGTCTCGGTGTGTCATCCTAAAGAATCATCAAATCTGGTGCAAAGTGGTACAATTTCCTGGGTGTGGAAGGTGCTTTGGAACATGTGTGATATGGTGTTACTACTAGGAGGCCCAATAGTCTCAATGTTTCACCTTTGTGCTAATATACTTTTTTAATGGCTTGGGTACATGTGAAAATGTGCCCAAGACATGGGTTTTTGAACCATGTGACAATCACAACACAGATTCTAGGGAAAGGAAACAATCATTAGGGACAAAAATAATTATTGCATCTAAGTGAACCAAGATTTAGTTCCATGGGATATTTAATACTTCATATAAGGATCCATTTCCAAAATGAATGCTTTGAACTTGAAATGGTGTTTTCTTGCTAGGTAGGAGTGGCTAAAGTACAACCCTAATAAGTGTTTCAAACCCCTAATGGGAAGCAAAATTTCCTTAGTCTACCCTTCAGTTGATAAGTGTTAGTGAATAATAATAATGGTGACGAAGGGGATAAGACTTCATGGCCAAGTGTCATGTTCAAAAGGATCAACTAATGCAGGTATCCACATCCTAAGTGTATATATGTGAGGAGGGAGAAATCATGGATGCATGAGTTACCAACTCGGTCATTGTTTTTTCACTGCACTTGTGCGCCTTTTAATTTTCTTGATTTTTCTATGTTTTAAAACTCATAGCTCAAGGGTTAGATATTGCTTTGAATTATATATAAATTGTATTACCCCTTAATGATGAGTATATCTATCACTCATCAGGGGTGGGACATGCAAGGGTTAATTTTTATGATGTAATGGAGCGACATGTGCTCAGGAACTGGGTGATGGCCATAATGAGTGAGGTAGAGCTCATATTAGGATTTTTACCACGCGCTAATTTGTATGTCCCTAGACATACTTTGCATTTTGATATTTCCTTTGATTTTGTTGTGGCCATGATATGTTCTTTCTGTTTCTTTTAGCTACATCGACCTCCTAGGGAAAATTTTATGGGTCGTACACAAGTATGTGGATAGATGGGTTCCAAATCCAAAAGAACCAATGGCTGGTTGAACTTGAATAATGGAGGTGAGATATTTGCTTGTAATGTATGAAGGAAAGTGTTGTGTATTACATAGGGATAAATAGAACTATGTTATCTCAATCAAGGCTTTCCAAGTAGTGCCCCTCCTATACCCATTCGCCCATTAATGGAGGTATCACTAACCTAGGAACAAAGATTAACCCCTTATCTAAGGTGAGAGAATAAGATCATAGTCAAATCCCATCCTTCTTCCATATTGTTAGCGATGGAATCAACACTTGGATTGTGACAAGCGCCTGACCAAACACATCTTAAGCTCAAGGGATTTTCTTATGACTTGATTTAGTTTTTTGGAAAGTGGTTGGAAATCACTCACACTAAAAAGGGTTTTGAACAAATAAGAATCTCTCACACATATTAGGGAAATGGTGCATAATGTGGTAGCAAGGTTTCGTTTGTAGCTTTATGGTTAGAAAAATGGAAGATAAATAGTAGATGTGTAAAAAAGAAGTCCATTGTTAAGAGGAAGGGGTGACACAAATTATAGACCTGAAATGTATAGTGAAAGAAATATTTAAAAGACTTACAAGAGTCTCACTCTACATTTAAAGGATCCCATTACATAGAATGCTTCCAACTAACATGACCTCATTAATTAGGAATGCTTGATAAATCAAGACTGAAAAAAACATATAATCATGTATGTTAGATCAAAAGACTTATAAGAGTATGAGACATGATTTAATTCAACCTCAAAGAATTCTTACGAACTATCTTCAATTCATACTGAATCAAGAATTCTTGATAAAAAAAGACTTAAAAAAACAGAGTAATATGTCATAAAGGTTCACAATACTAATAAAAACATGAGATATAACTGTGTAAATAATAATCTCGAATGGAATTGTAAATTATGGTAACACATAAAGAGATTAACAATACACACACCATACAATTTGTGAGTCCTCAAGAGTGCCTCTAGATATATTATATGTCCAAAAATGTACAACACAATATGCAATGAAATAGACAACCAAAAACCCTTTCTTCCTTGCCTTACATATTATATATACAAAAAAGGAGTTTTGATAAAGCCTCCATAAAAAATGCAATTCGGTTTTAGAGACTTTATACAATCCTCTACATATAGTAGGGCTTATCTTAAACATAACAAAAAAGTAGACTAAAATACAATTGAAGATAGAACATGAAAGTATGGAGCTCGAAGTGACTGAGTTGAGGTGGCTGAGTGCTCCTCGTTCTGTGGAAAAACTATCTCCACAAAAAGTGAAAATGCCAACTGAAAAGGACACCTGGACCCTTATATGCAAAAGTGTAGGAGTAACCAATTGAAATGTCATCTAGAAGATAGCTTGATTAGATGACACTTGGAAAAATACCATTACCATTGAGGCTACATTCTCTTTATCATCATTTAGTGTCATTCTTTTGAAAATAGAACCAAAAAGTAACCTTTTCTCCTCCTTATACAAAATCCAAAAATAATAGCTACTTTCCAGAAAAGGGTAGTTATATATGAAAATATTGTGTATAAGCCGAAAATGACACGATTCTTCAGATTTTCATGGTTTTGTACATTCAATCATCAGATATCTAGTATAGAAGCAAAAAAATTGATAGCTTTTGCCTTGGTGACCCTCTTGTTTGGCTTTATTTTCTGTACTTTCTTTTTCTATTGAATCTTCTTCTTCCTTGGTTCATTCTTTGGGCTTTCATATATGTTTATTATTTCATCCCTGAAAGCAGGGTTGGATTTGAGTTTTCTTGCTAGTCTAAGCTTATTCTTTAGTCTGGTGTGAGGCCTTTGAATGTATGGGTTTGGAATGTATAAATGCCTCTTTTTCCCATGTGTAACTTTGCTTGACTGTCCTTCTTCAAACCATGACTCACTAAATAGATAAGTAAATATGAGAAATGGTAGGTTCTTCTACTGTAATGGTCTCTGAAACTTTTATTTTCCCCTTTTTGACTGAGGAAAAGACTTTTGCAAGTGTAGGCTCCTCTGGTGTTGGAGTAACTTTGTTTTCTTGATTCTCCTGTCTAGCCTCTAGAATAGGGCTTAGTGTCAAGATTTTAGGGCTGAATTCCACTGAAGGTCCCTCTGTCATAATAATTTTTCTCTTGCGTTTACCCTTTGAAGAGGAAGCTACCTCTTCCTCGCTCTTGGATATTGTATTTTTGTTAGGTAGGGTAGATTTTGGTTTGATTTTTCTTGCATGCTCCTACCTGAAAGACCCCAAGGTCTGTGGCTCCTTAGGTGATCTTCTAGTGTAAACTTTCTTGGTCAGTTGCAATTTTGGTATAGGAGTGATGATTGGTGTAGGAGTGGTGGTTTGAACTCTAGCTTTCCTAACTAAGTTCCTATTTTGTATGCTAGATGATATTGAAGATGGACTAGCTTGTGAAGGAGTCAATGTAGGTGTATGAATTAACTGCTGCTCTTGGGTATTTAGCCTTATAGGCCTTCCTACCCTTCTCCTCGAGTCGTTGAGTTAACACTGTTAAATCCATCAGCTGCTAAAAATGTTTCCCGTGTGGTTATTTTCTTTCTCAGATGGTAAACCACCAATATTTTGATCAAACCTCTGTGATAGAGATGATGAAGATAATAGTCTGGGGTTCTTTGTATTTTTCGAGACATTGACAATACAGATATATGAAAAAAAAATGGTAGATTCATAGGTTTAGAGCCCGAGATGTAAGCTAGAAACCTCATCTGGTATTTATGTGCAGTATAAAACCTACCCTCACAAGTTATATAACGTTGCACAGTGGTAATTACATCTTGCCACTCAGGCCTAAAATACAAAATATGAATATTAGGGGTCCAACCAATATTTTCATGTTTAGGCTTTAAATATGGATTCGAATCAACTTTAAGCAGAATTTTGTTCTTGTGCCAGGACTCACTTGTAGTTGATGTTTGAGTGGCCCTTGCAATGATAGTCTCTGTGATCCTGAATGTCTCAGACCCCAGCTTGACCTATTATCCATCGAATGTCTAAGAAAATTCCTAAGCCAGTGCCACATTTTCACCTGGAAACTTCTTTAAAAACTGACACCACCGTGCTGCTTTGAACTGAGGCTTAGCACGATTATCAACAAAATAGGTATTGGCTGGTTCTAAATGGTTCACCTTACCAACCTTGTCCATCTTGTTAACAGTTAACCTAACCACTAATGCACACCTATAAGACCAGGAACAACAACCCTCCATGAAGCCCTAACTGCTGGCACAAGGTAATAAACTATTTTGCTGGAGGGTAACAATAGTGTTTTGTAGCTTTCACGAGGGTAAACAATTTTTTGTAGCTTTGCATGCCCTAAATCACGGTCAGAGGGAATGACACGAAAACAAATGATTTAAATTTGTTGCCAACTCATCCCACCGAACCTTTCGCTCCATCACCTTATTTACTAATAGCTACTCGTACTTCAACTTTAATACATTTCACGTTAATGAGTAGCAGTTGATTTGACTAGTCTTAGCAAATAAATAGCTAACCTTTTTAATGATTCCTCCAATGATAAATAACCAAATTTCAGGTGATTAACACCTCTTGTTTTAGCAAACCTTCAATATTCACAAATTAGTGTTTGTTTCACCTGAGTAATGCTTCTTTTATCTCCTTGTACAAATTTTATAGGTAATAGCTACTTTTTTTAAAAAGGAAGTTATTCCTGTGTTGCTTGTAAAACCAGAACTTCTGAAGAAAAAAGTTGCCTCTTTAGGAAAATTAGCTATTCCTGTGTTATTCCTAACACAATTGATGACTCTGACATTTTGTCTTTAACCTTGGATATAAATATCATGGTGAATGAATAAGACTTCTCAAGATAAACCCATGACCTTAACTATTGAAAGCAGTTAAAAGACTTATTAAAAGAAAATTTACCCTAATGACTCTATGACATAAACAAACTATTGGACTCAAAATTATTTTGGATTTTGATTAAAAAATGATAAAAACTAATAAATTTTAACCCTATAGGGATCTCAACCATAGGTTAGGAGACAAGAGAGGATCAAAGACACAACTTACAATGATGACCAGACTTTGATTTTTTTTTGAAAAATTGTAGTGCTAACAGTGTCTCCTATTGGGGATGAAGTCCTCCCCGTGAGGCTTCAAGGACTGTAGATTCAGTGCCTTAAACTCTTAGGACTTTTAAATTCCATAAGCTAATGACAGAAACTGACATTTATTGACTGAAGTGAAACTGACTCTATATACAAACACAACTACCATTAGGCATGGAGTCTTATTGAAACAACCCTCCAAATATTTACAATGGAAAGACTGATTGACTCAACAAACAAAGAACTTTCTGAGATAATGAACATTGACTAGACCTCCAACTAATTGATCATCATCTAAATGCTTCAGCAGAAATATGTTATTTTCCAGAACTTGAGCAATTTTGAAGGGCCCAAACCACAAGTTGTCAAACTTACCATGTTTTCCATGGTCTTCTCTTCTTGCATCCCAGTGGAATACCAAATCATATTCTTGGAATACCTGTTTTTTTTCTCTTTTTTCAAAGACAAATTTTACTTTGGCTTTATACTTCTATGTTTTATCCATCAGGGATTCCCGGATTTGATGTAATATTCCTACATTAGCATGCAGCTAATAGGGTTATTAATTTTGCTTCAAACACATAGTTAGATGAATAAATGGGTAGGGAGACCCATAAATCTTTCTAGCAGCAATAAAAACCCTCTTAATGGGGAAGGGATCATATTCAAAGCTGGATAAAACACCTTCATGTGTGAACAAGGGCTAAATGCATGTGGACAAAGTCAAGTTTGACCAAGTCAACTAATCTAGTATGGAGGATGTGAAACATTAATCAAGATAAATCAGTGGGAATATGAATCTATTTAGATAGTTGGAATAAAGCCACCTTGACTGTGGAAGAAGACTTTGCATGGAGATCCAGTCAAGGTTGATCCAGACAAGATTAACTAAATCAAACAGCACTGTAAAAATATGAGTAACATTAATGGAGACAGCGTAATTTTGGAGGGAGATTCATTGCATGAAGATGGAAACCCTAATGAGTGGGACCAAAGGTGAGAAGGCTCACATTGTTTATAAGGAGGAGGATGGCAGCCATATGGGGTTAGCTTATGATTATGATTTTTAGATATATTTTCTTTTTAGACATATTTCTTTCTCTAGTTGTTTAGCTGAGATAGAGTGATGTTTAGCACAAGGTCTTCCTGTTTAGGAATTCATTCTCTTTCCTTGAGGAGCTCTTAGAAGAGTCTTGCACCATATTGTCCACTATCTGGCTTGAGGCCAAGCATCATCTTCCTTTGACAGCGCAGATCCTGTTGAGGGTTTAACTGTTTCAGTAAGCTGCAACAAGTGGAGGCTAGATCTTCAAATCTATGCCATCTCAATACTTACTTTCAGTGGAGGAGGGTTCTAATCCATTGGGAGGACATTATTAAAGGTATTGAGCTTCATTTCCATATCTTGGCTACAGGCCAACAATATTTTTTCCGCTACAGTGCAGAAGAAGTCCAGATCTACATTATTTATGAAGAAGCGGTTGCAGGGTGATTTAGTGCACCATTTGGAGAGCTGATTTTCTGAGTGTTGGGGATCTGCCCTTCACTTTGGAGATCTATTGGAGGAGATCAGTTTATTATTTATATCAGATTAGATCCACTTTCTAGATCTGAATATTTCCATAGATCTGCAGTCTTAGAACTCAGATCTACACTTTGTACATGGTGTTTTGCTGAAAACCCCAAGGGGGATTGATAAAAGAGCTTGTATAGTGCATGGATCTGCTATAGATCTAAATTTTTGTCCACATAATTGCTCTAGATTTGTTTTACAACCTATTTTTGTTGCAGAGGTAATAAAATAACGCTGTCATGGTATTGCAGCTTTCACACATGGTTGCAGTCCCTATTTTTGCATGATTTTGAGCTATTTATGGCATGGGAGGCATGTTTAACTATGCAATAGTGATTTGTTTCTGATTTCCTTTCAGATGTAGTTACTATAATATTATATCTAAGGGATCCATGAGCTGCATTTAACTTTCATTTCATACATTTCTGAAAAATGCATTATTTTAGCATGTATTTCTGAGCGTTCCCATTTTGGGATATTACAGTGGTATCAGAGCATGATCTTTGGCTCAGTCTGTGAGTTCCAAGCGAAGATGCTATAAGAAGAAGAAAGAGATTAGAATGATGGGAGGAATGAGTTCCATCTCATATCTTTTCAGATCTAAGAAGGACCTCACCTGGGAGGTTAAGCAAAGAAGAAGGAAAGAAGTGAAACCACGTTAGGGTTTCAAGATGAGGAAGGTCCATGTACTTCCTATCAGCAAAAAGAAGATTTGGTATTGCATAGAGCTCCAAAGAAACATTCTATGCCCTTTTCTTCTGAATATAAGAGGCATAGAGATGGAGGAAACTTAGATCATGAGATTCTAAGTGAATATATATTGCAGAATATAAGTCTCAACCTAGAGCTATCAAGAAGAATCTAACTCTCCCACAGTTCATTCAACTCAAAGAGGAAAGGAGACCTTCTAGAAATAGAAGAATGAAGGGAAATAGATTTCTATTGTCTACCTTTGATGGGTCATCCTCATGCATAGCAAAGGCTTGGGGAAAGAAGATGGAAATATTTTTTCTGCTACTTCCTGTAGTAGAGAAAGAAGCTGTTGATATTGTAGCGCTGCACCTTCAGGGTGAAGCACACAATTGGTGGTTCAACCATTTGAGTCATGCAAGAGTGACTACATATGCAGATTTTACTCAAAGGTTGATCAAGAAGTTTGACAAGAAGAAATTAGAGGGGAAGAAGCCTTCACCACCATTTACTGCAGGAGCACTTGTTTCAGGAGGAAGGCCACTTGCACCTTTGCAAGATGATCTTGATCTCTTGATATCTAGAGTTCCATGCACCATTTTGGAGAGGCATGATGAAGAAGAGACTTGTACCAATGTTGATGAAGCTATAGAAGAGCAGCCACCCTCATAAGTAGCTGGGGAAGCCATCACACCGAAAGGAGGAACCCTTGTAGTAGTACAAGATGTTCCCAATTTGTACCAAGGTATGCAAATGTTTCCATTTCCTGTTATCTTAGTGTACCATGTGGAGGGATTATAGGAAGGTACTATTGCATGAACAAGGGTCAAATGATATTGCTAATTTGGAGTAGCAAACTTTCAATGCATTGAGCAGCCTTGATTTATTCGAGTAAGAGACAAACAGTCATCCTAATGTATCATTGATGAGATGCACACAACCCTTGAGGTTGGGATGTAGATTCTTGGAGGATGGGATGAGTATTGTCCTGAACCATGCCATGCAGAACTATGTGTTCAGCATAGATTATGATCTAAAGATAGCAAATGCATCATCATGGAGATCAACAGCGTTGTCATTGAGCAGCAGTGATGAGTTGGTGGCCCAACCATTGTTGGAGTATTCCAATTACCTTCCCATTTGTAAGGCAAAGGATGGGCAAATAGTTGTTGGGGGACATCTTATGATGGATAACATCTCTCATGGTTGTGATGGATATTTCTTGATGGATATTTCACATCATGATGGGAGGTTTTTGCCTACCACCTATTTGGATCCTTATGGGGTCAACTTGGTCATTGATGAGTGGTATTCATTTGGATATCTCCAGAAGATTTCATTTCAAAATCCCATGAAATGCAAAGACATAAATATAATTTGGGAGGATGGTATTCTCCATT
The DNA here is from genome assembly GCA_034641835.2 of Pinus albicaulis. Taxonomy (NCBI): domain Eukaryota; kingdom Viridiplantae; phylum Streptophyta; class Pinopsida; order Pinales; family Pinaceae; genus Pinus; species Pinus albicaulis. The sequence continues at coordinate 924,794,650 of CM076579.1, forward strand.
GGAGGAGTGCCACTTTTGGACATGATGATAGACACTCACCATGGGTTGGATGGGTGATGTTTAGGAGCAAGAGGTTGAGAAACCACTCGCAGATCTATGACACTGGACAGCAGGATGCAAGACTGCATTGGCTACTCTTGAAACATTTTGGCCATCATGTGACATATACTTCTCTAAAGGGTATGTTGGTGGAAGAAATTTGGCATGGGACTTACATCATATGGAAGCAAGGAGTTTGGGTGTATTGGGATGATGTGATATCTTTCATATCAACTCTCATGTTTTTGCTCCATGATTTGTATGATGATGGTGTGGGGAGGAAACTAGAGCTATTTTTGCTTTGGTTGTTATTGACAGAGTATGGGCTGATCTTATCCCATACTTTGCATGATGCTACAGGAGTAGGAGATGGCACTATCATGGTGCAAAGGGGCTAATTCTTAACTTTGGAGGATGAGGAGGTACTTCCACTTTGGAAGGAAACTACCACACACAACAACTATTATTAATGGCTTTGACATGTGGGATGTCAAAGGATGGAGCTATGAGATGACAGGAGCCTTATTACAAAGGCCAATAGCGATGTCACTTGGGAGCTTGGGTCTTTTGATGGAGTGTTCCCAGGATTACTTCATATATGATGCACTTGATGGGCATGTAGGAGACGAGAGTGATGGAGTAGTGGATGGAGACATATATTACCATGATATGATCTTCTTGACTTGGATTTTCAAGCATAAGAAGAGATATCTACATGTAGCACTTGTGGGATTTCTTTCCATGCGCTTTGATGCATATCATTCCTTGATGGAGGAGTTCACTTGGGAGGGCATCCAACAGGATGTATATCAGCATATGGAGAGATGCATAGCCCGGATGTTGATGGAGAGGTTGTCACAACCACTTCCCCACTCATTAAGAGTGAGGAAGAACTTTCAGTTGAGCCATTTCAGTTCAAAGACCAAAGTACATGATAGTGGATGTATATTTATGCTTTATGATTTGTACTCCCTTACTTTTTATGAGCAGTATATTGTACCAAGGAGGGTATTTCCTTCTTGTATATTGTATTATAATGTACTTAAGGCCATTTGTAGCATTGATGTTGGCCATTTTATTTGTGTTTTGTGGGGGATGCTACATGATTTTTGGTGTGTACCATTGACACCAAGTTTTACTTTCATGATCCCATCTTGTAGGGTGATTTTGGCAGCAAACAAGTGGCTGAAAGGACACATGTTACACTTTGTTTTGAGGTAGGCAAGGGATGCACTGCGTTGGTTCCACATATGGAACTATGATCCACCTCCTGGTTGTCATATGACAACTTGTTTATATCTGTTTTTGCTCCCATGTATTGATGATGTTCTTATTTTTATGGGAAGCTTTGTTGGGAGGATGACACAAGAGTTGGAGGTGCCCATTGGGAGTATGATTCTCCATACTTCATATGTTGCATGTTTCAGGAGAAAAAATGGGAAAACCATGATTGCCACACTACACTTCTTATCTTTATGTGGGAAGATCCATTTGGAGTGATCGAGGTGGATATCGGTGGCCACTCACCTCTTCCATTTGGACCCGCACCATCAATTCTTGCAGCTTTTCACTTTCAGCACAACTTACTATTTTTAGTAGGTTTTCGGGTCCTGCACTCCTGAAGCCATTTTGGGGCCTTAATGATCTAGGTGGACATTGGTGGCCACCCACCTATTCAATTTGAACCCCCACCATCATTTCTTTCAGTTTTTAAGGGCAGCACAACTTACGATTTTTAGCAGTTTTTCAATTCCTAAAATTTCGGAGTCGTTTTGAGGCCCTAAACGACATTTTTTGGGAAAACTGGGAGTAACATGGGTCCATGGGCCAAATGGTCCCATTTTTCTCACACCGAAAGTTTTACTCCTCAGATAGATCTTTCTAACGAGCTATTGAGCGCATCAAATGGAGATCGGATGCCAAAGTTATGTCCTCAGGAAGTTGAAACACCAATTTACCCAAACATGACCCACAATTTTGGGGCTTCATCTCCTAGGGTTCAGTTTTTGGACGTTTCAGTTTTTCCATTGTTTCTCAATAATAAATAGGCCCTCAAGCCTCATTGTAACACAGTTCAGAGGTCTGTAGACGCCACATCTCTTCTCAAATATTTTCTACCAACACCCTAGCTATTTTATTTCCATTATGTTTGTAAGCATATTTCTGTTATTTGATGAAATGAAGAATTATTTGCATTGCATCTCTGTGTTTATGGTTATATCTATATTTTGTTGCATTGATGCATAAAATTTGGATCAGCTGAATCAGATCGGTCTGCTCTTTCTTTGTTTTTCCTTGCATGTCCCTAACGTGGTCACGGTATAAGGAGTTAAGGCTCGATCTGGTTGAACCCTTGCAATATCAACCTCGCAAACCCCGACGAAACCCCATGGCGGAAGAAAAGAAAGACAAGGGAGTAAGAGATCCTATCAAAATATTGCTCGAGGAGGCCCTCGAGAAACAAAGGAACACAATGATGGATAAGTTTTCTCAGATCCTTCAACCACTGCCCACCTACGGTGCATCTGCATCCAACAACCACTCTGGAGGCACCACCCCCTTCAAGGTACAGGTAAAATTTTGCATTCTTGTATTTGAAGGCCAAATAGATGCAGACACCATAGATAGATGGTTGAATTTGTTGGAAGGGTATTTCTCGGTCCATGAATTCTCTGACCGAGAAAATATTATTTTTGCACTCCTCAAAGCCGCCCCCATGTCAAACACTGGTGGGAAACCTACTGTGAGCAAAAATACGAAGGGGAACCTTCTCTGTTCTCAACCACACCCACTTGGAATTCATTCCGAGATGGAATCAAGGAACAATATTACCCTGTGGGGAGCTATGAGGACAAATACATCCAATGGATCACGTTGCGGCAACAAAGGGATCAAGATGTGCACGAACTAACGAATATGTTCCATACCCTGTGCACAAACTTGGGTATTAAAGATTCAGAGAGACATTTGGTGCTCAAGTACTGCAGCTGTCTGCACAAACACATTCAGGAGGAAATGGAGTTCCTTGACATTAAATTTCTTAGCACGACATATCGCTATGCTGCCAAGATTGAGCAAAATCTTAAGCAGAATAAGCAAGACTTTGGATCTGTGAATCCGAAAGGTGCCCCCAAACCGAAGAACAAGCGGCAAGGCCAAAGAAGTGTGACTCAGAAAAACACCACAAATCCAAAGAAGGACACAGGGAAGTGGTGTGAATTTCATAATAGCCCCACTCACAGCACAAACAAGTGTCAGGCCAAACAGTCATTGGTGGCTGAACTAAAGGCACCTGAATCAGATGTATTTTCTGATCCCGAGTTAGAACCAGACAAAGGCAATGAAAAAGGGAAGCAGATCATTGATGCGGATTCCAATTCCATTGTTTCCACCACCAATATCCAGAGGGACGATCTAGAGGATCCAACGGGAGGGGGAGTGCCTCTTCCATTCGCAGATGTGGGTGAAGGGATCTCCGCTACAATTTCTTGTCGACAGCGGAAGCCAAAAGAACCTCATTTTAGCAGAGTTCGTGAAGCGGCTCGGCCTACCGACCATAGCACACCCGCAGCCGTATACCATAGAGTGGCTCCACCCAAGGAGAGATCTCTGCATCCACCAGTAGTGCCGCCTTCTGTACAGTATCAAGCCATTCATGGATGAGGTATTGTGTGATGTTGCTCCTCTTGATGTAGCTGATGTATTATTAGGCCAACCATATTTATGGAGACGACATGCTATGTATGAGTCTAGGCCTCGTGCTGTTGTTATCACTTTGGGAAATAACTTGTATAGGATACCAGAGGTGGTACCGCGTCCTACAATCTCTTTGACTACTGCAAAACAACACAGTAATATTTTTTCCTAAACTAGGAAATTTATTTTCCTTACAACTCACTCACACAGAAAGAAGAAAATTGTGGCCACAACCTCAAAACAGGGCTCCCCTGCACGGCTACAGCAGATGGAAAAAGTCATGGAGGAATACAAGGAAATTTTCTCCTCACTCACAGAGGTTCCTCTACACTATTAGGATAAGCACTCCATTGATTTGACTCCAGACGCACCGCTGCCTGATGTTTCCATACCTCATGTGACTACACAGATAGAATCCACACATGTACTGTCTGAGGCTGATAAAGAAACCAAATTTACTAATTGCATTCAACATGTCTGCCCAGAGGTCCATGACATATTCGACAATAGAACATGCCTCATCTCATGGAGGATCTCAACGTAATGGGGACCATTGCTTCTTAATGAGGGAGGAATGGTCTAGGTGGATATCGGTGGCCACCCACCTATTCCATTTGGACCCGCACCATCAATTCTTGTAGCTTTTCACTTTCAGCACAGCTTACTATTTCTAGCAGGTTTTCGGGTCCTGCACTCTCAGAGCCGTTTTGGGGCCTTAATGATCCAGGTGGAAATTGGTGGCCACCCACCTATTCCATTTGAAACCCCACCATTAGTTCTCTCAGTTTTTAAGTTGCAGCACATCTTACTATTTTTAGCATTTTTTCGGGTCTTGAACTTTCAGAGCCGTTTTGAGGCCCAAACAATGTTTTTTGGGAAAACCGAGAGCAACATGGGTCCATGGACGAATGTTTCTCACACAAAAAGTTGTACTCCTTAGATATATCTTTCTAACGAGCTATTGAGCGCATCAAACAGAGATCGGATGCCAAAGTGACGTCCCCGGGAAGTTGAAACACCAATTTACCCAAACAAGACCCACATTTTTGGCACTTCATCTCCTAGAGTTTGGTTTTTGGACCTTTCAGTTTTTCCATTTGTTCTCAATAATAAATAGGCCCTCGACCCTCATTGTAACACAGTTCAGAGGTCTATAGCTACCACATCTATTCTCAGAGATTCGATACCGGCACCATAGCTATTTTATTTCCATTATGTTTGTAAGCATATTTTTGTTATTTGATGAAATGAAGCATTATTTCCGTTGCATCTCTATTTTTATGGTTATATATGTATTCTGTTTCATTCCTGCATAAAATCCAGATCATGGATAAATTGAGTTATCAGGAGAGGCACTTCATGGATGTTTTGATTGGTGGGGTGACTTGGGTCATTCTTGGGGACAGTAATATTTCAGCCCAAGATCAGCAACAGCCCCATACATATCATAAGTGGAGAGAGAAGCAGCATGGGATGGAAATTTTAGTCCCACATATTCAGCTATGCAACCCACCTTCTTTACATGAGCCTAAGGTGGAGGAGATGTTTCATGAGTTACCATGTTCGAGGGTGACTCACTTTTTGTGGATGATAGCTTGGGGATGGAGGCGTCACATGGGGATGATGATTCCAAATATATTTCTGATTCCATGCCTCAAGAAGGCCTCTAGACCACACATATTTGTTTCCATGGACATCCCACTTTTTCATGATGAGAGCCATTTGGAATTTTCACCTAAGGCATACTTTTGCACATGGGAGGAACAACTTGAGGACATATTGTTGACAAAGCATCATGTTCTTTGGAAGAACTTATCACTTGAGGATGCTATAGGAGGAAGAGGGGAGGCTCTTCAGTTCTATCCTTGTAGTTGCTTGAGGACAAGAAAAATTTGGGAGGGGAGGACTGTAATATTCTTACATTAGCATGCAACGAATAGGAATATTAATTTTTCTCCAAACACATAGTTAGATGAATTAATGGGTAGGGAGACCCATAAATCTTTCTAGAAGCAATAAAAACCCTCTTAATGGGCAAGGGATCATATTCAAAACTGGATAAAACACCTTCATGTGTGAACAAGGGCTAAATGCATGTGGACAAAGTCAAGTTTGACCAAGTCAACTAAGCTAGTATGGAGGATGTGAAACATTAATCAAGATAACTCAGTGGGAATATGAATCTATTTAGATAGTTGGAATAAAGCCACATTGAGTGTGGAAGAAGACTTTGCATAGAGATCCAGTTAAGGTTGATCCAGTCAAGATTGAATAAATCAAACAACATTGTAAAAAGATGAGTAAGACTACTGGAGACAACGTAATTTTGGAGGGAGATTCATTGCATGAAGATGGAAACCCTAATGAGTGGAACCAAAGGTGGAAAGGCTCACATTGTTTATAAGGAGGAGGATGGCAGCCATATGGGGTTAACTTATGATTATGATTTTCAGATATATGGTCTGTTTAGACATATTTCTTTCTCTGGCTATTTAGCTGAGATAGAGTGTTGTTTAGCACAAGGTCTTCCTGTTTAGGAATTCCTTCTCTTTCCTTGAGGAGCTCTTGGAAGAGTATTGCACCATATTGTCCACTATCTGGCTTGAGGCCAAGCTTCATCTTCCTTTGACAATGCATATCCTGTTGAGGGTTTGACTGTTTCAGTAAGCTACAACAAGTGGAGGCTAGATCTCCAGATCTAGGCCATCTCAATACTTATTTTCAGTGGAGGAGGGTTCTAATCCATTGGGAGGACAGTATTGAAGGTATTGAGATTCATTTCCATATCTTGGCTACAGGCCAATAGTATTTTTTCCCCTACAGCGCAGAATAATTCCAGATCTACGTTATTTCTGAAGGAGATGTTGCAGGGTGATTCAGTGCACCATTTGGAGAGCTGATTTTCTGAGTGTTGGGGATCTACCCTTCACTTTGGAGATCTATTGGAGGAGATCATTTTATTGTTTATATCAGATTAGATCCACTTTCTAGATCTGAATATTTCCATAGATCTACAGTCTTAGAACTCAGATCTACACTTTGTACGTGGTGTTTTGTTGAAAACCCCAAGGGGATTGATAAAAGAGCTTGTATAGTGCATGGATCTGCTATAGATCTAAATTTTTGTCCACATACTTTCTCTAGATCTATTTCACAACCTATTGTTGTTGCATAGATAATAAAATAACGTTTTCATGGTATTGCAGCTTTCACACATGGTTGCAGTCCCTATTTTTGCATGATTTTGAGCTATTTATGGCATGGAAGGCATGTTTAACTATGCAATAGTGATTTGTTTCTAATTTCCTTTCAGATCTAGTTTAATATAATATCATATCTAAGGGATACATGAGCTGGATTTAAATTTCATTGCATACATTTCTAAAAAATGCGTTATTTTAGCATGTATTGCTGAGCATTCCCATTTTGGGATATTACATTTGATGAGCTTCTATTAGTTGCAGCATCCTTCTCTAAATGGGATTTGAATTGTCAGTTTCATCTTGTAAAAAAATTATAACATGAAGAGCCAACTGTAATGGCATCACAACATCAACACCATAAACAATTTTAAAGGGAGAAACTCCAATTAATATTTTGCTACTCACCCTATCTGCCCAAATAGCATGAACTAGCTAAGTATCCCAATTTCTTTTGTTTTATGTCAACATATTCTTTATTATTCTTACCAGGATTTTATTTGATGACTCAAATAACCCATTACCTTGGGGGTAATAAGGTGTATAATGAGTCAGATCAATGTTTTACTTCTGACAAAAATTGTTCATCTTGGCAGATTTAAAATCCATTACATTGCCAGTCACCAACTTTTGAGGGCATCCAAATCTAGACATAATATTTTCCAAAAAAAATTTAATTATTACCGTGTTAGTGATGTTTCTGGTTGGAATGGTCTCAACCCACTTGGTGAAATATTCTATGGTTGTAAGAATCCACCTGTGATGCACTAATTATGGTGGATGAATCTCACCAATGAAATCTAGCCCCCACTGTTGGAAAGGAGTGCCTACTGAAATGGGAATGAGAGGTAGTGGGAGCAGTTGCTACTTACGAGAAAACTTTTGGCACTCAGTGCAAGCTCTAACTTTAGCAAAACCATCAGAGAATAGAGTTGCCCAATAATAGAATTTTGTTTGCAATATCTTTCCAATATAAATTTCCACCACACACCCCTACATATATCTATGACATAACTTTCTATGACTCAGCTTCATCTACACATCTCAACAAAAATCCTATTGGGTCTTTCCAATAAAGATGTTTTTCCATTATGAAATACTTGAAAACCTTCAGTTTAAAATCCCTTCTCTTATATTTTTCCATTTCTAGAGGACAACTGAGATTTAATTAAAAGTACACTATATCCTTATACCAGTTGGAATATAAGTTCAAGATAATAACATATACATTCTTTATATATTTCTTCAGCTACCTCCATGTTTAGATTTAGAGCTTTGCAATTTGATTATGCCATCAAGTGGGCTAATACCTTTCCCTTTATTAACTTAGTAGGTTTGATTTCAATGTCAAATTCCAGAATCTTTTTTAACCATCTTCCCCTCCTGCCATCTGTGTCTGGCTGCAACAATACATCCTTGGCAGCAATACTTGGCAAAAAATAAATGGCTTTAGAGGGCAGAACATGAACTCAAAAAGACTTCAAATCATTTACCAATGCATATGCTTATTTTTCAACCAAGCTATACTTTAACTCATCATCTCTTAATCTATGGTTGAAAAAATAAATTGGCTGCTCCTAGCCTTCCTTATTCTTTTGAAGTAAAACTACTACAATAGTTTCCTCATAAGCATATTAAAAATTCAAAAAATCCTTCTCAAAATTAGGGTTGATTAACACTAGGGCTTCAGTCAAGGTAGATTTGATTGCTAAGAAAGATTTTTTTGCTTCATCTTGCCACCTGAAATCTACATATTTCTTCAAAAAGACATTTATATGTTTAATTAATTCTGCAAAATTTGGAACAAAACGCCTCAGAAAATTAATTTTACTCGAAAATAACTGTAACTCTTTCTTTTTCCACAGAAAAAATCATAACTTCTATTATATGTAAATAAAAGTTACATGTTGTATATTTAATTTAGCATATTTGTATCAGCTAGATAGTTGTAATGATAAAGAAAAAAAATACACATTATGTAAATATGTCCATGAGATATAGTTATGGCTAGAAAGGTAGCCCAAATCAACAACAATAAATATATACATAACAGTCCATAGTCAAAATTATGTGCATAAATAACCAAAAATAAACCAGTAGAATATTATTCGTAAATGTGTTGTGTTCACCCAGCCCTTTGATTTGGCTCAAAGGGCCTGTGGAAATATTGATAATAGATGTGATCGTTCTACTCATGTATCTCCCAATGGTCTCTCAATAGGTGTGTCACCTCTTTGGATATGAGACCGGAAACCACATTCCTTTCCCTGTAAATATGTTGACATCAGATGAGATAAAAATGTGTTTTGAGTTGTAGGGTTTCATCCAATATTTTATGTACTGTGTGCACGTGACATACAAAATGCAAGTTGAACCAATCAATGATAATTTTGGAGTCTCTAAAAATTTGTAGTTTGATGCAATTTTTTGTGATGGAAAATTGTAGAAGAGCAAGGAGACAAGATAGTTCCACATAATTATTCGTGCCACGACTGAAACGAATCTTGACTTTGTAGTAGTGTTGTATCAATAGATGAAATAGGAAACCACCCCCATAGCCATCTTGTTGTGCCGATCCATCAAAATATGCCCAAATGAGGGAGTGATCAATTATTTCAGGAGAGATAGCCCGGGGGGCAGGCGGAGGAGGGTCATTTGGGATCAAATGATAGATGGAGATGATATGTGCAGCAAAGGTGATCCAGGTGGGTGGGGTGTTTTGGAATATGGCATGATTGTGTGCAATCCATATACCCTAGTAGACTAAATAGGGAAGATTGCGGAGCTTGTGCGGGTTTGATGAAAGCCACTAGGAATCCCAGGCAGTAGGAATAGATAACCCCTCCCATCTAAGGTAGAGGTTGAGGGAGGATAGGATAAGGCCCCAGAGGTCGCGGGTGGCTAGAAAAGAGAGGAAAAAGCGATCAGTGTCCTCTGAAGCCGAGGTAGAGAGTGCACATATTTTGGGCCCAATGTGTGAACGCAATTGTAGATTTTCCCCAGTGGGAATTTTCTCGGTCAAGATGCACCACATAAGAAGTTTTCCTTTAGCAGGGCACTTGAGCTTCCAAATGGTGTGCCACCAAGGTTGCAGGATCAATGGCCAATAGGGACTGAAGATGTGTAGATAGCCATATTTTGGGGTGTATATTCCATGCTTGGATATTATCCAAATGATTTCATCTTCTCTGCCAGTGATTCTGACATGTGTTTCAGATAATGCATTCAGGTAGAGAGTCCAAGCCTCCTCCCATTGTGATGTAAATGAAGAGTGTGATGATTAAGCCATCCTTGGGAGAATATGGTGGAGTGATCCCTGTCAGCAATTTGGTGAAGAGTGAATATACCAGCTTGATTGAGGGAGTGAATGAGAGCAAGTGGGAGAACATGGGCATTTCCACACCCTGACTAAGGATCACAACCGATACAAACCTTTGTACCAGTTCCCACTTTCCAGGTCAGTCCATTACTTATGTGTACAATGGATCCCAGAATGGTCGTCCAGATAGTGGATATGTATGTTCTTTGACCAAGAATGTGTCAAATCCAATCTAGCGGGCAACGAGGGTGTATATACTTTTGGGTGACAACCCTGGTCCATAGATTATTCTTGGTTATGATCTACCACCTGATTTTTGCAGCAAGTGCATGTGAAAATGTGGGGAGGTCTTTGATGCCCCAACCATCGCATCTCTTCGGGAGGAAAATAAGCATCCATTTGGTCCATGAAAATGTGTGTCCTTATTTTTCCCCATTCTAGAGAAATCTTCGGCAGATATTCTGTATTCTGTAAAGTATGCCTTTAGGAATCCAGACTAGGGACACCCAATAGACTAGAATGGCCTCCAAAACTAACTTGATGAGAACAAACCTTCTAGCCTGGGAAAGCCATCGATGGCACCAAATATTCAATCTCTTTTAAATCTTGATAATCTGCCAAGTCCAGTCAATAGTTTTGTAATTGACAAGCTTAAGATGGAAACCCAAGTATTTCAAACCTGCTTCAAATCTAGAGAGGTTGAATAGAAACCGCTATTGCGCAAAGAGTATTTCAAATGGAGAGAAACCATGGAAAGTGATGGTGGATTCGTTGTTATTGCAAGACATGCCAGTAGCTTTACGAAATAGTAGAAGAACAGTATTCACCACAGTACTACCACCAATGGACCCGTTTAGGAATATGATGATGTCGTATACAAATAGCAGATGGGTAAGTACGCAGTCATCAGTGATCTTAATGCCTCTCATTCTTCCTCTGTCCCTTTCTTCAATAAGGCATTTTCTGATTCCTTATATGATTAGGAGAAAAAGTAAAGGGGACAATGGGAAGCCCCGACGAAGGCCTCTTTCTACATGAAAAAATCTGTGGTAGCACCATTGATGAGAAAAATGTATGAGACATATGTGATGCAACACATGGTCCAATTGATCACTTGGATAGGAAAGCCAAGATGAGTGAGAATCATGTGAATGTAGAGCCAGCTAGCCTGATCAAATGCTTTCTTAAGATCTATCTTGAGGATCATTCCTTTGATTTTCTTGGTATGCATGGAATGTATACCTTCCTGAGCAATCCAAATGGCATCATGGATCTATATGTTATCCAAAAAAGCAAATTTTTCAAGAGAGATGAAATTAGATAAAATAGGTTTAAGTTGGTTAGCTTATATTTTTTCCATAATCTTGTAAATGCAGTTACACAACGATATGGGGCGGAAATATTTGGAAGAGGAGGGGTGATAAGTTTTGGGGATGAGGGCAATGAAGGTAGAATTGAATGTTTCGTAGATGCGCCCAGATAATCTAGTCTCCTCCACCACCTCTAGAATATCTTTTCCCAACAAATCAAAAAATTCCAGATAAAATTCCACTAACCATTTGTCATGTCCATGGCTCTTGTCCTTATTGAACCATTTGAGGATGGATTCCAATTACCCCAATGTAACTGGTTCGAATAGGTCCTCGACAGAGTGTTGATCCACATACCTAGGGAAGAGAGTGGGGACCTCAATAATCTCGACCATAGAGGAGTGATTTGGTGCCTAGTAGAGATTTCTGAAGTGATTGATACCCTTCTATGCAAGTTGTTCAAAGGTAGAAGTAGAGTTGCCATCATCATTCTCACGATCCAAAATAGTGTTAATGGCCTTCCTACCTTTGGAATATTGGTGAAAAATCTTGGAGTTTCGTCCCCCTCTATGATCCATATGGCACGAATTTTAAGCCTCCAAACTTTGTCTTTTTCCTATACGATTTTAAGTCGGTATTTTTCCAACTTGATGAGGTGATCTTTAGCAGAGTCAGATGTAAATCCACCATTATTGGGGTTCACAAGTCCTTTAATTTCCTATTCAATTAGAGAGATGGCTTGATCAGACAGTATATTTTTTCTCTTTACACATGTGATGGTGTGTTTTTTGATGTACTAGAGTCTATGCGTGAAAAGGGATGAGGCTGAGTGTTCACCAGGCAGTTGTGCTAGACTCCAATTCTATTTGACCATGTCTATGAAACCATCATCCTGTAGCCATACCGATCAAAACTTGAATGGTGAGGCCAGTTTTCTGAAGGCACCTGTTAGTTCAAGGTAGATCAGTGAATGATCAGAGATGCCTCCGGAACCAACCCACCGTCTGAAATAACCCAGCTATTGTGTGATTTCCTCCTTGATGAGGAATCTATCAAGTCTGCGGGCGATCATGGCATTTCCAATATGATGAGTGCACCATTTGGGAGAGGGAGATCCACCAACTGATGAAGAGAAATATGTCGCCAAAAGTAGTCGGAGAGAAGATGTGACTGTGCATTAGATCCCCAAGATTCTGCGAGCCCAAGGAAGAAGTTCAAATCACTGGCAAGGATTATGTTCTCAGCACGAAGTCAAGAGGATTGAAGAAGAGTAGACCAAAATTTTTGTTGGTGTTGACAGGGACTGTAAAAATTAATAATCATGAATTTCATACCAAGGGCCTCCGAGAGGACATCCACAGCTAGTGTCCTGTCCCGACCCCTAAACTAATTTCTGGATAAACTAATTTATTATTTTTGGGTAAAATAATTTCTGGATAAACTAATTTCATATCTCTAGGTAAAATAAATTTTTGTATAGCTTCAACTCTCGCTGGGTCAATGCAAATACCATTTTATGTTACTATATGCCCCAACAGTTTCCCTTCTTGAACAGAAAAGAATGATTTCTTTGGGTTTAAAGACAAACCAAATTTTCTGCACTTATCAAACATTTGTTGCAAATGTTTTAAATGATGATGAACAGATTTTGAAAATATTGTTATGTCATCCAAATAAATGACTACAAATATGTATTTTTCTCCTGCAAAGGCAATGTCCATTCAAATTCAAATTCAAATTCAAATTGAATGCTGAAAAATAGTGTTCAATCAAATACCACACTTCATTTCCGTAATTCTTCAATTTTAAAATTTTCACTTGATAATTATCTCTCACCTATTGTACCACCAACTCTGAATCACCAAAAATAATCAATTGTTCAGCTCCCAAATCTTGTGTTGCCTTCATTCCAAGAATTAGTGATTCATACTCAGCAGTGTTATTAGTAGTGACAAATTGCAATTTGTATGATAAAGTCACTATCTGCTGAGTGGGAGAAATAAGAACTACACCAGCCCTTGATCCCTCTCTTGACGAGGCTCCATCAAAATATAATTTCCAGATCTGCCTTGCTTCTAAATTCTGCTCTTTTGTTACTTGCAAATGTTTCTTTTTACTGATTTCACGCTGAAAATTGTTGTCATCAGTAGCAAGGTGTAAAATGGATGACCCTAACTCCTTATTCTTTGCATATATAGGATGATTTGAGGGATTTTTTTCATCACTTATGATATAAGCCATCTGTGTTTCCCTATATAATCTTCTAAATTCTCCTCCAAAGACTGGGATAGTGGCATATGTCATATCCATTTGAAGAGTGCCTCCTAGCTTTTTGGACCAAGATCTAGAAAGAAGCATTCCAAATCTAGAAGGTATTTCTGCAAACACTATGTCTATCACTAGACTTTTCATGGGGAACTGGGGGAAAATAAATCACTAAGTCTCTGATCACTCCTAAACACTTGACCCTTTTGGATTCAAAAGTGTAGAGGTCATGGTATTTTTTAGTGATTTCCAGTCCTAATTCATCCATCACTTTCTTAGGTAGCAGATTGTGAGAGGCCCCAAAATCTAATAGGCAGTTATGCAACAATTTGTTATGAATGTTGAGTGAAATATAGAAAGGTGGATAATTATCATCATTTTGATCTTATACATAGCTTCCCAAGTAAATGTTAGAATGTTCATCCTCAAGGTTGACAGAATCAGGAGCAAGAGATGGTTGTAACAGAATTTTAAATGACTCTCTATAGGCTGGATTTTTTAACAATTCAAGGATTGGAACTGGAATCTTGATTTTATTCAATTCTGACTTGAAACTGAAATTGAGTGGAGTCGAATATTTATTTTTTGCAGTAGTTTTAATGATTGGGGAAAGGTTAGGTGATGGAGGAATATCATTAACCTTTTCCTTTTGTTTGGAAGCATGTTTTTCAGCATCTTGTTTTTGTTGAGGCTGTTGGATAGCCCCCTTTGACCTCAAAGGATAATTTCTTGTCTAATTTTCAAGATGCTTTTTCTCATTTTGAACATTAATATGAGCCTCTTCATCAATTGAAAATAGATTTATCCTAGACTGATCTTCATATTCTTAAAAATTCAAACAAGTTGACTGTGATGTCTGCCCAACAAGATTTATATCTTCATCCTCCTCTTATTGTTCTTGTTGATTTTCTTCAGCAAAATTATTCAGTGGAGGCTGAACATTTTTATCACTGGGATTTATTCTTGGGCGTTGTAAAATTTGTTGAGGCTGAAAGGATCTCTGAAAAGGAGCCTGATTTTTGTTTCCTTCATTTTGAATGGGCCTAGCAGCAGAATTGTTTTCTAACTCCAATTTTGTCATTTTGAAAGCAAGATCTTTAATCAAATTAGACATTTGATCAAGATTTTCTTCAACTGTGAAAGTTTTAGAGGAGGAACATGGTTTCTCCTCTTTCATTTTCTTTTTATCGTTTGCCCCCTTCCCCTCTTCAATTTTCAGCTTGTTTGAGGCCATAAGATTAGACTGCACTTCAATAGTAGCCTCCTGCATACCTACAAATGTTTGTGGCTTCTCAACCCTCAACCACAGTGCAAAATTGGAGTCTAAGGAATTGGAAAAGGTTATCATGGTTGTGGTTTCAGGAGGTTTGACTTCTACATGATTCTTTTGATAGAATTTATTGAATCTCTTTGTAAAGTCTGCTAATGACTCATCAATCTTATTCTTTAAAGCTCCAAACTCTATAAGGTAATACAACTAATCCTTAGGATCACCCCATTTCTTTACAAACACTTCCTCCAAAGCATATATTCATGTTATTGAATTTGGTGGAAGATTTCTGAACCACTTATGAGCTTCTCCATCCAAGCTCTGAACGAAGAGTCTTGACCAGACATCCTCATGTTCAATGTGTTGGTTATCATCATAATTGTAAAAGGCAACTAATTGTTCTTTAACTAATACTCCCTCTCCCTCTCCTATGTATTTGGGAAAATATTTCAGATAATCCCCTTAAGAAAGAGGATGCAAAGGTTGAGGAAGAGTGACTGGTGCATATATTGCAGCAACAATCTTCTACATCCTTGTAGGAACAGGATGAGCCATGACTTGTTGAGGTACAAATAGTGGAAAAATTGTTGATGTAGATGTTTGAATGCTGGAAATTATAGTTTGTGGAGTTTGTACTTTTTTTGGAATTGTAGAAATGGAAATTCTTGGGTTGGTTCTTCAGGATTTGGAGTTGAAACCAATGTATTTCCAAAGAAATGGACAGTAGAAGGCTTTATTTCCACCTCTCTAGGAGAATTAGATTCATATTGAAGGATTGGTGTAGCTTCAACTTTGTTCTGTTGAGCTAAAAACTCAAAGAGATTAAAAGTCAAGTTTTCAAAAAGGTTACCCTCTCCTTGATGAGAAGAGGATGAGCCAATAGCTGGGTTTTGAGGCAAAGAAAAATACTCCTGTTGTGGGCTAAATGAGGATTGATATTTAGGATGAGTTTGAAGAAAGCTTAGAATTGTTTTAATATCTTCTTCAGTTAAAATAGCCCTATCTAGGAAAGGTGCAATTTCCAATACTTGTTTTAATTCCCATTCTGTCAACACAAAGGCTTCTAAATTTTGGTTTTCTTCACTGACATCTAAAGCTTTTTATTTTTCTTCTTTCACTGGAATAATGCTTGTTTCTGATTTATTAAATGATGGTTGAGAGATACTTTCATCTGAATCTAGGCTAACATCATCTACCTTGCCTTTTATGGAAGCAATTTCAACTTGAAATATTTCAGTATATTCTTTTGAAATTGAAACTTATTTAGGTTCTAAGATAGATGATGGTACCTTTTCTTTTGGAATGTACTTTGAATGCAACTTTTTCACTGAATGTGATGTAGCTTCAGCTAATTTCTATTTCCCTATTGCATATTTTATGATCTTATCTGGGTCAGAAACTGGAATCACAGGAGGTGATCTATGATTTCTTCTTGTGGTAGGAGGTCTTGATACCCCTCATCCTCTTTGTGGATTAGTCAGGTGAACCAATTACAATCAGAAAAATGACTAGTTTTTATTCACCTTTAAAAACTAGTACTAGAAATTTATGCAAAAACTTTGGGAGAATACTAAGTTCATAATCTTCGTCTCCCAACGGACGCACCAAAATATGTTAGCCTTGGAATCAGCACTTGGATTGTGACAAGCACCTGAATATACACATATTAAGCTCAAAGGCTTTTCTTATGACTTGATTGAGTTTTTTGGAAAGTGGTTGGAAATCACACACACTGAAAGGGGTTTTGAAAAAATAAGAATCTCTCACACATATGAGGGCACTGGTGCATAATGTGGTGCAAGGTTGGGTTTGTAGCTTGATGGTTAGAAAAAAGGAAGATAAATAGTAGATGTGTAAAATAGAAGTCCATTGTTAAGAGGAAAGGGTGACACGCACTCTAGACCTGAAATGTATAGTGAAAGAAATCTTTAAAATACTTACAAGAGTCTCACTCTATATTTAAAGGATCCCATTACATAGAATGCTTCCAACTAACATGATCTCATTAATAAGGAATTCTTGATAAATCAAGACTGACAAAAACAGATTATCATGTATGCTAGATCAAAAGACTTATAAGAGTATTAAACAAGATTTAATTCAACCTCAAAGAATGCTTATGAACTATCTTCAATTCATACTAAATAAGGAATTCTTGATAAAACAATACTTACAAAAACATAGTAATATGTCATGAAGGTTCACAATACTGATAAAAACATGAGATAGAAATGTGTAAATCATAATCTCAAATGGAACTGTAAATTATGGTAACACATAAAGATATGAACAATGCACACACCATACAATTTATGAGTCCTCAAGAGTGCCTCTGAATATATTATATGTCCAAAAATGTACAACACAGTATGCAATGAAATAGACAACCAACAAACCATTTCTTCTTTGCCTTACATAGTATATATACAAAAAAGGAGTTTTGTTAAAGCCTCCATAAAAAGTGCAATTCTGTTTTAGAGACTTTATTGCAATCCTATACATATAGTAGGTATTATCTTAAACATAAAGAAAAGTAGATTGAAATACAATTGAAGACATAACATGACAGTATGGAGCTCGAAGTGGATGAGTTGAGGTGGCTGAGTGCTCCTCATTTCCTGAAAAATTGTCTCCACAAAAAAAGAAACTACCAATTGAAAAGGACACTTGGACCCTTATCTGCAAAAGTGTAGGAGTAACCAACTGAAATATCATCTAGAAGATAGCTTGATTAGATGACACTTGGAAAAATACCCTTACCATTGAGGCTACATTCACTTTATCATCATTTAGTGTCATTACTTTGAAAAACAGAACCAAAAGGCAACCTTTTCTCCTCCTTATACAAAATCTGAAAATAATAGCTACTTTTCTGAAAAGGATAGCTATATCTGAAAATACTATATATAGGCCAAAAATGACATGATTCTTCATATTTTCATGGTTTTTTACATTCAATCATCAGAGATCTAGTATAAAATAAATTTTTTTGATAGATTCTAACTTGGTGACCCTCTTGTTTGGCTTTCTTTTCTGTACTTTCTTTTTCTGTTGAATCTTATTCTTCCTTGGCTCATTCTTTGGGCTTTCATCTATGTTTATTATTTCATCCCTGAGAGCAGGGTTGACTATGAGCTTGCTTGCTAGTCTAAGCTTGTTCGTTGGTCTGGTGTGAGGCCTTTGAATGTATGGGTTTGGATGTATAAAGGCCTATTTATCTCATGTATAAATTTGCTTGATTGTCCTTCTTCAAACTCTGACTCACTGAACTTTGTTTCACTGCTATCCTCCTCAAAATATGAATATGAGTGTATTATGGCTTTCTTCTTCCCTTTGGCTGAAGAACTAATAGATGAGTAAAGTTTAGCTATGGTAGGTTCTTCTACTCTAATGGTCTCTCAAACTTTGATTTTCCCCTTTTTGAGTGAGGAAAATACTTGTGCAAGTGTAGGCTCCTCTGGTGTTGGAGGAGCATTATTTTCTTGATTCTTATGTCTACCCTCTAGAATGGGGCTTGGTGTCAAGATTTCAAGGCTGAATTTTACTGAAGGTCCCTTTTTCATAGTAATTTTTCTCCTCCTTTTACCCTTTGAAGAGGAAGCTACCTCTTCCTTGCTCTTGGATATTATAATTTTTTCAGGTAGGGTATCTTTTTGTTTGAGTTTGATTGCATGCTCCTGCCTGAAATACCCCAAGATCTGTGGCTCCTTAGGTGATCTTCTAGTGTAAACTTCCTTGGTTGGTTGCATTGTTGGTATAGGTGTGATGGTTGGTGTAGGAGTGGTGGTTTGAACTCTATCTTTCCTAATTGAGTTCTTAGTATGTCTGCTAGATAATATTGAATATGGACTAGATTGTGAAGGAGTCAATGTAGGTGTAGGGCTTGACTACTGCTCTTGGGTATTTAGCCTTATATGCCTTCCTACCCTTCTCCTTGAGTTAACACTACTAAATCCCTCATTTTCTAAAAACTTTTTCCATATGGTTCTTTTCTTTCTCAGATGATAAACCACTAGTATTTTGATCAAACCTTTGTGATAGATATTATGAAGAGAATAGTATGGGGTTCTCTGTATTTTTTGAGACACTGAAAACAAATATTTATGAAGGAAAAATGGTAGATTCATAGGTTTAGAGCCTGGGATGTGAGCTAGAAACCTCATCTGGTATTTATGCACAATATAAAACCTACCCTCACAAGTTATATAACGTTGCATAGTGGTAATTACATCTTTCCACTCATGCCTAAAATACGAAATATGAATAATAGGGGTCCAGCCAATATTTTCATGTTCAGGCTTTAAAAATGGATTCGAATGAGCTTTAAGTAGAATTTTTTTCTTGTGCCAGGACTCACCTGTAGTTGATGTTTGAGTGGCCCTTGCAATGATAGTCTCTGTGATCCTGAAGGTATGAGACCCCATCTTGACCTGTTCTCCATCGAATGTCTCAGCAAATGCCTGAGCCACTGCCACATTTTCACCTAAAAACTTCTTTAAAAACTAATACCACCCTGCTGCTTGGAACTGAGGCTTAACATGATGGTCAACAAAACGGGTATTGGTCGGTTCTAAACGGTTCACCTTACCACCCTTGCCCATATTGTTAATAGTTAACCTAACCACTAATGCACACTTGTAAGACAAGGAACATCAACCCTCCATGAAGCCCTAACTGTTGGCACAAGGTAATAAACTATTTTGCTAGAGGATAACAACAGTTTGTTATATCTTTCACGAGGGTAAATGGTTTGTTGTAGCTATGCATGCCCTAAATTACGGTGAGAGGGAATGACACGAAAACAAAATGATTTAAATCCGTTGCCAACTCATCCCAATGAACCTTTCCCTCCATCACCTGATTTACTAATAGCTACTCGTACTTCAAATTTAATACATTTCACTTTAATGAGTACCAATAGATTTGACTAGTCTTAGCAAATAAATAGCCAACCTTTTTAATGAATACTCCAATGAGAAATAACGACCTTTTAGGTGGGTAACACCTCTTGTTTTAGAAGACCTTCAATATTCAAAGAGCAGTGTTTGTTTCACCTGAGTAATGCTTCTTTTATCTCCTTGTACAAATTTTTTAGGTAATAACTACTTTTTAAAAAAAGACAGTTATTCCTGTGTTGCTTGTAAAACTAGATCTTCTGAAGAAAATAGCTACCTCTCTAGGAAAAGTAATTATTCTTGTGTTATTCCTAACACAACTGATGACTCTGACATTTTGTCTTTAACCTTGGATAGAAATATCATGGTGAATGAATAAGACTTCTCAAGCTAAACCCATGACCTTAACTACTGAAAGAAGTTAAAAGACTTATTAAAATAAAAATTACCCTAATGACTATATGACATAAACAAACTATTAGACTCAAAATTCTTTTGGATTTTGATTAAATGATAAAAACTAATACATTTTAACCCTCTAGGGTTCTCAACCATAGGTCACGAGACAAGAGAGGATCAAAGACACAACTTACAATGATGACCAGACTTTGAATTTTTTTTGAAAAATTGCAGTGCTAACACATATCACCCCATAATCCATATCAAATGCCCAAAACAAACAAGCATAAACACTCGATTACAATATGATCAAAGTATCTTTTGAGTAGAATTCCACCTTTGTCCATGTGCTCATGTTGGATGGGTGAGAATCATGTGGCTAATGCAAATGGTGGAAATACAAGGGCATATCATCAACTAGTTGTGGTTATTAGGAGGTGTTGGCTATATGGGTGACCGGTTAGTTGTCAAGAATAAGAGAAAAAATTTCTCCTATAATATTAACCACTTTATAAGTAATAAAACTGACTTAAAATTTTAGTACTTTTTTGTAACTCTCAATTTATAATATATATATATATATATATTATCTAATAATAATATATTAAAATATATACCATTATTTTTTATTTGTAACTTTTTATAATAAAAAAAAAACATTAAACAACTATATTAGAAAATTACACATTAAACATAAATAAATTGATTGAAAGTAACAAAAAAAATCAAAACAAATATCCATCCATAATTAAATACACATAATGAGTCAAAACAAATATCCGTCCATAATTAAATACACATAACGTTTCTCCATTGGAACATGAAACTTCACATAAAATGTTTATCTGAAAATAATTATCTTCGAAATCAGGTTGAGTAGAAATGATGAGGGAACTTTGCAAAAATGTTGGTTTGAAAAAGAAAAAAAAAAACCAAAACCAAGAAGCCATGGACAGAAAAAGAATTCTTCACAGTCGAGGAAGTCGTGGATATGTCAATTTTGTTTTAATTTTAAGAATATGAAAAGAATTCTTGAAAGTTGAGAAGTTCTGGATATGTTAATTTTATTTTAATTTTAAGAGTTTGAAAATACGAACTGGTTTATTATTATGGATGATAATGATAGTGATTAATGTTTATTAAAATATATTTAGATTATTGGATATAAGCGATTAATTAAAAATATATATTTTATTTTTATTTTAAAAAATAAGTTAGACAAGCAATCACAAATTATCATGTTTTTATTAATTAAAAAGATCAAGAAAATTGATAGGATGATAAATATTTTGAAAATTAAATTAAGTATAAGATATACAGTTTAAGAGAAAATGTTTTTCATTTGTAATTTTTTTAGGATTGTATAAGTGGCAAACTCGTTCATTCTATGGCACTTTGATAGTTAACCAATGTCTAATTAGGAAACTCATGAGAATTAGTTCTAATCATGGCAATGCTCATTTTCTTCTTAATACTAATTAAGACAGAGATAATTTTGGTTTCGAGATTGGGCTTGATCACCTCCTCATAGTATTGTAGTTTATTTTTTTCCTTAAGTTTGGTATTTTTACACAATTTCTCTTTAAATTTGGAAGTGATAATATTTGTAATATTATTAGAATTTTGCAAGATGATCTCCTCCTTTATTTCCTAATGGTCTAACCAAGACCCTACATCCTTATGTCACCCTCACTTGAGTCAAAGGTGAGGTTTGGCGAGAGTTAGAAGCAAATTTAGAAAACCTTTTGGTATCCATGTTGTATAATTTTTTCTTATACATATGATACTTAGTCATAACCACATTTTCAAACACAAGATATGAAAAAAAGCCATACAAAAATAATATAATTTCATCATAAACAAATAAATAATTGAAAATTATGTAAATCAATAAATGCAAATTTTATAGTTATTTATGTTGGGGTGAATTTTCAAAAAAAATTATATAAAGAATTTAATTTGTCCAACATATTTTATAGACATTCCACTCATTATCATCACATTCTCTAGTAATCATTAATAATGGATAAAATATTTACTCAAAACATTCCAATAATAAAAAAGATAAAAATATTAGAAATTTGGCTTCTGATTCATGAGGATAATATAAGAAATCTAATAAAAACCTATTTAAATAGATAAAAAAAGCTCTAATTAACCATTGTAAAATAACAGTTAATATAATTAAAATTAAAATTAAATTTCAGCGAGTTAAAATCACAAATTGGCAGATTGAAATCACAAACAGTGAATATCAAAGATACACTTTTAAATAAAAAATAAAAAATGTTAATTAAAAATATAACTAATATTAAGAAATGTCATTGCACTACGTTAATGTTTAAAGTAGAAGTTTTACACTTTGGTGTAATTTTGAATGGAATAATTAGTGTGTTCGTGTTTAAGTTTTATATGTATTGATCATGTGATATTGCTTTATTAAAATAATTAGCAAATGGAAAATAGTATGAGAATGTTTATATATCTATATACTTGAAAATAGTATGAGAATGTTTATTTGAGATTTAATTTTTGTTAGATAAAAATCACACTGAATTGAAAAAGGAGTTGCAGCTCATAGGTGAGTACTGCACCTAGAGACTGCACTCAAACAGAGAGAACACTCTGAGTTTACTCTACATTTATGAGTGAGAAATTACATCATTAAATACATCACTAGGAATTAGGAAGTTGCAAACAAACTCTTAAATTGTAGGAACTAATCATAAACTAAGGAGATACGTTACAACTTGTGTAACCATTTCTCCATTAATATAAAATATTATTAATTATTTTCAACTCCCCCCCTTAATGGAGAAAGGATTATCCTGAACTCTTAGCATCCTTCTAAACAATTCAAACTTTACACGCCCAAGAGGCTTAGTAAATATATCAGCCATATTGTCACACGTTTTACAATATTCAACAAATATCTCTTTTGACTATAGTTTCTCTCGAACAAAATGGAACTGAGTATCGATGTGCTTGGTATTTTTATGAAAGACTGGATTGTATGCAAGCTTGATGGTACTCTGGTTGTCAGTTTTGATAATAGTTGATTCTTTTTGTTCTTCTCCTGCATCGTTGAGAAGTCTTCTCAACCAGATAGCTTCACATGTGGCTGCACACAATGCTTGGTACTCAGCTTCACATGAAGATAAGGCTACAGTGCTTTGCTTTTTGCTGCTCCATGCTATGACCCCGGATCCAATGCTGAAGGCGTAACCTATGATAGACCTTCGATCATCCAAGTTACCTGCCCAATCTGAATCTGAAAAACCTGCTAGAGTAATATCAGAAGTGTCAGTGTACAAAATACCATAATTACTAGTACCACTAAGATACCTCAACACACTTTTTGCTGCGACCCAGTGACTTTCGAGTGGTTTTGACATGAAATGGCTCAACATACTAACAAAGTATGCCAAATCTAGTCTATTTGTAGTAAGATATATCAAACTACCAACTAGTTGTCTATACATAGTGGCATCCACCTCTTTAGTACCATCATTACTGCTCAACTTTAAGTTCTGCTGCAATGGTGTTGCTGCTGATCTACACTGCTCCATTCTGAACTTTTCCAGCAAGCTTCTGGCATACTTCCCTTGAGTAAGAAAAGTTTGTCCAGAATCTCTCTATACTTCCAATCCCAAACAGTAATGGAGATTTGCGAGATCTTTCATCTCAAACACTTGTGACATCTACCGTTTGATTTCTTTGATCAGATTGTTAGCATCCCCTGTTATGATCATATCATCTACATACAAAGAAATCAAAATAATTTTCCTCTGTTTATTAAACTTGGTATACATATTTGGATCATTCAAGCTCCTATGAAAGCCATGCTGTACAAAGAATGAGTCAATCTTCTCATACCACGACCTGGGTGCTTGTTTTAACCCATAAAGTGCCTTTTTCAATTTACAAACAAGATGTTCCTGCCCCTTTTTCACAAAACCTTCAGGCTGAACTAAATAAATTTCTTCTTTCAAGTCACCATTCCGAAATGCAGACTTAACATCTAGCTGGTGTAGCTACCATTTATGTTTTGTTGCTAAGGAAATTAGCATTCTAATGGTGTTTAATTTGGCTACAGGAGCAAAGGTGTCATCGAAATCTATTCCCTCTTGCTGTGAGTAACCCTTTGCTACTAGTCTAGCTTTAAGTTTTTCTATACTCCCATCTGCATTTATTTTAGGTTTGTACAGCCATTTGCATCCTATGGGGATTTTACCATTAGGAAATTCAACCAAATCCCAAGTATGGTTTTTATTAATTGATTCAATTTCCTCATGCATTGCAGCCCTCCATGCATCAGATTGACATGCTTCTTCATAATTTGCAGGTTCTACAATGTTTAAAATGTTTGTCATTAATGCATAGTCTTTCAATTTGGATGGTAATTGAGTCTTCCTACTTGATCTCCTTTGTAGGGGACTTACCTCAAATCTGTCTATTTCAGCCTTCTCCGGGCTTGCATCATTGATTACATTAACTGTTACTTCTTCTTCTTGTTTCTGCTCTTGTTCTTCATCATCCTCACTGTTTTCTTCCATTAGCAATGGAATGTGCCAATCATTATTACAGTCATCCTTTCCTTCTTCAACCTGTTCATGAAGTATGACATCTCTGCTTGCAAACACCTTATGATTCACAGGATTAAATAACTTATATGCTTTGAACTCAGTGCCATATCCAACAAAGGTACATTTCAGGGCTTTAGGATCTAACTTCTTCCTATCTGCCTTAGGTATATGAGCATAAGCTTTTGACCCAAATATTCTTAAGTGACTCACTGCTGGTTTGAATCCAAATAATGCTTCAAAAGGGGTTTTGAAGCCTAAACATTTAGTAGGACTCCTATTTTTTAAGTAGACAGCAGTGTTAATAGCTTCTGCCCAAAAACCATTTGATAGACCCTTACCTTGAAGCATGCTCCTTGCGCACTCCACAAGAGTTCTATTCTTTCGCTCTGCCACTCCATTCTGCTGTGGTGTGTGAGGCACTGTAAACTGTTGAACAATCCCATGCTGCTTGTAGAAATTCATGAACTCTCCCAGCCTGTATTCTCCCCCTTGATCTGAGCGGAGAATTTTTATTCTTTTTCATGTCTGGTTTTCTACCATAGATTTAAACTCTTTAAAATACTGAAAGGTCTGACTCTTTTTACTTAGAAAGTATATCCATGAGAACCTAGTGCAAGCATCTATAAATAAGAGAAAGTAATATGCACCTCCTAGTGACCTAGTCTGCATAGGTCCGCATATGTCTGTATGCACCAGTTCTAAAATATCTCTTTCCTTTCTATTAACATGCAAAGGGAACTCTTCTCTATGCATTTTCCCTAATGCACATCCATCACAATCCAACTGAACATTATGGAAAATAGGGAGTCCATCGACCATACCTTTTCTCTGAAGTAGGACGAGGTCTTGCAGATTAAGATGGCCGAATCTCTGGTGCCAGAGATTTTCTGCTGTCAATCCAGTTGCGACCATGGCTTGCTGTGGCATACTTTTCACATCTAGTCTGTACAGGCTCCCCACGCGCACTCCTGTTGCAACTGTTTCCATATGGCTATCCTTTATGACATAGTTAGTCTTAAAGAATTGAACTTGCATGTCCTGATCAATGATCATAGATACAGAGACCAAATTTTTCTTAATTCCGGGCACATACAATACATTTTTAAGGTGTCTAATGTCACCGCTAGGTAACTTTATCGGAATATGACCATATCCTTTGATCTCATATCCGCTATCATCTCCTAAATAGATTTTCGACCCACATGAAGTTTCTTCAAGACATTCAAACCATTCCTTCTTACCTGTCATATGTGAGGATGCACCAAAATCGACATACCATATGTCGTCCTCATCTCCCTTTAAAGATGAAAGGGCACAATTAGTTGTAAATAATCGAAGTTCATGGCTATGGTCCTCATCTTCCTCAACAAAGTATCCTTTGTGCTTTCTCTGTTTATTTCTTGCTTCGTCTGCCTGCCTCTTATAACATTCTTTAATCTGATGACTAGGTTTTCCACAGTAAAAACATTTCTTGCTGGGAAAATTATTAGCAGACATACCTTTAAACAGAATCTTTTGAAACATGTTGGCTCCTTTCTGCTGTTGTGGTTGTTGTTGCTGCTGTGGCTGCTTCCCTCTATACTGTTTCCTTATGGCCATCAGAGCAAGATCATTGCTCTGTGTTTTCAAATTTTTTCATCGCTCTTCTTCTTGTAGCAGAATCCCTGTCAGCTCTTGAAACGTAGGGGATTTCTCCCTCGCTTCCAATCCAGTGATGAACATCTGATATTCATCTGTCATTCCGTTCAATGTGATCGTGACCAGATTTGAATCAGAAAATTTCTCTCCGATATCTCCCAATCTGTCCTCCAGGTCTTTGACTCTAGCAATGAATCCAACAGCGGACTCATTCTCCTCCATCTTCATTGCAAATAGCTTGCCTTTGAGTGACAAGACACGGTTTGTATTCTGCGTCTGGTATAGGTTCTTGATCGTCATCCAAATGTCAATGGACGATTTACAGTCTCTAATATGCGGGATAATATTGTCCTTGATGGACATCTTCAGTATGACCTTTGCTTTGGTCTCCCTTTTATCCCAGTCTTGTTCTTGTGCTGCTGCTCCTGGTCTCAACTCATTTCCTATAACGATTGACCACACATTTGCGCTTTCAAGTAATGTCTGTATCTTGAATTTCCATTTGGTGAAATTAGATCCATCAAGTTTGCCAGACTCGTGGAGATACGATTATATACTGTTATTCATATTGGACTGATAAACTTTCTGATCCTCTGATGAATAATTCTACCCAACTGAACAATTGCAGGATACTAAAAAAAAATCACCACATACTAGATCTTGACCACTGTCTTGCTGAAAAAAAAAAAAATTTCGTACCTTCAATATGCCACCAACAGGAAATCTGATCTGCCTCCTCCGGACAAATCAGAAACTTCACTGCGCCACCACCGGGCAAGTCCGATCTGTTGCCACCGAGCAAATCAGGAACTTCAATGTGCCACCATCGGGCAAGTCCGATCTGCCACCACCGGGCGAATTCGGAACTTCAATGTGCCACCACCGGGCAAGTCCGATCTGCCACCACCCAGCGAATTCGGAACTTCAATGTGCCACCACCGGGCAGGGCCGATCTGCAAAAAATTTGCAGACCTTCCCAAAGAGAAAGAGGCTGGCGCTTCTTCGATGCGAAAAATCCGCGCCCAAATCAAAATGTGCTGTCTCCCAAAACTGGCGCGACTTTTGCGTGTACTCCCGCGCCAATAGCGTATTTTGGCGCGTTGGCGCGCTTATCCTCCTCAAACCCACACCAATGGCGCGACTGTTCGCGACAAAACCGCACCAATCCTTTCTCCCGCTCAGAGATGATCAATCATTTGAGGCCTATGTTTCAGGTGTTACCGCAATCCACCTGATTCTGTGAAAGCTTCTATATACTCATAGCCACTATAGTTCTGTAATCAATGATGCTAAAAAAAATAAAGTAAATAAGGCTCTCCCTACTCTGTGCTCTGATACCAAGATAAAAATCACACTGAATTGAAAAAGGAGTTGCAGCTCACAGGTGAGTACTGCACCTAGAGACTGCACTCAAACAGAGAGAACACTCTAAGTTTACTCTACATTCATGAGTGAGAAATTACATCATTAAATACATCACTAGGAATTAGGAAGTTGCAAACAAACTCCTAAATTGTAGGAACTAATCCTAAACTAAGGAGATACGTTACAACTTGTGTAACCATTTCTCCATTAATATAAAATAATATTAATTATTTTCAACTTTGTTTTATATTATGATAAATGGAATTTCATTATCATCTATATAAGTAGAGTATATACGTTTATGTAAATTTTAAGAATTAAACTATTACATAAAGATGAATCATTTATTTTATAAATGAAAAAATTAACACACTAATTTAATTTCATATAAGTTAAAAAATAAATTAGTTTTTATTATTTTTATTTATCATCAAATATATTTTTACCAAATCACCACATACATATTTAAGTTTTAAGTTGTCTAAGTATTTTAATCTCAATAAGTTAAAACATTTTTTAGAGTGTCTATTAATTTATTATGAACTTTAAAGTGTCTATTAATTTATTATGAACTTTACATGGATTATAGATAGAAGAAAACTTTTGGGACACTTCACATCGAGGGTTTTTTATTGCACAAAATGATACTCTTTAACTCAATATGGAAGAGATGTTGTTATGTTATGTAATGTTATGGTAATTAAATATTTTGACTTGGTCATATATGTGTGTGTATATATATATCTATATCTATATATATCTGTATATATAAACCAACTTAGATTCATCTTAACTCCAAATTTACCAAGTTCCTAGAGGGATCAAATCTCTTGAGATGCAAATTTCATTTACAGTGAAAAGAAATTTGATTTCTCAACACTTAGTAAATCCACACTTAAGATGGATCTAGGCTGGAATTATCTCACAAGGTCAACGTACAAATGTCGCTATACAAATAAGAGGAAGGAAGGAAAGATATGAGGACAAATATTGGGACAATGAAATAGGAGGAGTGGGGGAATATGGAATACAATGAGAGGAAGGACAGAGATGAGGAAAATGAAATGCAATTCGAGGTGTGCAAAATTTGGATAGAGATGAGGACGGAGATTGGGAGGAGACTGTGTGGGATTTGGAATTGATCAACCACATGTCAAGGTTAAATTGTTCCACGTGGAAGATTTTAATTTGAGGGAGGAAGATGAAAATGAGGCTTTGTGATTGGTTGGGATGAACAATAATTTCCCACCCCAACCTCATAGAGAAATTCCTATCGGCGTAATAATTACAAAATTAATATGATATGAAATTGTAATCAATCATAAAAGGTAATATTAATGTAAAATTTGAAATTGAAATGTGTTTGTGAAGAAAGATGCATGAGGCATCATCTAGTGAGTTACTGCTTCAAAAAAATTCTCAAACAAATATTTTTCTCCAAGTAGACTGGAAAGCGAACTCGGATAATGAAAGTGAATTTTTTCATAGGAAAACGTCATGGGTAGGTAATTATTTGGTTAAGCTTTGGGTATGGATTCGAAGGGAAATTTCATGTTGTAGGAAACTTTCCTCCAAGCGAGGCGGGAAGAGATGTGTTGATACTAGGCATTCACATGTTTTTTGGCGGTACCGAGGTGGCCTTTCCCATCAAAATGCACAAAAAATTGAAGAAAAGGAAAATGGTGGAGATCCGTTAGGCTAAATAAATCTTCGGCCAAGTACTCACTCTTCATACACATCCAAGACTTTGCTCAGTTTTTCCACGTTACTCTTAACCACTACTTTGATTTTGCTCCCTCTCATTATCATGGGAATGATGACAAGTTGTCGCACTATCGCATAAAGAGGGGGGTTGAATTGTTGTGACTCCACTTCACACCATTGCTCAACCACAAATTTCTCCTAAATTTATTCCAACAAGATACATTTTTTTTCTATATGGTTCAAAGACCCTAGAGATCGATGACTGCTATGTCCATAGAATATTTTTATGAGGTTGATCTACTCGAAGGGATCACTTCCTATCGACTCAACAATGGAGCCTAACCCTGAAAGTATCAAGAAAATTGAACCTGTGACCTCTCAATAGCAAAGGTGCTTTAATGGCGGGGACTTGACAAATTAAGCTAACCCTTGGGGCTATTCCAACAAGATACATATCTCTAAATTCACGAATAATTAGCTTCCACTTTGATTTTCAGTATAAGGGATCTATGCCACTCATTCCACTACTTAATAATTCCTCAAAATTATTAGAATATATTTCTTTTCATGACATTCAATCATGCGATTAATTGTCTCATACAACCATGCATGCACTAAATTCACCAAGAATATGTACCATCATGATTCATAATATGAGTGGCATGACCAAGTCATGTCATATTAACTAATGGATGCATCATAAAGATTCTATAAATATTTACACACCAAAGGCTTCTTGCCTTTGCCATAGCCCACTAAGTATTAATGACAAACTTTCTTTCATATATCAATAATTCCATACAATTTTCACTTTAACTAGGTCAAAACCAATCCTTCAATAACATGTTCCTTACCAAGAAACTCAGCATTATATGGTAGAATCACTTGCTTCAAGCTTAGAAACTATTGGGCCAATATTAATGGATTGATGAACATAAATGCAGTCCCAACATTTTCTTCATACATTCCACATTTTCATGTATTCTCTTAATGCATCACAAAACATGTTTTATCTTATGAGTGTATTATTCATTCATTTAATCTTTGTTGAACATGGAAACTCAGTGCATGTACACATTATTGAGATTTTACAAAATATTTTTGTGCTGACAACTTTATATCTTAACCAGACCCCTTCCGGGGCATCCATGCAATACATGCATTAATTTGAAAAACAAAATATATCAAATTTAGTTGAAAGGAATTCTTACCAAATTCCTTTACCTTTTTACCTTTGTTTGCTACTTTCCCTACTTACTTACCTACCATCACATGCATTCATAGCTAAGATATTTTTAAGGATTTCAAATGGATTCTTAGCATACTTAATGTTGCAACATTCAACAACCCCTGAAATTATTTCAACCTCACATACTAGTCACAACTCTATCATTTCATTTTCTTATACACAAGATTTAATGAATATTCATAAAGGGTATTTGCACTATGTAACCAATTTACACATTCAAACAATGCATTCAATCATGCACCCAAACATGTGCATATACCTCTTGTCATTCATGTGTCATACATGCACATATTCCAGGTTATTCATACACATTTATTTTTAAATTTAATTTTCAGCCTCTCAGGTTTTCAATCATTCACATGACAATTCCCATAAGCATAAACATAATCACACTAATTTGTTTCATGTGGTAATTAAAAACAAGAGAATATTCTTGCACACTTTCCATATGAACATTCCATGTGAGATTATCCGCACCTTCCCTCTAATTCAACTCCAAATTTATTCCTTGTAACAACTATGGGGTCCCTCCCCCTTTCACTCATATGCATATCAATTGTCCCAACACATATTATATTAGTACAATTGTATTATAAAATGATCATTCCTTCATGAAATATCACAAGAATATATTCATATCATGCACTTAATATAGCATTCAAACAATCCTTTAAGTGTGCATAAAATTTAAGAGGCGTAATCAATAATTATAAGAACACTTATCTTGAGAAAGCCACTGATTGGTGGAAAACCTCTTATTTTCTCTTAGCCATAGGCTCTGCTTCTCTTGTCTTGTTCAAAAGTGGGTCATTTTTAGGTCGTTCCATAACTTCGCAAATATATTGGCTTACCAAGTGCCAAGTATGATACATAACTAATATTGAACACAAACAAGGTCAGGGTACCAACCCTAACATCCTCCAACAAAAAAACTCACATCCCCCCCCATCATCCCACCCAACTGAAGTTAGTGCACCCCCTTATCTAATCACAACAATCCCTTGAGATATTCCATTATCCTTCCATAGTATCCAAGTTGGTTTTCCAAATGATTTCTCAAATCCCTCTAGCTTATAGGAGTTTCATTTTCCTTCAGGACTCCAGGTACTCTCTAGATCCCACACAAAAATACTTGTCTTTGTAGTCCTCCTTGTAGGCTCCAACCTTCCACAAGGTACCCAAAGGAGAAGTGCACTCACAACACTATCAAAAGATTCATATCAACATTCATAGGTTCCACTTGTACCATTATCTCATCAACACCTTATCTTCCATAGCCTTGGTTCCACAAGACTACATGCATCACCTTCATTGGCTTTTGAATCATGCTATCGACATGTTCCTTATTACATGTTCACCACTAACCACCATTAGTCATCTGAATCATGTTATGAAATAAAATCACTCTGATTATTTATGCATGCACATCCATTAATATATGCACCTAGCATATCTTCATGCATCTAGCATATCATTGTTTAATATATATTCAATGAAAATGCATCTTTGAACTATTTCTTCTATTGGATATTTATCACGCCTATGCTATTGTTCGTCAACATATAACTTCTAAAAATATTAAAGAAAAATATTAAAACTAGAAAGACATGATTTAATATATTCCCCCTCATCATTATTTATGCATCACTCGACCATAAATTTTTGCAATTCTATTGGGCTTCTCTGGGGGAATCTAGTTAGCATCCTTCATGTTTATCTTGTTGCAACAAACTCAAGTCAATCTTCAAGTAACATAAATTTTTAAGATTCTTAGTTCTTAATATTCTATTTTTCTTTCTATTATTATTCTCATACACTCATTTATTCCTTCTCTCACTCAGAAACTCTAATTGGCATGATAATTGGCAACAACTTGTGTAATACGAAATAAATGTGTTATAGTGATTTTTCTTTGAACAAGATGGCTCAAAGGACTGGGAATGGTCTTGTCTGTCTATGGCCCATTAAGCACCGAAGAGGGGAGGGTCAAGGCATTGATATATTAGAGAAGAACTCCCATTTTTTTTGCAAACGTGTATGATATTTTCTTGAATGTGAGCTTGGTCAAAGATGAAAAGGATAATCGTTGAGTTTTCCTATGTGTGAGTAAATGAGAATGGCCTTCACTTATGGTGTTGAAATGGGGTTTGAATCTGAATGTGTGAAATACACCTCAATTAATTTCTCCTCAAGGCATGAAGATCCCAATGCTCCTAAAAACATGCAGTTGAGCTTCCTAGATGCTCCTAAAATCATGCATCAAATAGGAAATGTTGCCATTTATGCTACAACTTTTCTTCTGTGAGGTTATAAAAGCTAAAACATGGACCATAGTGAGGGGAAATCCTACTAATCATCTGGTCCACATTTCAAATATTAGGTCATGATATTTTAGGAGATATGATCAGAGGAATTTGAGCCTCATGGATGCTCCTAAACTCATCCATCAAACATGACTCATTGGAATTTCTATTATCACTTTTCTTCTAGGAGTTTTCAAAAGCTAAAATTGGATCATAATGAGGGGAAATCTCGTTGATCATATACTCAAAATTTTAGATATTGGGTCGTGATATTTTAGGAGATATGATCTGAGGAATTTGAGCTTCCAGATGCTTCTTAAATCATGCATCAAACATGTCATATTGGCATTCATGCTATAACTTTTCATATGGGAGGTTCCAAAGGCTGAAACTTGGACCATAGCGAGGGGAACTCCCATTGATCATTTGGTTATGTTTTTAGAGCTTGGAAAACTCTAATTTATGACATATTATCTAAGGAAATTTCTATATTAGTTTGCATTCAAAGTGTTTGGAGAAATGCCTAAATGGTTTAATGATTCATTAAATACCCAAATGAAAATTTTGTTTTGTTGATGGGAATAGTATCATTGTATATTAGCATTGTTGTATGATAGTACTTCTATGATGGATCTATGCCTATTTTCATACAAATAATTTGAAGAAGTATGTTAAAGGTGTTTTATTACAGTTTGCATACAGATTGTTTGATAAAATCCCTCAAAGATAGAAATCAAAAGGTTCATAATTGAGTGGTATATTTTAGTTAGTATGTTACAAGTGGAATCAGAACAATGTTTCTTATTTTATTTCGTACAAAATGTTTGAAAAAATGTCTACAGTAAAAAGACTACTTAATTGGTTGTATACAAAATATTTGAATAGAGGTTTATATGTAAAGTGTTTGATAAAAGGTATGAGAGATGAAACTCAAGTTCTTACAAGCATGGTTGGGATAAATTTAGTAGGGTTATGTGACAAAGTGGTATCAGAGAATATTTTCAAACTAGTAAAAAGAAAATAAAATAAAAAGGATTCCTTGTATCCTTAATTGAGCATTAAGGCAACTGTGTATGCTCTGATCCCATCTAAATATAGTGTTGACCCAAGTTAGTGCACCACCTTCTTTGATCACAGCAATATCTCTAGGACTACCACCATCCTTCCAAGGTATCTAACTTGGGTTTCCCAAGGATGTCGTAGAGCCCTATGACTTGCAAGAGTTCCATCTGACTTTCGGGCTCTAGGTACTCTCCATACCCCACACACAAACACTTGTTCTTAAACTCCTCCCTCCAAGGCTCTAGCCTTCCACAAGGAAACCTAAGGAGAAGTTAACTCACAACACTGTCACGACATGCATAGGTGCCACTTGTACCATTATTTCATCAATACCTTGTCTTCCATAGCCTTGATTCCACAATATTACATGTAGCACCTTCATTGGCTTCCCAATCATGTTTTCAACTTGTTCCTTGTTACATGTTCACCATTAACCACTATTATTCATTGGAATGATGTTACAACATCAAACTAATATGAGTCTTTATGCATGCACATACATTACTATGTGCACCTAAAATATCTTCATGCATCTAACGAATCATTATTTAATATATATTCAATAGACATGCATCTTTGAACTATTTTATATCTTGCATTTTTATTATGCCTATGCTATTATTCATCAGCATATGATAACTTCTCAAAACATTAAATAAAATTACTAAAACTAGCAAGAGATAAGAGATTACCCACAATAGTTATGGATACATCACTCAACCATAAACTTTTCCAATTCTACTTGGTTTCTCAAGGAATCTAGTCAACATCCTACATGTTGATCTTCATGCATCAAACTCAAGTTAGTATTCAAGTAACATCAGTATATTCATAGATACAATAAAATAATTCCACATGTATGCATACATATTAATTTAAAACTTAATTTATTTCCTATACTTGAGCCCATCTAGGTTCAGTGTCGAACCTTACCTCTGATACCACTTTGTCGCATAGTATCAGAACTCCCATGTCATCTATTCTTGATCCCATCTAGATCTAGTGTTGAACCATGTTGTGATACCACTTTTCTCTGATAAAAATATAGAACCTTAAGAAGTAGGTACGTTTCAAGTGGTACCAGAGTTGATTGTTGAGCTTGTGATAAAGACATAAAAATTGATACACTGTATCCTTAATCAAGCATTAAGGCATCGAGTATTTGAAAATATTGAATGTTGAACCATGCTATGATTTTTTTCCCTGTGGAAGCCTTGTGAAGAAATGGATAAACATGCAGGGATGTGTTGGAATTTCAAGAGATCTAGAGGTAACTAGACCGTGAAAAAAATGAATGACTTTGCTTGAAGTGGAAACTATGGACATGGAAAATGTTATTTATATGAAAGTGGCATATCCTTTCTTCCACATATAATGGTTCTATGGATAGTACAACACCAAGGACAATTTTCCTTAAAGGGGGAGGGGATTGTGACAACCCTTTCATTACCCAAATTTTTGTAATGTAATTAAGAACATATAATGATGGGGTACCGTCATTGATGTTATGATGCCAAACTCTATTATATGATGTAATGTTTATTTTTATTAATAAAAATTCTAGAGTTTAAGAAAGGGGGAAACCAACACATTATGATGTCTTAGGGAGGGGGAAAACTTGACTTAAGAGGAAAAATATACCTTGGGTGAATATTTCCCTTTGACGTGATGGTTAGTCTTCTCGGGAAGCTGAATGGTTGGGAAGATGAAGGGTGAATGTGTGATTATAAAAATAAGATGGAGGAGCAATCAAGGGGCTCATCTTCTTAGTTCTTAAACTTCTAGTTTTTATCTCTTTTAGTATTCTTCTCATACACTCATTTTTTCCCTTTCTTACTAGGAAATTTGAATTGACATGAATATTGGTGACAACTTGTGTAATAGGAAATAAATGTGTTGCAATGCTTTTTCTTTGGACTATATTACTCCAATGATTGGGAATGGTCATGGTTGTCAGTGGAACATAGAACACTGAAGAGTGGAGGGTCGAGGGGCTACAAATATCATAGAAGGACTCTCTTGTGTTGTGTAGACCTACATGGTAATTTTTTGAATGTGAACCTAGTCAAAGATTCAAAGGCTGAACAGTGAGTTTTCCCATGTGTGTGTGAAGGAGAATTGCATTCACTTTTGTTGTTAAAATATAGTCTGAATATGAGTGTGTGAAATACCCTTGAGTTAAGTTCTTCTTAAGGAATCAAGAGCAAGATCTGGATCTATAGTTATATACACTAGTCCAATGTAACATTTAATAACTCTATATAGTCTTTCAATAGGCTAAATGCAATCCATTTATCTAAGTAGTCCTCCTAAAACTTATGGATAAACTCTTTAAAGGTTGTGCCAACAATGTAGGAAAACATTGCTAGTTCATTCTTTAACCCAAATGACATGACATTGTATCCAATGGATCCCTATTCTATAACAAACATAATATTGGTTTTATCTTCCTCTGCAATCTTCACTTGGTGATACCCATAAAATCCATTTTTGAAGGAATAAGCTTCCCCACCACCCATATTCTCTAGGACCTCATCCATGAATGGTGTCGAAAATGGATCATACACAAGTTGCATTCAATCCACTTATATTGACACATATGTGGGTGTATCTGTTCTTCTTGTCTTGTACAACCATAATACTAATCCACTATAATTCTTTCACTAGGAATATAAGCTTAGCATACAACATAAATTCTAATTTCTTACACACCACTTCTTTGAATTTGTCATTGAGTTGATGTGAGAACTTCTTAATGGTCTTGGTGTTGGGGTGTAGTTGTATTTTCATTTATCCCAAATAACCTTCAACCCCATTCATTTCATTAAAACTCTTGGAAATAAATCCTCATTTTTTAAAAGTAGATCCACTACCTGGGTAAGTGTATCCTTATCCCTATAATCACCAATGGAAGTTATTTTTGGAGAATCTTCAATACTAATGTTGTATTTCTTGATTTTTAATGGTTGAGGTGCAACATCATGATAATTTTTTTTTTGAATGGTGCACTCCCACATTGGTTCCTTAATTTTCAATTCCTTAGTATCATCCTCTGGTCTATGGTTGCCTCCTACTTTACAACAGTGGACCAGTTACTTAAACTTAGTAAGTTTCTTATGGTATGCACATACTGGCTTTCATGTAGTATCAATTGGTGTTGGTAGAAAATAAAATGCTTCATGAGTGATAAAACATCCTTTAGTGGTATAAAATTAGACTTTAAGCTTAAGGTGTCACATAATTATCACTAAGTGTCTCACAATCCTTTTTCTAGTGCCTTATTTCCTCGTAAATATACCAAATCCTTCGGATGAAATCGATCATATGGAAAAACTTTTGAATTTGTTGAGCTCAATGAACCTGCCTATCCATCTACCTATGGTCACGAAACTAGATGTGTTGTTGTGAGTATTACATCCCTTTATATCTATTTAGTAACTCTATGCCTTTAGATGGCTGGAACCTATTTCTAATGCGCTCAACTACCAATGCCTATTCATGAAACCTATCCCAATGTATTTTCCACCATAGTACAAGAGTTCCATTAACCATTGCATCCATAGTTTGTATCATTTGATAATTGAGTGTAATTTCTTCCAGTTAGCTAAGGAATCCATCTATTGGCCTTGTACCATCAAATATGGGAATAAGTCACAACTCCACCTCTATCCAACATTCCACCTAGGTCATTGGATTAACCAAATCCTCTTTGCAACCTATAAACTAATAAATTTCTTTGATCATAAAGCTATGTATATCTCGGTCCTTCAACCAAGTCCAACGAGACAACGACGTATAGTGCCTTTTTCCTTGAATAACATTTGTCTTTACTTCAAGTTAAAAATAGAATTGTTATCAAATGTCCAATAAATCCCCAAAAACATAAGGTATGAGTCGTAGTTTTCCATGATCTTAATAACCTCAAAGTCTACTTTTTTTATGCCTTCCACATTTGCTTCTACATTCTCTAATCTATAAATAGGGTATTGTATATTGATTGGTGAGCATGAGCTGAATGGGTTAAAAAACGAGCTTTGGCTTACCAATTAGCTCCCATGCTTTCTTAGGAAAAATTTTCACTTCACACCCCAAGTTTAACATGACATCACCCTTTCTCCACAAATGGAGTTGCAATAGGAATTGTTGGTCCTTGTGACTCTACTAACTTAGTTAACAATTGAGTGAGTCACTAGGTTACGGTCACGTTGGTTCACACCTTAAAATAATGCCATATGAATTTGATGGCCAAGACCTTAGAATTCTCTATATCCTTCCCACATAGTAGCTTCTTCATATCATGCTTCCCTCCATTACGACATGCACATGGGTGCATCTTCCATTGTCTTAGACACTTTGCACAATAACTAATTTCTATTGCACACCATAAAAATTTGGTGGTGCTTGCATATGCTTCAAATTTCTCGTCTTAGGATTACTTAGGTTAATTCATTTGAACAATATTTTTTCCTCATCATTATTGTTGAGAAAATTAATTTTTCCTAAATAATTAACTAACTACCACACATTATATTTTCAACACGAGGTCTCGTCTAGTTATTTCAAGATTGTCTGCAAGGTATATGCAAGAGACAACATTGGTATCACTAATCACAATTATTCTAATAGTAAGAATAACTACAATGATAAAAGAATCAATTCATAACACGACTGAAAATCTACTTCTAAACAAACTAAATCACTCAAAGCATCAAACTCTAAGTTTTTTTTTAACATGAAACAACAAAGAGAAACTTATCAAGTACTAAGTTGTTACCTAAGGAACAAAAACTACAAAATGAAAGAAAAAACACTGAGGAACTATATTACCAAAAGGAATTATCTACAAAAAGTAATACAAATTTAAAAGTATCAATGATCCCATGATAATCTATGGGAAACATCAATGATGTAACAAAAATCCCAAATAATTTGTCTAAAGTAAATCCAATGCTACAACAACCAACTATGATTTCTATTTAAAACAAATCACGCAACTTATGATTAATGTAACTAACATACAATTGCAAATTGAAAGCGATCAAATAAATAACTAAAGAGAGGGAAAAAAATGCAAATTTAATGGTACAGATGAGGAAAATGTTTCATCTAGAATTGGGCCCAAACCACTGGAATCGAATTGTCTTGTGAAAGAAATTAGAACAAAAAATTAACTCTAGATAACAAAAGCTTTCATTAAATTACATAATATCAATTAAAATTAATGTCCTGGAAAATTCACCACTTATGTCAAAAATATTACAGTTGAACATCCCCTTTAAAGGCTTAATTCCTAATATTTATACCATGGTTGTGGAAGATAAAAACAGTAAATCCATTTTTTGATAAAAGAGCAATCTTGAGAATCTAAAGTTTCTCGGGATGCTCATTTTAAGTTACAAAAAGTCTTAATATTACTCAGATAATAAAGTTGAGGCATTGTCCTTAACCAGTTTGCTTCAAGTAGGAATCAAATTTTATTAGCTAACCATAATTGGTCAAAACAACATCATGATATCCAATATTCCACGATCGGTCCAAGAAACAACATCAAGTGCCAGCTTACTGCTAAACCCCTATTCAAAATAAGGATCCAACCATGAGAAAATAACTCTTTTTTGATTGAAATAGTTCATCGAAGAAATAAAATAATGTAAATACATTAAATTCTTCTAGAATCCATATTAAATGAATTATAATATCGTAAATACAGGAAA
The DNA here is from genome assembly GCA_034641835.2 of Pinus albicaulis. NCBI lineage: Eukaryota > Viridiplantae > Streptophyta > Pinopsida > Pinales > Pinaceae > Pinus > Pinus albicaulis. The sequence goes on from CM076579.1 coordinate 924,834,664, forward strand.
AAATCACAAAAATAATATTAAAACTAAGAAATGGGATAAATAAATTATAACAATTATGAGGCCCAATATCACCCCCCAAATGAACTTTTTGCATGACCTCATGCAAACAAATAATTAAAATGTAAGACATTTAAAGAGTAAACTTCATAAGGTTCTTCTCCTATGTGTCAAAATCCATTCCTACTTTTGATTTCTTGGAAGGCCACATTACTTACCTACCTCAGATACATCATATTTAGATTTATAATAATACTGAGGGCACCAGATCATGAGACATCTATACCTGCACCCCATCCAATTGATACATTTTTCCATCACCGTGTTAACATAATCTTGTACTCTATTCATAGAATACTGAAAAATATATAAGCCAAAGGGTTCCTTGTTTTTTACTTCCCTGGATGATGCCTTCCATCTCACTTTGGTTGCACGAATAGCCTCACCTTTTATACCTTCCAAGTATTCCAAATTTGAATGTAATACCTCATTATGAATTTGTGTAAGGATAGAAGAAACACCAGGTTTTTCTATAAAAACATTATAACAGAGAAGTTTTCCAAAAGGATTATGGGGCAATCCTCTAACCCAGAGATCAAGATTATTCTCTCTTCTCTGGAAGGTATAGTAAGATTTTTCCCATTTTTCCTAGATTAGGGAAAATTATATGAAGGCCTAGAATTGAACATCTCCAATAAATGGAACGAGATTTTCATTCACATGTTCTTCCAAAAATAAATTGTGGTTATAGAGTTCACACAAGAGGTACTTTGTGTGGTCATCTTGTTGATGGAAAATAGTATAAAATGCAACACATTTTTGAATTCATATGGTTTCCCACACTGTATGGCTTTGGCTTTGAGCAAAAAATATTTCTCAAGCATAAACATGGAATAATTTCATGTTGGATACCTACATGTTAAGGCATCTAGATAAATAGAACAAATTACATTTGTTTTCTATGTAGCCTTATTAAGGTGATCCTTTAAATCCTGGATTTTCTTCTCAAATGCTCTCATCTTTGCATATATTTCATCCGAGGTTGTTGTCAGTGCTCGGAATCCTTGAAGAAAATATTGATGTTCCTTCTGAGGCAGCATTTTGCTTCAATATCTAGCTGTGGTCTCCTATTGTTCCTCCATCATTTTATTCAAGACCTTAATGGTAGCATCTAAAATTAAGGGAGTATAAAGAGGTATAGCCTTTGTTTGCACTCCTCTTTCAATAAGAACGGTTGGTGGATCTGTTTTAGTTTCTGATTCAACAAAAATAGATGGAACATAAATTATTTTCATTTCAATATCAAACTGATTTCCTACTTCAGTAGAAACAAAGGCAGAATCATTCTGGATACTTGCTTCAATGGAGACAGGTGTAAGGTCAGTCTAGGTTTTAGTATCCTGAGGTTTTTTATTCCTTACGACTTTCTTTTCATGACCCTTATGAGATTGCTTACTATCCTGCAGCCATTTTTTTAATCATTGTACGTTCCTTTGCAATTTATTGTTCTCTTTCTTAATATATAAACATTTTTGAAGATTTTACCTCTTCCTTTGTCTTTCATAACTTTGGTGCTTCTAGTTCTTTGAACAAATTTTTTAGCCAAGGTTGTTAGAGAAAAATGAAGGGAAACATCAATTATTACATGGTTCTTTTCAAAAGTAATATCTTGAGTAGATTCAACTGTCAGAGGGTCAATAACTGAATTATCAACTTCCATTGGTATTGTATCAGCTATAGGTTTGAGGAAGTTATTGACAAGAGGATCAATCTGGGTGTCAACTAGAAGACCAGTACTACCCTCTTGTAACAACCCTGGTCAAAATCCATGTAATAAAGTTAATAAAGGAAAAATAATAACAAAGTTCATGGGACATGTATTCCAAGCTGAATGTTGGGCAAAAATTCCTAGCGGGCATTAATTTTGGTTTATTATGGCTAAGGAAATTGGAAAAGGATTTTGAAAGGAAAAGTAGCATTGTTTAGCATTTTATTTATGAAAATAATGGAAATTAGGAGAAAAGGAAGGTGAAAGGTCATAGGTTGCATGTGAGGAGGAAAATGAATAAAATGTACGCCTCGATGATAAAAATTCTTCTGAGGATCAGTTCACAACCTTTTGTCAGCTCGTTTTTGGAGCTCTCTCTCCATTCTCTCTACTCTCTCGTATTCTTGCACACTTGAGCATTCTTGGAGTACTCTAGCGTTGCAGGGAGGAAGGAAAAGGAAGGAAAAGAAATCAAAGGGAAGCAAAGATCAAGCAAGGAAGAGAAAGAATCAAGTGGCTACAGTAGGATTACTTGTAGGTATCAAGTTGCATGTATGATTCCATTTCTAGTTTTGGAATGCATGGTACATGCATGTTTTTTCTTGGTTCTCTTGTTGTCATTGGCATGGGTTTTTCTAGGTGTGATAGTGGTTTTAAGCCTTGCCTTTCCATTTCCAGATATACATGGTGTGATGGGGTTTCTCTTACTTGGTTGAGTTGAAATTCCAGATGGTTTTGAAACTGAGTGGGGTGTTCTCAGGAGAAAACACAAGGCCTAGGAATACCTGGACCGGTGAAGGTGGGATTGCAGTAAATCTTTGTTGTGTATCCTTGTTGGGCCTAGGAATCCTCCACTAGAAAATAGCGAGATATACAGTAAATAATAAAGGGTATAGATGGACAAAGTCCTCACAGTTTAAGTGGAGAGATCCGGAGGCATCCATGCTTGTATAGGCCTAGTGATCCGTAGACCAGTATATGGTGGGATTGTGGTAAAGCTTGGTAGTGTATGTTTCTTGTTTGGTCCTAGGAATACCTTGGCAGGATTGTGGTAAAGCATGGTTATATAGATGAGGGTTTCGGGCCTAGGAATACATTGGCAAGATTGTGGTAAAGCATGGTTGTATAGATGAGGATTTCGGGCCTAGGAATCCCTTGGCATGATATATAGTAAATCCTGAGGAAGCCCTGGTTGGTTTTTTTTTGAATCCCACATTCATGCTTGGAATATGGCGTAGTGGTGATTGGTTGAAACAAATATTTGGTTCATCCCAATCTATGTTCAAGTGGTACGTGGAAGTCCCTAGCTTGTTTTTCTTTTGCATATGTCAATAAGAGATATTTTTCTCTTGTTTTCCATATGCAAATTTACTTGTTAATATGTGTTTTTTATGGCTACTATATATCTTTTATTATGTTGGTTATGTGCTAGTTATAAGCATGGTTTATGAAAGACTGTGGTTATGGATCTCATCATGTTTTGATTAGTACATGAAATGTCAATGAATGTGTGACCTGATAGATGATAATGCAGCTATTGTGAGAGGGAATGAGACCTTCTTGATGATTCTCAATTAAGTATGAGATCCCTATGTTCAGATATGTTATTATGACCTGTAGATTACATGTTCATAATTTTTTTGATGAAATTCCTATCATGGATACTAGGGGTCTGGTCAAGTCTTTTTTCAAGTCTTTGAATTAGTAGACTTATTTTATTTTTATTTATCGTTTCTGAAAGTTTCGTGAATTTATTTGCAGAGGCATGGTTCCTAGCCCTAAAAAAGTGGCTCATAATTCAGGTTCGATGGCACAAAATTACTTGAAAGAGTCCACGGTCACATGGATGCCTTGTTGTGCGAGGGACTGGAGGGTCTCAGTCGCATGAATGCCTTGTCATGGGAGCGACTGGGGGTCTTGTTCAACAAAACATTAAGTTCTCTAAGGGGTGCTAGAAATCATTGATAGAAAAGGAGCAGAAAGGAGCAGCACAGAAAATTTTCATTAAGAACAATGGAGAAGATCAGGATCCGTTGGAGTATAAAGGATAAATAAGGAAAAGAGGGCAAAAGTATAGTGGAGGAGTAGCAATGTGCAGCAATGTGCAGCAAAGAGGAAAAGGAGTAGGATTAGAACTATAATCTAAGGAGAGGATCAGAAAAGAAGCAAGGAGCAACATTAGAATTATTTTCTAAGGTAAAGGATCAGAGAGGAGAAGCAAAGAGGCATGGAGAATCTTCATAATTATTACTTAAAGCAAAGGAGCAACAAAAGAGGCAAAATATAGTGTCCTGCATAAAAGAAGAAAACTACGCAGTGCAGGGTCAAGTCGGGCTATTCATGTTCAGAATAGTAAGCAAAGGAAAAGTATGCAGCAAAGGCCAAGTCTGGTTGGTTGTAAAACGTGTGCAGAACAATGGTTCTGCATTCAGACGATCATGAATGAGTTGGGTGTTCTACGTGTAGCGAAGAAGAAATGAACGGGCACAACCAAAGAAGAAAAGGTGTGAAGGAGTGAACGAGTGGTTCAAGTCATGCAAATACACATTCAAAACAGTTTTGGAGGACCACATATCGCAATCAGAGCAGGAGGAATATCGCACAGACACAGAAGTCATAGAAAATATGAAGTGCAATATGATGTCGTGGCATGATGACATGGAAGCTAACGTGGCAATTGACGTGGTAGAGGATGTGGACCTGACCCCACAAATCGCAAATAAATCTTTATGACGTGGTAGGTTACATGGCAGATGACGTGGCATGTCACGTTGCAAATGACGTGGTAGGTGACGTGGCAAGTGACATGGCACCCCGAGTCGGACCCGAACCCTTTATCCCAAATCACATATCACAGATCTCAAAGCTTAGAATGGATAGCACTCATGAACCACGTTGAAATGCAAAAATGAGAAGTGCGATAAAGAGCTTGAATGCGATATGCTTCAAAACCAAAGACTAAAAGATTTAAAGTCCGGTGTGGGACCCAATCGGATATCGCAAATCGTAAAACTCAGGAGGAATAGTGCACAAGAACAACGCCGAAATGTGAAATGAGATAATAATACTAGATGTGATTTAGTTTCAAATCAAAGGTCTAAAGGATTTCAAATTCAGAGGTATAAGGTTTCCCTTTGAGAAATTGCATCGGAGGATGGAAGAGCAATATATAAACGAAGGACAAGAGAAATAGCCGAAATGCCGAAATTTTATTAAAGAATTGTGATAAATCCTGGCGGACCCTTCACATATCGCATATCAGGAGATCATATGGAAGAAGACACATTGGATAACAGGATTTGTCGAAGTGTGAAGTGTGGTAAAGAGAGCGGACGTGATGTAGATCGAAGCTGAAGCCTAAAGGTGTTACACATAATTTTGTCACTGTCCCTGCAATCTCCATCTTGCACATTGGAGGACCATTCCCGTGAATTCTGTGTATTGTCATGCCTTGCAAAAAGTGTTATTGCATCCCTTAGCATGAGAAGAAAATTTTCTCTGTTGACTATTCCTAGAGCAGACTCAAAATCATATTATTTTGGGTCGGCGTTGGTAGGCAGTTATGGCCTCGCGCCCATACAGAAATTTACACTGGGCCTCGAGGACCTTCCTTTGGCTTCTTATTTCCTACTTTTTTGCAACTCCCCAAAGGATAAGGTCTCCCTTCCACCTTATGATGGATCCCCAACCACCTCCTCCTCTCCTATAAATACATCTCTCTCACATAGATGCAACTAGCTAAAATGGTTGAATAGGTGATAGTCCTTACTATAGCTAGATAGCTGGTATGAGATAGAGTAGAGAGAGAGACCAATTTTTGAGAGAGAGACTAGGCTTATTACCTCTCCAAGTCTAATTCCCCGATGAATTCTTGAGACGCGTTTAACTGGACCCACTGAAGGAGGCTGCGACGTCAAGGCTTATTTGGTTGTAATCTCTTTCTCTCTACTTATTAATACATGAGTGATGTTTTGGTTCCCGTATTACATTTGATATGTTTAATCTTGTGCAATATGTTTAGTTCTCCTTGACCAATTAAATAGTTATGAATGCAAGTGTGTTTTCATATGATGCTATCATTCTCTGATCCTTATGCAGGCACCTGAGTATTACCGTTGAAGGACCACGACGTGTTGAGATGAAGATCAGGAGACTGTTGCCACACCTACGAAAACTGTGTTGGAACAAAGGTAGGACATCTATCCTGACTCAGTTTCATTCAAAAACTAGGAATCCAAGCATTAGCATGTCCTCTTGCTGCTAGACCCACCCTAGGGCTAGAGGAATCACCTCTGTCCATAAAGGGGATTTACCTGCACAATAAGTTTGCGACTCTGCTGGGGATCAGTGTGTGTTGTCATCTCTCGTTGTTTGTCTAGCGTTTTGCTTGTCGAGTCGACTTTGGTCGTTTCATCATTTTTTTGCTTTGTTTAGCCTGCCTGACTATTTTCAGCCATCCTGTTCAGTCCCAGAGTGTCAGATCTGACCTTTGCTCAGTGTTTTTTATTTTTTCCCATATTTTTCTCGATCGACATTGTTACTTCCTAAACAGATGCATTGATTGGCGCATGTTGCTTTTGTCACAGGTGCGCCAACCCCTGTTTAGTGCAGATTACAGCTAAAAAGTCGTGTCGAATCTTGTAGGATTGAGTTTTAGCCTATTGTCTGAGTTTTGTCAATATTTCATGCCTCTGGTTTGGATTTTTATCTTGCAATTGGTCTAATAAGATTGTTTTCACTCTCGTGTTTCATCCTTCTCAACTGTTTGTCCATAATATTATCAGTGAGTTTTTCACCCTAGGGTTTCTAGGTTCCTTGTCCCACTTGTTTGGTTGTCTCTTCACTAAGCCTTCTGAGTTGAGTTCGAGTCAGTTTGGTCTACATTCTTTCAGTTCGTTTACTGGTTGTTGTAGCTTCTCTTTCTATTCTTCGTGTCTTTGGTTTGTTGGATGATCATCTTGCATTTCATTTAGCTCTCCATTCATCACCTTGAGCATATATTACATTGCTCATTGAATTGGCTCGAAAGACATGTTTGTTTGAAAGAGTGCATCTTTGTTTTTTAGTTTTATTGATGTTTATATTGGATTGATCTCTTTGTTTTAGATCATTTTCATTCGAATTGCTCAAAACTAGTGTTCATTTTTATTTTTAGTGTAACAATGCATTTTGCTTCTCATTCATCTAAAAAGACAAAGTATGCATTTTTTCTCTTAGCTTGAAAATGGAAAATGTTCTTTTGCATTATTAGCATTTAGTAAACAAGGAAAGAGATTTTAAATTTTTCTTTGGTTGTCATAGATGCATTAGGGAAAATTATCTTGTATTCAATTGATTGTTGTTTTTTTTTAATTACTATCCCTCTCTTAGCTAGCATTCATTGAAATGGAATGATTTTATTTTCCATATAGGTGTGCATTAAGATTCAATACCACATTCGGTAAGGCCTTGAAATCGCAACATTAATTCAAGATCAACTTTAAAATTAATTCAATCAACCTAAGGAAGCATTGAAACATAACACACATATTGTAGAATTCTAGGCTAGTGACGTGTTTCGGCGTGATTAAACCTAGTAGCTGTCATTCACCATCTGGCTTTAGACATCACTAGCACGAACTTGTGCTCCACATACCGTCACATATATAAAGGGAGACCCTCATAGGTTGCAATCCTTTATCCATAGGAAGATGATTCTACCACCCTATAACCGTGATACACCAAACACAACATTCAGGGAGACTACTTGCACGTACGTTAATTCCTTGGTCATTTCTCTTTCATTTGATCACCAAGGCGTATATTGCAGTTCATGGAAACTTGGTACACCCTCTTGCTCAGATTTCTTGAGTAGTCATTTTGGTATTTTCGTGACTCTCTAATAGTGAAAATATCCTTGAGCACTTATCATTTCATGCTCATTTCAACCTAAAAGTGACTAGAGTATTTAGCAGCAGAATTTCGCCCCTCAGGGCTCTCAGCAGTTGCAAAATTTTGGAAATCTTCCACATCATTTTGATGTGTATCGTAATCCTGTCTATTTTCCTTTGATTGATCTTAATCAAACCATTTACTAGCCGGGACAACCCTCCGGCCCACAAGGACCACCCTTTCAGGGACAACCCTCTAGTCTGCATGGACAACCTTATGGTCTGCAAGGACAACCCTTACAGGGAAAAATTTCGGCCCAACAAGGACAACCCTACAGTCCTTTTGGTCAACCTCAAATTCAACTGAGAGCATATTATGTTCCTGAGGGGAAAATCTATCCACCACAGGGACAACATTTTGTGCAACAGTACTGGTCTTCTGTTCAACAAGGTTAAACTTTTGTACAACAAGGAAAACCCTATGGTCCTGCGCCAGGTCAAACTGGTTTTCAGGGACAACCTTGCCCATCCCAACCATCGGGCCAACCTTTTCCACAGGGGCAACCCGGAGGCTCTCAGTATCCAAGCCAACCTGCCCCATAGGGACAGCTTGCCCAACCTCAGTATCCGGGTCAACCCGCTCCGTAGGGACAACCCATTTAGCCTCAAGGCGCTACTTACCTCCCTCAAGGTCAATCTCAGATAGTCTATAGTGCGCTCCAAGGTTTCACTTATTTTCCTCAAGGTCAATCCCAGATGGTGTATAATCCACCTCAAGGCAATGCTTACATTCCGCAGCAAAATCCATTTGTTGCTCAGCAAGGACCTCAATGGTATGCTCAAAATCAATATCTCGGTCCTCAACCCATGTATGGGCAGAACTATCTGGCTTATAACCCCTATGGATAGAATCCTCTGGGACAAAACATATGGGGGCATAATTTCTCTCAACCTCGATGGAATGTTAATACTAGTCTTTATCAACGACCTGCAATCCCTCTCAATCCTCAGTTACCTTTCCTTTCAACGTTGGAACTGCATGATGTGTCAAAGTTGACGAACGATCCAATCTTTCATAACCTGTATTGGCCTCCAGTTCCAACCAAAATTCCTAGTGATTGTCCCAAGTTTGAGGGCAAGTCCAGAGAAGACCCCCAAGTGCATGTTATGACATACCATTTTTGGTGTTCCTCCAACTCTTGGGTTGACGATTCCATTCAACTCCGTATTTTACAACGAACTCTCATTGGTGCCGCTGCCAAGTGGTACATCGAATTATCCCGTGGTGTCTTCCAAGATTTCAAATCTTTAGCCATGGATTTTCTCATGCACTTTTAGTTACCAGTTCAGTATGAAACCAGGACACACCTCCTCACATCCTTGAAAAAGGATCGAGCTACTCATATATTTGATCATATTCACGAATGGATCGTCGTCGCTTGATCAAGTTTGAAATTCATGATCATCTTCTAACTGACTGGTTCACTACCTCCTTCGTTGCTTCGATTTCTAAGGACATTGCTATGGGGGCATGTGTTACTGAGGAACAAGCCATTTCTCGTGCCCAGTACCTTGATCTTGAGTAATCTCAGTCCGAAACATTGTATAAACTCTTGCCTGATGCCCCTCGACCTGGAACTTCCAAAGCACCAGCGACGCCATCTGTCGACGGTATCATAGGTTATGTGTCTTAGACTTCTCAGAAGTCTTCATCTTCAAATCCTGCGAAGCAAAAATTGACTCCTTCCAATGATACTGCTTCTCAGTCGATTCCAAATTCTGGTAAAACTGCGGAGGTGAATGTTGTCCAGTCCAATTCGTCGGATAAAACTTCCAAGGGTAAAAAGAAGGGTAAAGGTAAGGCCAAATCCGATACCCCGAAACAGTATTCTCAGAAATATCGTGCTAATGATGGTTCGCAGTGAAAACTGAAGTACCCTTGTTTTATTTGTGATGAAGAGCATTACACCAAGGACTATCCCCTAAGGGCCAAGGTGATTCAATTCCTCAAAGGCACTCAGGGCACTCCGGCTATTCTCAAAGAACCATTTACGTCACAGTAGACTTAGTTGGAATAGAAACCTCAAGACTCTGCCCCATTTGGCTCTCAAGTTTTCATGATGAACGATTCTACATTTGTTTCTATTGCTACCCAGTCGAAAGATTATACCGAACCGCGTCAGGCAGCTGAGAAGGAAGTCATCGATGGTCCTCCTCCCCCACTTGCTTCTGGCCCTCTTCAGATTCAATGGCCAGTACTGAGCCCATTGTATAGCCACCTTCCAAAGGTGCACTCCGTAAGTCTTCCTACAATCCTAACGCTTGTGCTGCTCAACATTACATTATTGTTGAGGATCTGGCTTAGGTGCCATCTGCTATGTCTACATTGGAAGTCCTTCAGAGTTGTCTGGATCAACAGAAGGCTTTATTTTCTGCCATTGGTGCAGTTGATCTCGCTAATTCGAGCCTTATTACTTTCGACTTGGAGAATCTCGTCCCATGTCTCCCTCACCAGCTTGCACTCATTATCCAAGTTGGGATTAATGGAAATAATATCCATTGAGCGGTCGTGGATGAGGGTGTGTCTACATGCATCATGTCATCTGCCTGCTAGAAAGCCATCGGTTCTCCAGCTCTCAATTCATCTCCAAATGCTCTAGAAGTGTTTGATGGAAGAGAATCTAAACCTCTAGGTGTTCTCGCTAGTTTACCGATCACGCTAGAAGGGAAAACAGTTAATGTTGAGGTTGAAGTAGTTGACGCCAAGCTCAATTACAATCCTCCTTGGTCGCAGTTGGACTCATGCCATGCTGTGCATTCCATCCACTCTATTTCTTGTCCTCCAATTTCCACACGAAGGAAATATCATCATTGTTGATTAGTTGTCTTTTTTCACTTCTTCATCTTTCGAGAGAAATGTTCTATACGTAGATAAAATTCCTACACCTTATGAAAGCGTAGGGCCAGGTCTTTTCAAGGATCCTTCCCTCATGGGTATTTTTCCTCTTCCTCCACCCAACACTGTTCAGGTTCACATGATCTCTCGGTCTTCTGATCTGTGGATCATCCCTTCACCTAAGCAGGTCGATTTATTTGGAGATTCGATGCTATTAAGTCCGGTCGAGATTGAATATTGTGAACTTGTTTTAGCTTCAGATACTCCACCCTCTGATCATGCTCCTTTGAGTATGTCTCTTGACACTTATTCTAAATCCCCCTGTCTTGGCAATTCGGATTCGCCCGATCCCTTAAATGAGATATTTCCCTCTGATGAGGCCACCATGGAAACTATGTCTCTTGAGGATCCCCCTTGGGACAATAGTCATCATTGTTCCTCGTTCATGCCTAGCCTTGGGGCCATGTCTATGTGTATCGAGAAGTTCGCCTCTCAAGTTCCTTCTCCTCTACTTCAGACGCCCATCCTGATACATGAAGTCTTTGCAAAAGGTAACTTGGGAAACATCACACAGACGATTCCTATGGACATCTTCATAAAACCAGGGATTGTCGAGAACATCCATATTGGGGTGACTTGTTCTCCCAATGAGATCAAGGTCTATACTAGTCTCTTCCATGAGTTTTGCAACATTTTCACCTGGCCTTACAAAGAAATGCCCGGCATCAACCTTAGTATAGTGGTGCATGAAATTCCTACCTATTCTAGTGCGAAGCCTGTTCGTTAGCGCCTTCATCCTGTGCACCCTAGAAAGGCGGTTGCTATTAAGGGAGAAGTTGAAAAAATTCTTAAAGCTAGTTTTATCTATCTGATTCCCTTGACAGAATGGGTTTCCAATATTGTTCCTATGGATAAGAAGCAGGGTAAGATTTGTGTCTGTGTTTATTACCTTGATATCAACCGTGCTTGCCCTAAGGATAATTATCACACTCCTTTTATTGACCATATCATTAATGATTATGCTGGGAGTGAGATATTTTCCCGTTTTCTGGGTATAACTAGATTAATATTCTTCTGGTTGATCAACATAAGACCGCCTTTATTTGTCCTTGGGGTACTTTCACCTATACAAAGCTCCCTTTCGGTCTTAAAAATGTTGGGGCTACATTTCAACAAGAAATGTCCTATGCTTTCCACGATATCTGAGCACATTGTTCAACCTTATCTGGATGACCTTCCAGCTCATTCAGCTAAGCGTAAAGACCACCATGATCATCTCCATCAAATTTTTCTTTATTGTTGATGCTATAACAACTGGCTTAATCTGCATAAGTGTGTCTTCTGCGTTGACTCCGGTAGACTCTTAGAGTTTATCGTCTCTAAAGATGGGATATGTCTCGATCCACTCAAATTTTAATCCATTGTTAATCTCCCCTTTCCTTCCTCCTTACATCAACTGCAGAGTCTGTAGGGGAAAGCTAACTTCCTGCACCATTTCATCTTGAAATATGCCGAAGTGGCCAAAGGATTTACATGATTACTTAAGCAAGTTGTCCCGTTACTTTGGGATGAGATCGCCAAAAATATTTCGATGCACTGAAGACATTGTTGGTTAATGCTCCTCTGTTGCATCCTCCCAATTATCATCGTGATTATTCCCTCTATTTGGTTGTCTCGTTTAGCACTATTTCTATGGTTTTGGTGCAATACGATGATGATGGTGATGAGCATGTAATTTATTATATGCCTCATAATCTTCTTGATATTGAAACTTGCTAGGCACATGTCGAGAAGTTGGCATTAGCAGTTGTCCAAGATGTTCAATGTTTTTGTCACTACACTCTATTGCACATGGTGATTGTGATTTCTGATTGCAACCCTATGACTTACATATTGACTTGTCAATTGTTGGGGGGGAAATACTCGAAGTGGATTGTTATCCTCCAAGAGTTCAATTTGGATTTCACTATTTCCAAGTAAAAGAATTCATTGGTCTTCACTGATTTGATCTGCTCTCTCCCTTCTGATTCTGCTTCGTCTGGTCACGAGGAACACATTCCGGACGACACGATTTTTCTTATTAGCACTCTCGATCCTTGGTATGGTGATATCATCGTATATCTTCAAAATTCCATCTTCTATCTGAGTTGACAAAGGATGCTCGTTGACGCTTCTGCCATCATTCGTAACCTTATCACATAGTCAGAGATACTCTCTATCGCATCGGTGCTGATTCCATTCTCCGCCGGTGTTTGAATCTCGAGGAGGCTGAAAAGGTCCTGAATGACTGTCACAGTGGCGCCTGGGACGGTCACATGTCTGGATATGCTAATACATAAAATATTCTTCGTGCTGGGTATTTATGGCCCACTATATTTAAAGACTGCATTGTTGTTGTTCGTAAGTGCCACGATTGCCGGATTTATCAGCACAAGATGTGTGCGCCACCCTCATATCTTCATCCTGTCATTATCGTTGGTCCCTATGCAAAGTGAAGCATCGATTTTATGACATGTAACCCTCACTCAGCTGGGGGGCATGCTTATATTATCGTCTTCGTTGATAATTCACAAAATGGGCTGAAGCAATGCCTACACTTATAGCTGACGGTAAGACAACAACACAATTTCTATTCAATCATGTCATTACTAGGTTTGGTGTCCCTCAAGCCATTATTATCGAGCATGGATCTCATTTTTTTCATTACATGATGGTTGAGTTGACTACTAAGTTGGGTCTGCGTCATGAAAACTCAACATCGTACTACCCTCAGGCCAATGGCCAGGTTGAAGCCGTGAACAAATTTATCATCACTATGATTCAACGTACGATTGGGATGCACAAGTCAAACTGGAATCTCATGTTGTTTTCAACTCCCTGGGCTTATCGAAGCTCAGTGAAGGATGCGACCAGATTCACTCCATTCTAGCTTGTCGATGGTCTGGAAGCCACCCTTCTGATTAAATGTGAAATACCTTCTGTCAAGATAGTTGTAGAATTGTTGCCTAATACTTCACCGGAATAAGAGCGTCTTCTATATTTAGAGAGGCTTGATGAAACTCGTCGCTTTGCTGCTCTTGTTATAGAAGCACAAAAAAAGTGGGTCAAAGCTCATTTTGACCAGTCGGTTTCCCCTCGTTCTTTCATATAAGGATACCTTGTCCACTTGTACAACCAAGCTCACGATAAGCTAGGGGCAGGTAAATTCCAACCCATGTGGAATGGGCCCTACATTTTTAAGCGTGTTTTGCAGAACAGAGCTTATGAGCTTATTGATTATGAAGGTTATCCTCTAGATCAGCCCATAAATGGGTTGTATCTCAAAAAATATTATGCATGATTTTCTCGTGCATGTTTCTTTTGTACATAGGTGTTTTTAAATTTTTCTACATTTTTGGCTTGGTGTGCTTTGCGAGCGTTTTCTTTCTTATTGGGCCGTTTCTTGTTGTGCAGATGTCTATTACTCCTTATGTTGGTTTCACGGATGGTGCCTCCCGCAGTACCAGGAATCTATCTTCCGCAACCTGGGTGATTTATAATCCTACTAGTGAGTTGATAGATCTACAAGGTATTTTTCTAGGACGTACTACAAACAATGTCGTTGAATATAGTGTTTTCACTAAACTCTTAACTGAGGCCATTTCTCTTGATATTCGTGCATTGATTATTAACCTAGATTCTCATCTTGTTGTTCTTCAGCTTAATGGACATTTTTCTATTAGACATCCTCAAATCTTAAGGTTGTATTTGCATGTTCGTTTGTTGGAAATACATTTTTATTACATCACATATCAACATATTCCTCAACATATTCCTAGATGAATGAATGCATTAACTGATACGCTAGCTAATATTGTATTAGATAGACATTTTCCTAATTTGTAAAATATCATCATCACATGAGAAGATTCATAACAGGAAAATAGATGTATATATATATATATATATATATATATATTTTATAGTTTTCATCCACATACATCATAAGTTCAACAAATATGTATGTTTTGGTTACAGCCTGAGACATCATGTCTCTCAAAAAATATGTAGAAATAAAATGCCTAGGTGTCTAGTCGGCGTGAAGTTCGTGATAGCATGTCACTACCTGCATGAGCCACCTCAATAAGCAGTGAACACGGTTTGACACCCCTATAGTGTGTCTCTAGTACACACGAGGAACATCGTCAAATATCGCGTAGTCTGGGATTTTGCTAGTAAGTCCCTATAGGTTGCACATGATTTCCTCCTCCTCGCTTCCCTCACCATGAGGGGCCACATCGAAATCACTAGGAATTCATTGTGCTATTGGATACATTCCTGTAGGTCTTTCCGGGCCAACATCTATAAATACATGGATCAACATCAGAATATGCATAGCAAAAAAAAATCATAATACTCATTAAAATAAAAAATGAGTCTTACCCACTGCTTCATCCCAATCCTCTCCTGATGGGAGTGGAAATCCACATCACTGGTAAATTCTGTGCCAGAATAGGGCCAGTCCTCCACGACAATCTACTGTCAGCAGAGCCACTCGAAAAACTCTGGTTTCCAAGACATCTGTTGACCACCTCCTGATCTTGGCATCAAAGCTGCCCATTAGAACATCGGTGGCTCTTGGGCTGGTGGTGTAGGAACTATCATTTCCTGACATTGGAATATTGGTAATCTTTCCAGGATGAATGGTACCAGGATGGACCCATAGCCGAACTGTTTTAGCCTACCATTCTTTCATTTCATCAACTAGCATTTCATGTTGATCGTTACCACCTCTGCCTAGTTTTAGAGAGTTGGTGCCATGCAATCTACTGCAAGAAGTAGTTGTGTTTATGTGGCCTCATGCGGAGCCTGAACTCCCACAGCTCGTGTAATGGTGTGAAGTACTACTTTCAGTTCCAAATCTGGGATAGTTTTGGATATCCACATTCTCACTCTTGGGTCCTTTCCTTTCCCCTCAGCACACTCTGTCAATAACCATGCTCATGTTTTCCATTGTGGGCCGGGTACCTACCAGGATTGGTACTGCCCCCATCCGTGAAAACCCGGTTATGAAATAAACATCTGAGACTTCAATCTCTAACTCTTGGTCATGAATTATGAACCTTTCTTGGTGAATGTCCCAGATACTAATTAAGTATTGTAGTAATTCTGGTTGAGCTCTGAGACATGGTGCCATGAAGAATTCTTGAGCCAGTAATCCCTAAGGATGTTCATGCATCTCACATTTCCCATGGCTAGCTCATATTCTTCACTATGTTCTCTTTCCTTCCATTCGATTGCCATTTTTCTCTTTCACATCTGCAAAAACATCATTGGGTTTATCATTAGTCAATTCATTTTCTATTTGAATGTTTAAAATAGGCTTCTTGTTTGAATTCACAAACTAAAATCATTGTCACGATTGGCGCGACTGTTTTAAAAACAGTGGTGCCAATTGGCGCGCCCCTATTTGAATTCAAGGCCAGTTGGAGCGAGTCTGTGCCTGATACCCATGCCGACCGTCGCGCCCTAGTTTAAAAAAAAAACCCTCCACAAATCTACAAATTAGATTGCAGGCAATGAAATTTATATCAAAATCCAGGCAAGGGTGCAAGCTCTTACCTGGAATAGACGAATTCGCGATTGACCTTCTGGATTGTCCATTGTCAGCTCCGCAAAATCACAGTGAAAAAAGGGATAAATTACTCACAAGAGGTAAAAGTGAAAAGTAATTTATTTTTACTATTTTTGGGCATTTTATAAAATTTTCAAAACCCTAATTAGGGTTTTGAGCATATTTTTGGATTATTTTCCTATTTTATCTCAAAAAATGGGTTTTACGTGCATTTCTTGTGCAACAACAGGTCCCCAATGTGACGGTGATGAAGTAACGAGTTATATTTTATACTTTTTCGGACTTGGTAAAAACACGAAAAAGTTACCCCTAGAGTCATCTTTCAGCTCTTTTATGACTCTCAAAAATTGAAAATATTGTCGAGACTCTTGTCGTTTTGAACTCGTTAAAGGCTGCGAAATGATATCTACCCAATATACATTTACCCCTTTTTTGGGTTGGGATAGATTATTTATGAAAAAGGAATACCTTAGCCTATCGTAACTAAGAGGTTCTCTCATACATATTTTTCTACCTTTTCGGATCTGTGAGACTACCTACGAAAAGGGATTGTTGGAATTTTCTTTTCTGCTTCTTTTCAAACTCTCTAAATATGAAAAGACGTCAAGTTCTTCCTTTGTCAGACTTGTTAAAACCTACATGACATCGAAAATTGTCACCATGACGTAACTGAGTTCCTCCTTTCTAGGTCTCATAAAATGTACTAGGAAGGATTTTTTCGAAGGACAAACTTACATAAAAATCATATGCTATCCCCTTCAAGCTTGTTTTACAAAAATAATTGGGGTACTTGCCAGCAATGGTGGGGGGAAATGGAACCAGTTCTCAGTCTTGTCAGCAATATGTCACTCTTGAACATGACACTCATCTGCTTTCGTGTCGGGTTGGGGACATCCAATTTCATCATTTTTTGCTTCCATGGGTTTGGGTAATATTTTTTTACCTCTCATATTCTCTTTTCCACGTCATCATGAACTCAGATCCCTTGATGTCAAATACTGTCATTTTCGGTGTCGTGTCGCCAATATGTTCAAGAGAATTTTTCCTTTGCAGTTTTCAACCTCTGATCCTCTGTATGGTCTTGATTCACTCTCATATTATTCCTCTGTCTCGTGTCGATGATGTGGTAAAAATTATGGCCCTCCTTCGACCATGTCACTTCCTGTCAACTTCAACTCATTATCCGGGATGCTGATATAGAGACTCCCTTCTAGTACCTTGGAGCTTGCATGCCTCAATGGCAAGTTCCTTGCGTTCGATGACAAGTCCTCATCATTGGCCTTCGATCGAGTGATTCCGCGGGTGTTTGATGCTAGATCACTATTCACATTATGTGGATTGTACTAGTTGTACCTTAAGAGACATTTTCATTATTGGTGGTTTCTCTCATGCCTGTTAACAACTTTCATTGTTGGCTGGTAATCAGGTGAATTTCTTGCATGTTCGACTTCAGCTCACATATTCGCATGCTTGAATTTGTACTTGTTCGGGTCGAGATGGAGCACAAGACCCTGGGTTTTGTCTGATAAAATCCATGCTGCGAGATATTTTTGGTTTATCATGACTATATGCATAACTCTTTTGATTGGATGGCTGTGACCATACCTAAGTCTATTTATTGACCCTTATTGCTAGATGCTTGTGTCTATTATCACTCCAATAATTCCTAGGTTTGTTATGATTTTTGTTTAAAGAAATATTAGAGGTAACCACAAACCTACTTTTGAGATCAAGATCTAGACTTCCTAATGCTCAGAGAGGGTTCTCTCTTTATGTTTTAACTTTGTTGTTTTTTAGTTGATTTTAGGCTAGTTAAGTAAGATTGGTTTGGTTTGGTAAAATTACTATTTTAGATGGATAATTATATTGTCTACTTTTCCATTGGGCTATGGAGTCAAAGTGTCAGGAAAACAAGACTTAATCAAGGTCTAAAGGAATTGTTCATAGGGAAAGGTAGTTGAGCAAATTCAAATCTTTTAGGCTGGATAGTGAAGTGGTTTTCAATCGGGATCAAGGAGCAACTAAGGATTCCTTAAACCGGATAGTGAGGAAAGGAGAAAGAGGTCAATTGAGATGGGAGAGAAATTAAGGGTCCTCAGATTTAGATATCAGAAGAAAACATCAAAATGAATAATAGTTCAGAACACAGTGTACTTAAACAATTTCTGCAATAATATTCTTGTTATAACATTTAAATTGGAAAACATGCAAGTATGTGAAATATTTAAGAAAATAACAATTTAACAATAGAAATATACTTCACTGAAGTGTCCCAACACATGAATACTGTAATGCAATGCCTTAATACTCAGTCCAATCTACTGACTTGAAAATGTTACAATAAACCCTCAGGTTTCAGATCAATACAACTATAGAAATGTTCAGAAATCCACTCTTAATACTTCGAATTATGAAGTATTTATACAAAAAATAATACAAAATATCCTGTAACTGATTTAGGAATTATTCAAGGAATACAAAATATCTTCATGCAAGAAGATAGAGATAGCTAAATAACTAATACAAGTTGTCCCTCCTTATTTGGTTTTGTTGTTTGCTCTTTGATCTTTTGCTACTTTATCTCTCTGACTGTTTGATTTCACGCTGGTTGTCTTCTTTATGTTGAGTGTCCTTTATGTTGCCTTGTCATCTGATTCTATTTAAACTATGTTACTTCTCTTTAAACTCTGCCTTTCACTTTTACTATGACTGTTCTGTTACTCCTTTAAATTGTCTCTCTTTTACTTGTTTTATCTTGACTGCTTTTTACCTGTGAACTTTGACTTGCACAGTAAATCATTCAGTTTCTCCCAAGCCTCTTCATCTGGTAATTTTATTTTTACCATTCTTTTGTAAATTTCATCAGCTTCTGTGTACTTTTCAAAAGTAGGCTTGTTTATAAAGAGATTTTTTACCTCATGTTGGAGGTAAAAGAGATTCTCAAAGTCTGAAAGAGCACTTTTCCTATAGTAATTCCTTTCATGGAGGAATTTTTGGATTGTTCTTTGGCCACTTCTATGATTTTCTTGTCATATTATTCATGCTTCATTAATATTTCATTGATCACCAAAGAATTAGGCAAACCTTTCTACCTCGAAAAAGCAAATTTGACCATGAATCTAGTTATTGCTAACTCCATGTTTTGACACTTATCTTCAAGTTGTGTCATCCGGTTCCTCTTGGAAATTACCTTTCTTACCTCAAGGATTGTTTCAGTTCTGTCACTTATGCAAATTTCTTATAATTCCTGTTTGTTCTTAGAATTAAGAAAATTTATTATTTCAGTGGCCTCTTTTGGCTTTTTCCCAAGTTCTTCCTTGACTTTTTGAATGGTTTCACTTGCTTCCTTGATCAAATCCTTCTGCTCAAAGATGACTTGGATGGACGGCCAAATATCATTAATAGAGTTAATGATATTGGCCCATAGTTGTTGTTTTTCTTGTTCAAGTGGTTCTTTTAGTGTCAATTCTTTCTCTAACTTCTGTACTTTGTCAATCATTCTACTTGACTTCTGTGCTTCAGCTGTATGCCTCATCTGTGCCAATTTCTTTTCATCTTCAAGATTCTTTACCTGTTCTTTCAGTCTATTAGTTTTAGCAGTCAGTATTGAAATTTCTTGCATAGCTTTAACCAATTTACTTACTTCATCACTAGGATGAGTTGCTGTTGTAGCTGATGTAGTAGCTGTTGTGGTTGAAATTGTTGTAGTCACTGGAACTGCTGAAGTAGAGGGAATTTTTGTAGTAATTGTAGGAATAGCAATAACAGGAATTGCTTCCATGTTGGCCTTCTTCTCGTGCACTAACTTATCCATCTCATTCTCCATCTCTTTCAGTTGAGTTGTCAATTGAATGATGAGATTCGTCATTTCATCTTTTTGTCCTTCATTTTCTAAAACTTCTTTTGCTTGTGGATGTTTAGTGGGAGGTAATTTTAGCTACTTTTTCAATGCAACAATGTCTATATTATTTTTCTTGATGAGTTCTTCTACTACTTTGATGTTTTGGGGATCATATCCTACCTCTATGACCAACTCTTCAAGTGATTTGATTATGTTGTCCTTGGCTTGTGAGGAATACTTCTCTAGCTTTAATTGTCCTCTGATGTTTTCTAGAGTATTTTGTAGTTTTTGTACACTCATAGATTTGTTGGTCATAGTAGAATATAGCATTTCTCCAACTTGCTTATGAAATTATATATGGTCTATAGGATGAACATCCTTGGCTTGAAATTCAAATGTTGTCTTTCTGTAATCAACTGATTACTTTGGATGTTGTATTGAAGGTCATCTACATCTTCCTAGTTTTATAATCAAAAGTAGAAAGTAACATGTTCTGGTCACTAGGTGTCTGTTTCTAATATTGTGCATAGGTTACTGCTTTCAATGCCTCATTCCTGAGCTTGATTTCTTTATATTTATCCATTATATCTTGTTCTTTCTCTGTTGGTTTCTTGATGAAGATACCTCTACACTGTGTTGTTTCTAAATAATTTGTGTATTAGAGGTTGAAGGCTAGTGATTTTCTTATGAAACTGCTGAAGGTGCATTTTCTTTAACCACTGTGTTTGTATCAATAATTTCAATTGTCTCAACTTTCTCATTTACAGGATTTAGCTTGGGATTCTTCCTGTACATTAGTTTGAATTTGGTTTCTGTAGTGTTTTGAGCTGAATATGATACTTCTTCTCTTGTTCTCTTGGAGTTCCTATCTTGTGGAGCTGGAGTTTGCAGGACATAACTAGTCTCAACTAGTTTTTCCACTTCTTTCAAAGTATTCTCCAACCACTCTAACTGGTTGGAGTATTTATTAATTTCTGGTTTGGAATCATGGAAAAAAGGAGTTATTTTAAATTTGACTCTTAGTTTTCTTTAAAATCCCAAAGGATCATACTGCCATTTGAAACTTTCACTGAACTTGAATTCCTATAAGTACTTTTATGCTTGTTGACTAGCAATATTGTTATTGCAGATGAAAGGACCAATCTGGTTTTTATTTTAAACTGTGTTTTTTTCTTTACTGATAGAAAATTCACTTCATCAGAGTTTAGGATCTGCCTGATATATTCAAGTGCAAATAACCTCATTGGGAGGTATTTGGGCAGCTTGTATGGAGTGAGTTGACATCCATATACTCTAATTTCAGTGTGGTTCTGGTATAAATACCAGTCCCCTGTCCTACTGTGTTCAGACAACTGCAATACTTTCTTTATCTCATCATTAACTCTTGGTTGACTGCTACTGCTTAGCATGTTGACAAATGGATTAATAAATGAATCAATGAATTATTTATATGTGAAATCCGTGGAATCTTTCCTGATTAAGGAAGTCCAGAAAACAACTGATTGAGAATTACCCTCAGTGTCCAGTTTTTGGAGGCTTACTGTAAACCTTTCATATTGGAAATATAGGAACATATGAAACAAAATAGATGAATACTTAAACATGCCTTATTCAGGTAATTTAACTAATTTCTTATGGATGGCATCTAAAAGTTATTGAGAAAAGTTAAATATGAAAGCTGGGGGTTGTCCTGGGCAGAAAATAGACATAAAACCTAGGATTGAAGCATCTACATACTCATCTGTAAAGTAACCTAGAATACAAGACAACATAGTGACAATATATCTTGTTCTTTCTGAAAAAATTGAGGTTGAATATGGAGGATTATTCTTTGGGGTTTCAACTGATGATGGCAAGAAATTTTGGAAGATTTGAAAACTATTTGGGAAGTCCTGTTTGAGATACAATTTTGTGAGGATTTCAATAAACAAAGGGGATTCATCAGGCTTGGGTTGGATTTGCAACATCTGGTTTATTGATTCAACAGTGATGGTGAACAAGATCTCTTTGTTGTGGGTTACTAGGGCTCTTTCACTGGGCAGATAATTAATTTGACAGAGCCTGATGATTTCTTGGAATTGGAAAGTCTCGGGGAGGATGTACTTGGGTAAATTTGATTCCCAAATGTAGATATCATTAGCCTGGTCCATGGATTTATCATGGCTCCAGTAATGGATGTCTAAGAGGTTGAAATCAGTGACTGTGTCACTGATTTTGAAGTCTTTGTCTGCAAGGGGGGTATGTTAAACATCAAAAATAGGGGGTTGTAGGGGATTAACTGTCACAATTTCTTGGGAAGCCATTTTTTTTTTTTTTTAATCAATTAATTACTTTGTGGCTTAAGAAATGGTCTCAGGTACTTCAGGAATACTTGTGAAATGGATTTTTCAGTTTGCAGAGAAGGTCATGTAGGCAATAGGGGCTTTCCTGGTCTTTATAAAGCTTCAGACTAAGGCGGCACTATATTTTGGTAACAAAGGCTTGAATTCTGGTTTTAAATAGCTTTAAAACAAGTCGACAATAGTTGCTTTTTCTTGGAAATAGATCGGCAAGACTTCAACTCTGCAGACTTCACCAGAAATGGTGTAAAAGTATTTTAGGGCAATCTTTTTGTTTCTAACCAACAATGGTTAAACATTGGCGCAAAGGTAAACTTTAAAATGAGGGTGGTTTCATCGTACAACTTGGATGGGGGTATAGTGGTTATCGCATCACAAAAATCAGGTTGGTGGTATTGGATTAGAGGATGTGATGAAACAAGGAACTGACGCGTGGTAGGGGAGCGGGGTGCGAAACCACCTATTTCGCACCCCCCCCCTCGATCGTGTTAAATGTCGGGAAATGGAGAGTGCGATAACTATCATTGGCCATTGGATTTGATGAATGAATATTGAATAGATGGACGAATAGGAGGGATAAGTCGGGGATTTGATAGGAGCTGGGACCAGAAATGAGTATTATGCGGGGTTATAATACATATGCAATGGGTTAGCAATATACAATAGGCAGGGTTAATATAGCATGGTGTATATGTGGGGTCGGGACTTTATAATTGTGAGGTCTATATGTCAGCGGGGAAAGGATTATTATAAGGTAGGGTTAATTAAAGAGGGCCCAAGGATAATATATAAACCATAGGTTAAAGTTAATATGAAGGGGATTAATATCATATGGCAAGTTAATAAAATATGTGAATGGGTTTAACTATATATATTTAAACGGGGGTTAAATATAAAAGGAGGTTAATGAAATATGTAAAGCGGGAGTAAATATGTGTGGGATGTAAAATACACTAGGGATAGGTTAAAATAACGTCGGGGAGGGATTTAGCTATGGGGCCCTATATTTTAAAACATTTAACTTAGGATAAGTGTATTTAAGTCTGTTTTTAATGAAAAAGGAATTAGTAAAGGGGAAGTTACTTTATAAAGGGAAAATAGATTTTTTGACTAGGGAAAGGGGTGAAATAAAAGGGAAAGGGATATTTTTACAAAGGAAAATGAGTTTTAGAAGGGAGTTAGTAATATGAAATGACCAATTTGATGATTTCCATGCCTTGTAACAGTCTTCTACCTACCCATCAGTTACCCTAACATTTTTTTCTTCATTTATTGGGTGCATTTGAGCTTGCTGACACTTTTTATTCTTATTTTATAAGCAAACTATCTAATTCTAACCTTATGAATTCCAATGGCTCAGATTAAACTTATGAGCTCATTATTATTCTCTACCTAAGTACTGATCTTCCAAGATTAAATAGTTTGGCTAGATCTTTATTCTCTAACTATCAACATGAAATTTAAAGCATGAATGAATCAAGATTAAATTGTTTGATCCTCATGGATTGTGGAATTTTGACAAGCTACACACAATATTATTTGCAAAGTAAAGTAAAAAGTAGTGGCTTTTGAATTTTCATATTTTTTTTATCTTTTTCTTTTAGTCCTTTGATTTTTATTTTAGGACTTACCCTCTTTAAATTTTTTTAATATGGGAAAACATTTGCAGAAAGAAAATTATGTACAATATTACAAGACTAAAACATAGTCAATTCAAAATTATGAACCCTATTATTATAGGACCCTAACAGTGGCTCCACTTGGAGATGGCATTTCCTGGTGAAATGTCAAGAACTTTAAGATCAGTGGCCTTAGAACTTTGACTGTGTTTGCCTTGGAATAGTTTTCTGAGCTCTGCTTTATTCATGCATATTATATTATGTCTTTAAAAAATTAGAGCCTTCTCTTCAGGCTTCAACTTTGCAAGAAAAACATCCAATCCAATCTATGCTTTGCAATGGTATTTACAATGAGAAAAATAAACAAATGAACTAATGTTAATCTGGGGAAAAGTAATGCTTCAGCATCCTACCATTGACTGGTCCACCTAGTAGATCTGACCCATCTATTTCATTCAAGAAGAATGCATTGTTACCTCTGTAACCATAAATTATGTATGGGCCTTTCCAAATAAAATAAAATTTACCATGTTTCCCTTTGTCTTCTCTTCTGCAATCTCATTTGAGTACTTTATCAGCTATGTAAAAATCATCTTCCTTTGTTTTCTTGTCAAAAATATTTTTGATTTTATCTTGGATAACTTGTGATTTGACATAGACTTGTTCCATGGTTTGCTGCAAATGTATTATCTGATTTATCCTTCTCTGGATATCATTGGGTTCTACCTGCAACTCTTGAATTATTTTCATCACTGGCGCTCCTAAAGAGGATGGAAAAACAACATCCATTTCATATACTAGTTTATAAGGATAGGTACCAATGGACTTCTTTGTAGTTAGTCTGTTTTCCCATAAGGAATTTGACCAACCTTTTGTTCCAGGTCCTTTTGTTATCTTCTAACAGTTTCCTGATGATATTAACCAGCCTTTTTTTGAGGATTCTGCAAATCCATTACCTTGAGGGTAATAGGTAGTGGAATGGCCAAGGTTAAATTTGGTATTTGTTATAGAAGTCAATCATTTTCTTAGAATTGAAAGCAGTTGCATTATCAGTAATGAGCTTTTGTGGGCATCCAAATTTGGAAAGGATATTATTTTCAAGGAAAGAGATAATGATAGAATTAGTGGCTTGTCTAGAAGGAATGGCTTCTATCCACTTGGTGAAATAATCAGTGGCTATCAAAATCCATTTATGTCGGGAAAAGGAGGGTGGGCGAATTTCGCCAATGAATTCTAGACCCGATTGTTGAAATGGCATTTCTGTGGAGATGGGTTTGAGCGGTAAAGGTAATATTTTTTTCTTCCCTTCAAATATCTGGGATTTATGACAGGAGGTCACATAATTTCTAACATCTGCAAAAAGAGTGGGCCAGTAAAAACCTATCCTCAATATTTTATCAGTTGTTGATTTCCAGTAAAGGTGTCCTCCACAGTCACCTGCATGAAATTCTTACATAACTTTATCAGCTTCATTTTTCAATAAACATTTTAATAGAATGCCATCGTGATATTTCCAAAATAAAGAATTATCTATGATACAATATTTCATTGATTGAATTTTCAAAAATCTACTTTTAGTTCTAGACAAACTAGGAGGAGCTTGTAGGTTGAGTAAAATAAATATAATGTCTGAATACCAAGGTAAATCTATAAAAGCTTCACTTATATTTGGAGTCGCCATTTCTTCCCGATCATCTAAGGCACCAATGAAATTAATATCTAAATCCTGACAGTTCGATTCAGCCATGAGTTTGGTTAAACCTTGGCCGTTAATCAATTTAGTAGGATTTATTTCAATATCATATTCCAAAATAGTGGCAATCCATTTGCCTCTGTTTCCATCAAGCCCATTCCGAGTCAGAATGTCCTTTACTATTGAATTTGGAACATATGCAATAATGTGTGAGTATAAAATGTACACTTTGAAATCTTTAATAGCCTTCACTAAAGCAAGTGCTTGTTTTTCCATTATGTTGTACTTTAGTGTGGCATCTCTTAAGGATTTTCTGAAAAAAGCAATGGGTTGTTCATAACCCTGATTATTCTTTTGCAACAAGACTGCTGGAATGGTATGTTTTGAAGCAAAAGAAAAAATGATAAAATATTTTTGGAAATCAGGACTTATTGGGACTGGTGTTTTTATAAGGTCTTGTTTGATTTATTCAAAAGATTGTTTAGCCTCTATTGTCCATTTAAGTGTTGAATATTTCTTTAACATGTTATTCAATTCTCTTATTATTTCTGCTAAATTAGAAATGAATCTTCTAAGGAAGTTAATTTTACCTAAAAATGCCTGAAATTCTTTGATGTTTCTAGGATGTCTTATGTTAAAAATTGTTTCTATCCTAGTTGGATCTATTCTAATTCCCTCCTTTGAAATTATTGTCCTAAGAGTTTACCTTCTTCTAGTCCAAAGAGTTTCTTTTTGGGATTTAAAGAAATACCAAATTTTCTGCATTTAATAAAAAATCTTCTCAAATGATCTAGAGGTTCATTGTCTGTTTTGGAGAATAATGTTATGTCATCTAGATAAATGACTAAAAAGTCATGAATCTCTTTGGCAAAAGCTATATCCATAGCTCTTTGGAAGGTAGCTCCTACATTCATCAATCCAAAAGGCATTTTCAAATACATGAAAGTCCCCCAAGGAGTGGTAAATGTTGTTTTTATTTGATCTTCCGATTGAACTAGGATCTGATTGTATCCAGAAAATCCATCAAGCAATGACATTCTGGATTATCCAACTACCCTCTGTAAAATATGGTCCATTTTGGGGAGAGGATAATTATCTTTTAGTGACACTTTTTTGAAGTTTATGAAATCAGCACAAAGTCTGATTTCCCCTGTTTTCTTCCTAGTGGGAACTAAGTTTGACACCCAATCAGAATATCTGACAAGTGCTATGATTTGTGCCTCATACATCCTTTTTACTTCTTTTTCAATCAATGGCATAAGAACTGGATTTATTCTCCTAAGCTTCTGTTTAAATGGTTTCTGATCTTCTTTGATGGGTATTTTATGTTGAATGATGCTGGTGTCATAAGATTTAAGGTCTTCATAACTCCAGGAAAAAACATCTTGAAATTATTTAAAAAGACTTATGTATTTCAATTTTTCCTCTTGAGGTAATGCTTTGGTTATTTTGATAAGCTTGGGTTTTTCTTCTGTTCCTATGTTACATTATTCTATGTCTAATCTTAAAGGCTCCTTTTTTTGTTTTCTAGCTACATCATTTGAATCAAACAAATATTCTAATGGGGCTAATCCTTAGGCAAAAAGTTGTTTTAAGGTTTAAAATCTCATAATCATCATTTGTTATTTCTTCTATTTCTACAGTTTCTAATTTATCTATTTCTACTTTATTAAATTTAGTTGGTTCAGTAAAATATAAATTATTTACATCTAAATCACTATCTATAGTGTCATCTATTGTACAATCAGTATCCGTCGACATTCATAAAATTATAGATTGGAGCATCTTGTGAAAATATCTGCCAATATTTCAAATTATCTGGTATTGTTGGCATATGTCTTACCTCTACAGTATACTGGTGGTTTGGCTAAAAAGATAATCTGCATGTACTGGAAAAAGTAGCCAAACTGTGTGCATGAATTTTTTGTTTCCTTGGAATAACAGTGAAGTCAATTTAAAGCAACTTTTTAAACAAATCTAGAATGGTTTATTTATATTGGCTTAGTCTAGGATTGTTCACAAGATACTCTCCTTTGATTTGTTTTATGATTAATTCTGAATATCCCATGATAGAGACTCTCTTGGCTCCTAAGTTTCTTACAATTTGCAGTCCTAAGATTAAAGCTTCATACTCTTCCATGTTATTTGTGCATTTAAAGTTTAATCTAAAGGCATGACCCTCTCAATGATTGTTTTCCATGTTATATATCCAAACTCCTGCACCTGCTCCTAATCTATTCACTAAACCATCAAAGTCTAAGTGCCACATAGACTCATGAAAAATATTATCACTGTCAACTTCTTTATGTTTCTATTTTATAAATGTGTTTGTATCTTTTGCAGTGTCTGAATTACATAAAATGAAAGAATCCATATCAGAATGCAGAGAATAAATAGGATAATTTTTGGGTTTTTCTGCACTACTGACTATGTATTTCATTAAATTTTCTCTGTAAATCTTTTTTCACTGACCAAATACTGAAATTGTGGCATAATACATGTCTAATTGTAGAGATCCCTGCCAATTTTCTCCCTATGAGTGAGATAATAGCATTCCATACTTTGGAGGGATATCAGCAACTACAATATCCATGACAATACTCTTACCTGGGTATTGGACTAGAGCGACACACAAGTGGCAACAACATTTTTGGCATTAGTATTTGTTTGAGTATCAACTGAAATTTTAGTAGCAGCAGATGATTGAGGATCAATAGGTGTGATGTCTACAATTTTTGGACTGGGTGTAATCTTTGAAGTGGAAGTTTTCTGAACTTCCCTAGGGAGAATTTGCTACACTTTGGTTGGAGGAGCTTCTAATTTTTTCTTGGTCTGAGTTTGGGCAGTTTTCTTTGTAGGGGCTTCTGTGTTTTTCTTACTCCTAAGGTTATATTTCTTGTGAACTTCATTAATGGAAAATTCGTAACCTTGTTTATAATCAAAATACTCCCCAGATTCTAACTGTAATTTTTGTAAAATGTATAATTCCTATTCATCTTGGGTAAGAAAAATAGCATTATCATCATTTATTCCCATTAAGTTAATATGAGTGTCTTCATCTTCTTCATTTTGGTGAGAACTTTCAACATAGTTCTCTTGGAAAGGTGGTCTTATTTGTCGATCAAGTGGTGATTCTCTAGATTTACCAGTGTTGGGATTCTTCCTAAAGTTGGGATTTCTTATTTGAGTACCTTATTATTGATTATCCCATTGTGGGTTTCTTTCCATATTTTCTAATCTACCCATTATTATTTCCATACTCTTTGCTAAACTATCTATCTTACTGTCTGATGTGGATGGTTCATCCTTAATAGTTACTCTTCTTTCATTTCTCATTCTAGCTCTTCTAGCTAACAAATTTTCTTCTACACTAAGTACATTACTTTGCATCTTCTCTAATGTTTTAGGGTTTCTTTCTCTCAATTGGTATGACGTATCAGTATCAAAACCATCAGGGAATTTGATTAAGGCCAAGTATGGTGGAGGTTTAATATTGGAAAGAATTGCATTATAAATACTATTGAACCTAGTATAATAGTCCCGAACAGATTCATTAGGTGCTTTTCTTATGTTTTCATATTCAAAGAATATTTGTAAAGGATTCTTATTTTTCTCCCATCTATTGATAAACAATCTATGGAAATCTTCTAAATCAACAATATGATTGGTGGGTAAATCTTTAAACCATTTCTTTACATCTCCAGCTAATGTTTGGGAAAACAATCTCATTTGAACATCAAATTCATCAATTTCATGCAATTCAATGTAATCAGTGATTTTTATTAACATGTTTTTGTGCAGTATATTGACCTGTACCATCAAATTGAAATATTTACTTTGGTAATCTTGGGGCATGGCATGTAATTTTGCTGGTAATACCAAAGGGGCATATCTGGCTGCCATGGCTAATATTATAGCCTGGATAGGAGGTAAGTTTATGGTGCTTGGTGATGAGGTTGAAGTACTTGCAGAAGAACTTGGGACACTAGAATATGTACTTGGAAATGAGATTGAAGTACTAGAAAATGTAGGAGAAGTGTTAGCAGATGAACTTGAAGTGTTTGGAGATGCAAATAAAACTCCAGGTTGAAGAGGAAGCTTGGGTATGAATGATTCAGTGGAATGAAGTGTAGTGGAAATAATAGATGAGGTGGTACTAAATAAATATGAATTTACAGACTCTAAATGAATGGTAGAACGATTAGGGGTATAAGCAGATAAAGCAATTAATTCAACAGAATGTTGAAAATAAGCTTCATTAATATTCTTAATCAAAGTTGCAGTCAAAGCATCAAGTTTACCAAAAGGTTCTAGACCTTGTTGATCTGAATCAAGTGAAACAAACTCCTTCTTTATTTCAATAAATTGAATGAAATTAGGATCTATTACACTATCATAGATTGAACTTTCAGATTTATTTCTAAACAATGAATGCTCTAATGATATATCGAATTCAATATCTTGTAAGCTTGATAGTCTTTTAGGGAGTGAATTTGCTTTGGTTAATTGACTAGTTCTTCCTATGCTTTCTACTTTTTTATTTTTCTTTAAAATTCTGTCAGGATCATCCACAATTATAGCAGGTTGTGGATCAGGATGAGACCTGGTATAGTATATTCTTTTGGAAGCAAGAATTTTAATTTTTAATGAAAATTTCTAACAACCCTAAACAAAACTTAAGGTGAAAATATGAGTAAAAATGTTTCCTTTAAGGTTTATTTAACTGAGGATTGATTCTTCCCCAGTATGGTTTCCAATATGTTATCACTCTAATAATTCTGTGGGTTGTTATGCTTTTGTTTAAAGAAATATTAAAGGTAACCACAAACCTACTTTTGAGATCAGGATCTAGCCTTCCTAATGCTCATAGAGGGCTCTCTCTTTATGATTTAACTTTGTTGTTTTTAAGTTGATTTTATGCTAGTTAAGTAAGATTGGTTTGGTTTTGATTTGTTTGGTTTGGTAGAATTACTGATTTATATGGATAATTGTACTTTATACTTTTCCATTAGGCTATGGATTCAAAGTGTCAAGAAAACATGACTGAATCAAGGTCTAAAGGAAGTGTTCACAGGGCGGTAGCTGAGCAAATTCAAATATTTTAGGCTAGATGGTGAAGTGGTTTTCAATCGGGATCAAGGAGTAGCTAAGGATTCCTTAAACCAGATAATGAAGGAAGGAGAAAGAGGTCAATCGATATGGGAGAGAAATTAAGGGTTCTCAGATCTAGATATCAGAAGGAAACATCAAAATGAATAACAGTTCAGAACACAGTGTACTTAAACAATTTCTGCAATAATATTCTTGTTATAACATTTAAATTGGAAAACACACAAGAATGTGAAATACTTAAGAAAATAAAAATTTAACAATAGAAAGATACTTCACTGAAGTGTCCCAACACATGAATCTTGTAATGCAATGCCTTTATTACTCAGTCCAGTCTGCTGACTTGAAAATGTTACAATAAACCCTCAGGTTTCAGATCAATACAGCTATAGAAATGTTCATAAATCCACACTCAATACTTCGAATTATGAAGTATTTATACAAAAACTAATACAAAATATCCTAAAAATGATTTAAGAATTATTCAAGGAATACAAAATATGTTCATGTAAGAAAATAGAGACAACTAAATAACTAATGCAAGTTGTCCCTCCTTATTTGGTTTTGTTGTTTTCTCTTTGAACTTTTTCTTCTTTATCTCTCTGACTGTTTGATTTCATGTTGGTTGTCTTCTTTCTGTTGAGTGTCCTTTACATTGCCTTGTCATATGATTCTCTTTAAATTTTGTTACTGCTCTAAAAAAAATTTCCTTTCACTTTTACTATGATTTTTCTTTTACTCTTTTAAACTATCTCTCTTTTACCTGTTTTATCTTGACTACTTTTTACCTGTGACCTTTGACTTTCATAGTAAATAATTTTTTTTCTCTCGAGCTTCTTCATATGGTAATTTAATTTTTACCATTCTTCTGTAAATTTCATTAGCTTCTATGTACTTTTCAAAAGTAGGCTTGTTTATAAAGAGATGTTTTACCTCATGTTGGAGGTAAAAGAGATTCTCAAAAGTCTGAAATAGCACTTTTCCTGTAGGAATTCCTTTCATGGAGGAATTTTTGGGCTGTTCTTTGGCCACTTCTCTAATTTTCTTGTCATAGTCTTCATGCTTCATTAATCTATCATTGATCACCAAAGGATTAGGCAGACCTTTCTGCCTCAAAACATCAAATTTGACCATGAATCTAGTTATTGCTAACTCCATGTTTTGAAACTTATCTTCAAGTTGTGGCATTACGTTCCTCATGGAAATTACCTTTCTTACCTCAAGGATTGTTTCAGTTCGGTCACTTATGCCAATTTCTTCTAATTCCTATTTGTTCGTAGAATTAAGAAAATTTATTATTTCAATGGCTTCTTCTGGATTTTTCCCAAGTTCTTCCTTGAATTTTTGAATGGTTTCACTTGCTTCCTTGATCAAATCCTTCTGCTAAAAGATAACTTGGATGGATGGCCAAATATCATTCACAGAGTTAATGATATTGGCCCATAGTTGTTGTTTTTCTTGGGAAAGTGGTTCTTTTAGTGTCAATTATTTCTATAACTTCTATACTCTGTCAGTCAATCTGCTTGACTTTTGTGCTTCAGTTGTATGCCTCACCTGTGCCAATTTATTTTCATCTTCAAGATTCTTTACCTGTTCTTTTAGTATATTAATTTTGGTAGTCTGTATTGACATGTCTTGCATAGTTTTAACCAATTTACTTGCTTCATCACTAGGATGAGTTGTTGTTGTAGTTGATGTAGTAGCTGATGTGGTTGAAATTATTGTAGTCACTGGAATTGCTAAAGTAGAGGGAACTGTTGTAGTAACTATAGTAATAGCAATGAGAGGAATTTCTTCCATGCTAGCATTCTTCTCCTGCACTAACTTATCCATCTCATTCTCCATCTCTTTCAGTTGAGTTGTCAACTGAATGATGAGATTCATCTTTTCATATTTTTGTCCTTCATTTTATAAAACTTCTTTTGTTTGTGGATGTTCAGTGGGAGATAATTTCAGTTGCTTTTTCAATGCAGCAATGTTTGTATTCATTTTCTTGATGAGTTCTTATTCTACTTTGACGTTCTGGGGATCATATCCTACCTCTATGACCAATTCTTCAATTGATTTGATTCTATTTTCCTTGGCTTGTGAGGAAGCCTTATCTAGATTTAACTGTCCTCTGATGTTTTCTAGAGTATTTTGTAGTTTTTATACACTCATATCTTTGTTGGTCATATTAGAATATAGCATTTCTTGAGCTTGATTATGAAATTCTATATGGTCTATAGGATTAACATCTTTGGCTTGAACTTCAGATGTTATCTTTCTGTAATCAGTTGATGAATTAGCATGTTGTATTGTTGGCCGCAAGAAGGTCATCTACATCTTCCTAGTTTTATAATCAAAAGCAGAAAGTAACATGTTATGGTCATTAGGTGTCTGTTTCCAATATTGTACATAGGTTACTGTAATATTCCAAAATTTGCATGAAGCAAATTGGAATATTAATTTTTGCTGATTTCACTTATGAGAAGAATAAATGGGTAAGGATGCCCATGCATAATAAAAATCTAAATAAAATCCCTCATAGTATGAAAGGGGATCATCATTGGAGCTGGATTTCACACCCTCAAGTGTGAAAGAGGACATTTGCATGGAGACAAGGTCAAGTTTGACCAAGTCAACAACGCTGGGATAGGAGGTGGAGAACACTTTGATAGACAGCGCAGTATGAATGGGAAGAGGGTTATTTGGTGGAGGAAACCATAATGAGTGGGATCCATGGAGAGAGGGATTTCACTTGTTTAAAATGAGGGCAAGGAAACCATTGTTATTTATGTTATGGATTATTGATTTTATGGTCTGTTTAGACTTTGTGCATTCTCCTGCTGTTTAGCAGAGTTGCAGTGCTGCTTAGCACAAGGCATTCCGTTTAGGATTTCCATCTCTTTCCTTGAGAGGCCTCTTGGAGGAGGATTTCTCTTCATTTATCCACATTCAGGCTTGAGGCCAAGCATCCTCCTTTAGCTACAGCATAGTTTCTGTTTAGAGCTGAGTTGTGTTGCAATGGAGGGTTCTACAAGACCATTCCTTGGATTGTTTTTCAGAGGAGGGAATCTCCTTTCCTTTGGAGGATTAGTGAGGGAGAATTTGATCTGATTCCCATCATATTTGGCATCAAGCCAATCATTTTTCATCACCTATAGTGCAGTCCCTCTCATTGACTGAATTATTTTCATTGAGCATCTGTAGTGAGGGTTGCAGTATTTGTTTGGAGGGTCAGATCTTCAATGTTAGGATCGGCCTTTCACTTGGAAGATCCATTGGAGGAGATATATTCAGCTTGTGCATCATCTACAGCCATCTCCATCCATTTCTTGAGTTGCAGCTGCTACTCAGCCCAGCTACTCCAGCATTTTTCCATTTTTGTATATTTCAACCAATCCTTCTAAGGATTGTTGTATTATTGTTTTCTGGGATTGAGAGCTTGCTCCCCCTCATTTCTATAGCCATATATTTTCGTATATTTCTATTATTATTCAGCATGTTGCAGTGTCTCCAATAAATTCCATCCTTTTAGCCTGCAGAAATTCCTGTGTAACAGTGTTTATCTATTTTTATGTACATGTTCCATTGAGGATGCATTGCCTTGCTTGAGTGTCTCTTTCCTCAAGGATTTGTATACAATTTCTACTATAATATAAATTTTATGGCTATTCATATCTTCATGTATTCTAGCTCATAAAAATAACGTTGTTACTCCATTATATGTTCATATATTGCTGCAGTCCCTTCATTGGGAAATTTTCCAAGACAACTAGGTGTGGGAGATCTGTTTAACCCACCTAAAGTGATTGTTTTGGAGCCTCCTCTTGGATTTCGGTCTTAGATACATTGATCTAAGGGATCTAGGTCTTGGTTTCAAATCCTGTAGAAGAAATTCCTGAAAAATACGTTTTTCAGGCATGCCTTGCTGAGCAGTCCCTATTTTGGGATATTACAGTGGTATCATATCATCATCTTGGCTCAGCCTATGAGTTTCATCCAAATAATATTGAAAAATATTAGAATATTGGAGAGGATGGGTTTTGTCTCATCATTCTTCAGATCTATGAAGAACCTCCCCAAGGAGGATGAGCAAATAGAGAAGGAAGGACCATGCACTTCATATTCTCATCAAGAAGAAGACAATGAGAATGGAAGATACTTGGATCATCTGATTCTAAGTAAGTACCTTGTTGAGTACAAATCTCAACCTAGAGCCTTCAAGGAGACTCTATATCTTTCATAGTTCATTCAGTTGAAGGAAGAGACGAGTTCCTGCAACAAGAGAGGAATCAAAGGTAATGGGTTTCTATTGCCTACATATGATGGATCTTCTACAGAAAGAGCTTGGGCAAGGAAGATTGAGGCATTCTTCCTACTACATCCAGTGGTAGAGAGGGAGGCAATAGAAGTTGCAGCGCTACACTTGGAGGGTGAAGCCAATGTTTGGTGGTTCAGCCACTTGAGCCATGCAAGGGTGAATACTTTTGTAGATTTCACTCAAAGGTTGATTAGAACCTTTTATAGAGAAAAATCAGAGGAGAAAAAGCCTGCACCACCATGGGAGGAGACTTGTACCAGCACTGTCACAGCCTTGGAAGAGTAGCCTTCTACATCTGAAAATGGGGCAGCCATTTCATTGGAGGAAAGAACTATTGCAGCCATACAAGGAGATCCCAAGTTCCGTCGAGGTATGAATGAAGTTCCAATTTCTATTTCAGAAAATTCTTTTGAGGATTGTGGAAACTCATATGTAAATGACCAAGAATCAACATACATTTCTAACCTAGAGCAGCAAGATTGCACTGCGTTGTGCAACATGGAAACATTTAAGGAGGCAATCAACCATCATCCTCATGAGCCATTGTTGGATTTCATATCACACTTGAGGTTGGGGTTTGAAGACTTGAAGGGAAGAATGAAAGATAGTAGACATCTTGAAGTGGGGAACCATTTCTCCTTTCTAGATTACCCTTTCTCAATGAGCACCTCTCAGCTCAAAGAGAAACTTCTACTTTCAGCAGATCCCAGACCTCATTGTTTTTGGAGGACTATTGTTGAGAAGGATATCTCATGGAGAGATTTTATTAGAGGTGCACTTCAACACATCATGGAGTGCAAGGTTTTTATTCCCTTCTCACAATTGGATCTTCATGGATTCAAGGAGGAGTAGATAGATGATGGAGGACATCTTAGGATAGATAACATCTCTCATGCTTCTGTTGGAAATTTATTGAGCCATACACATCATGATGGGAGGTTTTTTCCTACCACCTATTTGGTTCC
Source organism: Pinus albicaulis (assembly GCA_034641835.2). Taxonomy (NCBI): domain Eukaryota; kingdom Viridiplantae; phylum Streptophyta; class Pinopsida; order Pinales; family Pinaceae; genus Pinus; species Pinus albicaulis. The sequence continues at coordinate 924,870,681 of CM076579.1, forward strand.
TTATGGGATCAAATTGATCCTTGAGAAGATTTCATTTCAAAATCCCATGAAATGCAAAGACACAAATTTGATTTGGGAGGATGGTAGTCTTCATGGGAAGGGTACCAAGATTGAGCATGATGGGAGGCACCCACAATTGTATGAATGGGTGTGGATGGAGAGCAATAGGCTGGTAAGCCACTTACAAATATATGACACCGGGCAGCAGGAGGCATGGATGCGTTGGTTAGTCTTGAAAGAGTTTGGTCATCATCCTCTTTCTAAGGGTATGTGGCAAGATACTTGCATCTTTGAGCAGCGAAGAGTATGGATGCATGGTGTTGATATGATCTTCATATCATTCATTATGTTTCCATCACATGATTTTTATGATGGAGGTATGAGCATGCAGCAAAATCTTTTGTTGCTTTGCTTGTTCTTGGGAGAGCAAGGGCAGATTTTCTCTCACGCTTTGCATGATGTTGCAGGAGTAGGAAATGGCATCATCATGGTGCAAAGGGGCTACTCCTTGGCCTTAGATGATCAGGAGGTACTTCCACCTTGAGAGGGACCTCTTATGTGCAACAACATTATTGGAGATGTCTTTGACAAGGAGAATGTCAAAGAAATGAGCTATGAGTTGGCAGGAGCTTATTTGTAGGGGCCAACAATGCTGTCACTTGAGAGCATGGGTTTATTGATAGAGTATTCCCAGGATCACTTCAAATTTGATGCACTTGGTGGACAAGGAGGAGGTGAGAATGATGGAGTAATGGATGGAAAAAACTATTACATTGGTATGATCTTCTTTACTATGATCTTCTTGACTTGGATTTCCAATAATAAGAAGGGTGATCTTCATGCAGCATATGGTTCATTCCTCTTCATGGGAGTGTGTCATACCACTATGGAGGAGTCGTTCATATACATATGCATCATTTTACTCTCAAGACATGGTAAGAATATTGTTTTTTCATCCATGGATTATCTAACACAATATTTGGATACTCTTACCATTCATATTCAGTGCATTGCTCCACAAGAGGGCAAGCTTTTCATTGAGCTCCATGGTCAACATTGGGCCAAATTATATGATGGAGACAGCCATCTCTTGTATGGCCTTGGGAAAGTGTTTTCTTTCATGTATGTTTAGTTGATGTACTCAGACATTTTCTATTTATCAGTAGATGTCATGACATACATAATTATCCATGTAACAAAAAACAACTTGCCATGTAATTTTCTGAAGCAATAGTTTGGAAAATTGCACTGTCACTATTGGGTAAATTGTTGGTACCTTCTTGCACTACATAAGACCTTCAGAATTTTCCTCATTTTGATGCTGATCATGATTTCATTGCTGATATTGATCTTATTTGTATTGGAAGCATGATTGGGAGAGAGACACATGAGTTGGGTGTGTCCTTTGGGGGAGAAGATTCCCACACTTTTTGCATTGCATGTTCTAATGGGAGCATGAGAGGAGATATGGCCATAACTGCAAAACACTTGTTTCCTTTTGTTGAGGTGGGAAATATGATTGTTGGGATGCCATATGGTGATGTTTTTATATCCATCACATATGGGTTGATTTGGGATAGCTTGATTCACAGCGTTGGAGGAGAGATCTTTGGGGATCTAGTCTTCATCTTGTCACTTGAGGGAAATTATTTTGCAGCCCAGGATCAACATCTGCTCTACACTTATCATAAGTGGAGAGGAGGAAAACATGGGGTAGGCTCCTATGTCTACCATGTTCAAATTTTCAGCCCACCTACATTGCATGATCTCAAGGTGGAGGAGAATTTTCAGGAGTTGCCATGTTGGGAGGTGACTCATTTTGTATGGATGATTGCTTGGGGATGGAGGATCCACTTGGGGAAGAAATTTTCCCAATAATTTCAGTCTCCATGCCTTGGGAGGAAAATTCTCATTTCTATCCTTACAGTTGCTTGAGGACAAGCAACATTTGGGAGGGGAGGACTGTAATATTCCAAAATTTGCATGCAGCAAATTAGAATATTAATTTTTGTTGATTTCACTTAGGAGAAGAAAAAATGGGTAAGGAGGCCCATGCATAATAAAAATATAAATAAAATCCCTCATAGTATGAAAGGGGATCATCATTGGAGCTGGATTTCACACCCTCAAGTGTGAAAGAGGACATTTGCATGGAGACAAGGTCAATTTTAACCAAGTCAACAGCGCTGGGATAGGAGGTGGAGAACACTTTGATAGACAACGTAGTATGAATGGGAAGAGGGTTATTTGGTGGAGGAAACCATAATGAGTGGGACCCATGGAGAGAGGGATTTAACTTGTTTAAAAGGAGGGAAAGGCAACCATTTTTATTCATGTTATGGATTATTGATTTTATGGTCTGTTTAGACTTTGTGCATTCTCCTGTTGTTTAGCAGAGTTGCAGTGCTGCTTAGCACAAGGCATTCCTGTTTAGGAATTCCTTATCCTTACTTGAGAGGCCTCTTGGAGGAGTATTTCTCTTCATTTATCCACATTCAGGGTTGATTCGAAGAATCCTCCTTCAGCTACAGTGTAGTTTCTATTTAGAGCTGAGTTGTGTTGCAGGGTGTTGCAGTGGAGGGTTCTACAACACCATTCCTTGGCTTGTTTTTCAGAGGAGGGAGTTTCCTTTCCTTTGGATGATTAGTGAGGGAGAATTTGATCTTATTCCCATCATATTTGGCATCAAGCCAATCATTTTTTATCACCTACAATGCAGTCCTTCTCATTGACTACGTTATTTTCATTAAGCATCTACAATGAGGGTTGCAGTATTTGTTTGGAGGGCCAGATCTTCAGTGTTAGGATCAACCTTTCACTTGGAATATCCATTGGAGGAGATCTATTCAGCTTGTGCATCATCTACAACCATCTCCATCTAGTTCTTGAGTTGCAGCTGCTACTCAGCCCTGCTACTCTGAAATTTTTCCATTTTTGTATATTTCAGCCAATCCTTCTAAGGATTGTTGTATTATTGTTTTCTGGGGTTGAGAGCTTGCACCCCCTCATTTATAGAGCCATATATTGTCATATAGTTCTATTATTATTCAGCATGTTGCAGTGTATCCAATAAAATTCGTTCTTTTAGCTTGTATAAATTCCTCTATATCAGTGTTTATCTATTTTTATGTACATGTTCCATTGAGGTTTCATTGTCTTGCTTGAGTGTCTCTTTCCTCAAGGATTTGTATAAAATTTATACTATAATATATATTTTATGGCTATTCAAATCTTCATGTAGTTTGGCTCATAAAAATAACGTTGTTACTCCATTATATGTTCATACATTGTTGCAGTCCCTTCATTAGGCACTTTTCCAAGACAACTAGGTGTGGGAGATCTGTTTAACCCACCTAAAGTGATTTTTTTGGACCCTCCTCTTGTCTTTCGGTATTAGATACATTTATCCAAGGGATCTAGGTCTTAGTTTCAAATCCTGTAGTAGCCATTCTTGAAAAATGCATTTTTCAGGCATGCCTTGTTGAGCAGTCCCTATTTTTGGATATTACAGTTACTGTTTTCAATGCCTCATTTCTGAGCTTGATTTCTTTATATTTCTCCATTATATCTTGTTCTTTCTCTGCTGGTTTTCTTGATGAAGATACCTCTACACTGTGTTGTTTATGAATAATTTGTGTATTAGAGGTTGAAGGCTGGTGAGTTTCTTCTGAAACCGTTGGAGGTGGATTTTCTTTAACCACTGTGTCTATACCAATAATTTCAATTGTCTCAACTTGCTCATTTATAGGATTTAGCTTGGGCTTCTTCCTGTACATTAGTTTGAATTTGGTTTCTGTAGTGGTTTGAGCTGAATATGATCCTTATTCTCTTTTTCTCTTGGATTTCCTATCTTGTGGAGTTGGAGTCTACAGGACAAAACTAGTCTCAATTGGTTTTTCCACTTCTTTCAAATTATTCTCCAACCACTCTGACTGGCTAGAGTATTTCTTAATTTCTAGTTTGGAATCATGGACAAAAGGAGTTATTTTAAATTTGACTCCTAGTTTGCTTATAAATCCCAAAGGATCATATTGCCCTTTGAAATTTTCATTGAACTTGAATTCCTGTAAGTACTTTTCTGCTTATTGACTAGCAATCTTGTTATTGCAGACGAAAGGACCAATCTGGTTTTTTATTTTAAACTGTGTTTTTTTCTTTGCTCACGGAAAATTCACTTCATCAGAGTTTAGGATCTGACTGATATATTCAATAACCTCATTAGGAGGTATTTGGGAAGCTTGTATGGAGTGAGTTGACATCCATATACTCTAATTTCAGTGTGGTTCTGGTATAAATACCAGTCCCCTGTCCTACTTTGTTCATACAACTGCAATACTTTCTGTATATCATCATTGACTCTTGGTTGATTTCTACTGCTTAGCATGTTGAAAACTGGATGAATAAATGAATCAATGAAGTCTTTATATGTGAACTCTGTGGGATATTTTATGATTAAGGACATCCAGAAAACAACTGATTTGGGATTACCCTCAGAGTCCAGTTTTTGGAGGCTTACTGTAAACTTTTCAGATTCACAATATAGGAACATATGAAACAAAATAGATGAATACTTAAACACTCCTTCTTCAGGTAATTTAACTAATTTCTCATGGATGGCATCTGAAAGGTATTGAGCAAATTTAAATGTGAAAGTTGGGGGTTGTCCTAGGCAGAAAATGGACAGAAAGCCTAGGATTGAAGCATCTACATACTCATCTATAAATTAAACTAGAATACAAGAAAGCATAGTGACAATATGTCTTTTTCTTTCTAAAAAAAATTGAGGTTGAATATGGAGGTTATTCTTTGGGGTTTCAACTGATGAAGGCAAGAAAGTTTGGAAGATTTGAAACCTCTATGGGAAGTCCAGTTTGAGATACAATTATGTGAGGATTTCAATAGATAAAGGGGCTTCATCAGGCTTGGGTTGGATTTGCAACATCTGGTTTATTGATTCAATAGTAATGGTGAAAAAGATCTATTTGTTGTGGGTTACTAGGGCTTTTCACTGGGTAGATAATTAATTTTACAGAGCCTGATGATTTCTAGGAATTGGAAAGTCTATGGGAGGATGTGCTTGGGTAAATTTGATTCCCAAAGGCAGAGATCATCAACCTGGTCCATGGATTTATCATGGCTCCAACAATGGATGTCTAACAGGTTGAAATCAGTGATTGTGTCACTGATTTTGAAGTCTTTGTCTACAGGGGGGGTATGTTCAACATCAACAGCAGGGGGTTGTAGGGGTTTAATTGTCACAATGCCTTGGGAAGCCATTTATTTGTTTATTTTAATCAATTAATTATTTCTGGATTAAGAAATGGTCTCAGGTACTTCAGGAATACCTGTGAGATGGAGTTTTCAGTTTGTAGAGAAGGTCCTGGAGGCAACAGAGGCTTTCTTGGACTTTATAAAGCTTCAGACTGAGGCAAAACTATGTTTTGGTAACAAAGGCTTGAATTCTGGTTTAAAATAGCTTGAAAATAGGTCAGAAGTGGTTACTTTTTCTTGGAAATAGGTCAGCAAGGCTTCTACTCTACGGACTTCAACAAAAATGGCGTAAAAGGATTTTAGGGCAGTCTTTTTTTTTTAACCAACAATGGTTAAAAATTGGCACGGAGGTAAAATTTCAAACGAGGGTGGTTTTATCATACAGCTTGGATGGGGGTATGGTGGTTATCACATCACAAAAAGAAATTTGGTGGTATTGGACTGGAGGATGTGATGAAATAAGGAACTAACGTGTGGAGGGGGAGCAGGGGTGCGAAACCACCTATTTCACACCTCCCTGATGGTGTTAAATGTCAGGCAATGGGGAGTGCGATAACTATCATTGGCCATTGGATTTGATGAATGAAGATCGTGTTGATGGACGAATAGGAGGGATAAGTCGGGGATTTGATAGGAGGTGGGACCGTAAATGAGTATTATGCAGGGTTATAATACATATGCAATGGGTTAGCAATATACAATAAGCGGGGTTAATATAGCATGGTGTATATGTGGGGTTGGGACTTTATAATGGTGAGGTTTATATGTTAGCGACGAAGGGATTATTATAAGGTAGGGTTAATTAAAGAGGGCCGAGGAATAATATATAAACCATAAGTTAAAGTTAATATGAAGGGGATTAATATGATATGGCAGGTTAATAAAATATGTGAATGGGTTTAACTATATATATTTAAACAGGGGTTAAATATAAAAGGAGGTTAATGAAATATGTAAAGCAGGAGTAAATATGTGCGGGATGTAAAATACACTAGGGATAAGTTAAAATAACGTCGGGGAGGTATTTAGTTGTGGGGCCCTATATTTTAAAACATTTAACTTAGGATAAGTGTATTTATGTGTGTTTTTAAATGAAAAATGAATTGGTAAATGGGGAGTTACTTTACAAAGGGAAAATGGTTTTTTTTACTTGGTAAAGGGGTGAAATAAGAGGAAAAGGTTGAAATGAAGGGAAAGGGATATTTTTACAAAGGAAAATGAGTCTTAGAAGGGAGTTAGTAATATGAAATGACCAATTTGATGCTTTCCATGCCTTGTAACAGTCTTCTACCTACCCATCAGTTACCTTAATATTTTTTTCTTCATTTATTGGGTGCATTTGAGCTTGTTGATCCTTTTTATTCTTCTTTTATAAGCAAACTATCTAATTCTAACCTCGTGACTTCCAATGGCTCAGTTTAAACTAATGAGCTCATTATTATTCTCTACCTAACTACTGATCTTCCAAGATTAAATAGTTTGGCTAGATATTTATTCTCCAACTATCAACATGAAATTTAAAGCATGAATGAATTATGATTAAACTGTTTAACCTTCATGGATTGTGGAATTTTGACAAGATGCACACAATCTTATTTGAAAAGTAAAGTAAAAAGTAGTCGCTTTTTAATTTGCATCACTTTCAGGATCTATTTTTATCTCTTTTTGGTGGGGTTCATAATTTATATTATTTTTTGATCTTTTTCTTTTAGTCCTTTGATTTTTTTTTAGGGATTACCCTCTTTACATTTTTTTAATATGGGAAAAAATTTGCAGAAAGCAAAGTATGTACAATATTACAAGACTAAAACATAGTCAATTCAAAATTATGAACCCTATTATTATAGGACCCTAATAGTGTCCATACCTCATATCATGTTTTTATATTTACTCTATTATGGATGGCTGCACCCATGCCACATGTTCATGTATAAGAGATATTAGTTGTACTTGTAATTTCAGGTCTTCCGACGACGATGTTTGGTTCGAACATGTTATCATAAATCATTTCACTCCTCCCTCTCTCTCGGACCTCATACTTTAGGGGGAATCTGTTACACATCATTTTGTCATCATCCTTGCAATTCCCATCCCGCACATTGGAGGAAAATTCCCGTGACTTTTTTGTATTGTCACATCTTGCAAAAAGTGTCAATGCATCCCTTAGCATGAGAACAACATTTTCTTTGTTGACTATTCCTAGAGTAGACTCTCAAAAAAATATGATTTTGGGTTGGCGCTGGTAGGCAGTTATGGCCTTGTGCCCATACAGAAATTTACACTGTGCCTCGCACCCATTGGCGCTCTGTCTCAGTGGACTGCCCGCGTCGAGTTGTTTTTGGAAATTTTTTAAAAATAGAAGCGAAGTTTCCATTCCCAACCACTTCGTGGGTGAATTCATCATGGGTTGTTAGACTGAATAACGTTGAGGACCTTCCTTTGGCTTCTTGTTTCCTACTTTTGTGCAACTCCCCAAAGGATAAGGTCTCCCTTCCACCTTATGAGGGATCCCAAACCACCTCCTCCTCTCCTATAAATACATCTCTCTCACATAGATGCAGCTAGCTAAAATGGTTGAATAGCTGACCATCCTTACTATATCTAGATAGCTCATGTGAGATAGAGCAGAGAGAGAGACCCATTGTCGAGAGAGATCCTAATATTATTACCTCACCAAGTCTAATTCCCCCATGAATGCTTGAGATGCGTTTAACTGGACCCACTGAAGCAGGTTGTGACGTCAAGGCTTCTTTGGTTGTAATCTTTTTCTCTCTCCTAATTAATACATGACTGATGTTTTGGTTCCCGTCTTGCGTTTGATATGATTAATCTTGTGCAATACTTTTATTTCTCCTTGACCAATTAATAGTTAGGAATGCAAGTATGTTTTCATATGTTGTTATCGTTCTCTAATACTTGTGCAAGCATCTGAGTATTACCATCGAAGGACCGCGACGTGTCAGGACAAAGAACAAGAGACTGCTGCCATAGCTATGACAAATGCATTGGAACAAAGTTATGACATCTATCTCGACTCAATTTCATTCATAAACTAGGAATCCAAGAATTAGCATGTCCTCTTGCTACTAGACCGAACCTAGGGCTAGAGGGATCGCCTTTGTTCACAGAGGGGATTTACCTGCACAACAAAAGGTTTTCAAGTCTGGAATTATGTGGTTTTCCTTTGTTAAATTACATCAGAGGGCAAAGGAGGATTATAACATAGAACGTTGGAATGTCAAAATGTGATACAAAAGCGGATGTGATACAGTGTTCAAAGGTAATGGAATATATTTTAAAGTCCAGTCTTATGGAAATTACAAAGGAAAGTTTGAAAGCGGAGTAGACTCGGGTGAAGAATAAGACCCGACAATAGGTGCATGGGCGTAATAGAGGTTACGCCTTGATAATAGAAAAAGACTGAAAGTGGAGGAGACTTGGGTAAGTGACCCATCAAAGAGAAAAAGGCAGAGAAATATGAACTTCGCAGTAATGAGGAGATAGGCACCATGGGTCGATTCGAGCTCAGCAAAACCTCCGAGGTAGAGTTGGGTGTTAATACAAGGAGAATGCTGAACGCTGCGGGCAAGAGAAGGAAATTAGATAGGCAGAGTCGGTAAAAAGGAGCATATGGTGGCATTGTTGGAAACGTGCCAGCTGGGTCAAGTCGGGAAAAAGGAATTTGTGCAGAACTGTTATAATATAACAGCAGAAACAGAAAAGACAGTGACAACAGCAAAAAGGACAAATGCACAGTGAGCCAAGAGTTGAAAGGGCTGAGTGAAATATATTTGTTGTAACTGTAAATGTAAATGAAATAATTATTTTTAGTTGTATTTGATGTAAAGGAAAGTCTCCGTAGGCATAGGAAAAATGGCGCAGTAACGACTGAAATTCCGTCCAACTAGAACCAGTCAACGATGGCGTGGCTCAGTCAACAAGGTATTTTTTTGTTCTCTCGGCAATGTTATTTATCAATTTTAGAAAAATTGATAAATAAATATAATTGGCAAATTTAGAATGGTATATTTTAATCTCGGCTTATATATATATCCCAATGTTACTCCTTCGGGCCTTATATAACTGTTCCCGAACTTTATATGACTATTCCACCCTTTTGTAACTTTATAATAAACCTTTGAAATTTGATTTATAACCCGAATAAATAGTTTAACGCCTTATAACCAAATCGCTTTGTAATAACCCGTGGATCCCACCTCTATGAAAAGTCAACCAATCAACTGCTCGTATCGTACCTGGCCTAACTTCCGCTCACCTTCATTAAACTCCGGGTAGTTTCAACGCGCGATCACCGTTCGATGTCGCGCCTCCAGATCAACGGCTCACGTGCATCCCGCTCGGCGTCCACAGTCGGAGTTTAATGCGCGAAGGCGCACTTTAACTGGTGGCTTCCAATACCGCCCAGGACACGCGTCGCAATTCCTATGGAATCGCTGCCCGACCGAAGATTACCACTTACGGTCGAAAAGTGGTGCGGAATGGTTCGAAAACCGCTCATGGTTTTGCTACAGTGATTTACCAAGGGTGTACGTCAGGTTTGCGCTCACCTCGGTTGTTAACTCGGGTTAAATCTCCAGTTCTGGTCTTCAATTAACAATGAAACAACGCCATCTCTTTGTTCGGGGTTTCCAGCAATATTAACCAGAATTCTTACACAGACCCCGCCTATGAGTGGGGTTACATTCACAAGTTATCCAGCCACTTGCGGGAATTCAAGGACAGAGAATCGGGATTACCAGTACACAATCGCCACAGTTAAACGATCTTTCACAACATTAACATTTCAAGACAATGTATAATAGACAGAAATTGAAATCCATTCAACTGGAAGCAATTGTTCATACACAGGGTTTATTATAGAAAATCTCTTCTACTATCTTTCCCCCCTCTTTTTTTCTCCATTCGAGGGAATACATTCATATACATAACATATGTCCTTTCGGTTCCTTTGCGAGGACCGTTATGGAAATTCAAGAGCCTCCTTACAATTATTCAAAAATTAAATAAGACAAACGGACCAAACCTAACCATTTGACTTCTACAACTCTAACTGATCTAATAATAATACAAACAGCCAAGGCATTGACACCTAGCTGTGATAATTTGACTGTTTTCAAACTCTCCTAGCCACAACATGTGGACAAAACTCCTACATTGCTGGCTAGTACCTAATGCCCCTGCATCAGACTCCTGAGGGAAATTTTCTTCATGGGCTCCTGTCCATGAGCTTTTCCACTGATCCGCCTATCTTCTGCAACAATTCTTCCGTCATCCAAGTGGCATCTTCCTCTGGTTTATCCCTCCATTTGATCAAGTACTAGAAGTACTCTTGTCCTCTGGTTCTTCTGAATGGTCTTTTATCCAATATCTTCTCTGGTTGCAATGGTTGTGCTCGAGGTAGCTGCTCTTTCCACTCAATCTGTTCCTTGTCTGCTGATCTGTCCTCTGCACCATCATCTTCATACTTGTATAAATCTGCAACATTAAAAATGGGAGATATTCCAACATCAGGTGGCAATTCAATCTCATAAGCATTTGCAGAAAACTTCCTAAGTATCTTGCATGGCCCAATCTTTTTGAACTTCAATTTGTTGTACTGCTTCTTTGGGAACCTTTCCTTTCTCAAGTGTGCCAAAACTTGATCTCCTACTTCAAAATGAACTTCCTTTCTGCTCAAGTCTGCTCTACTTTTGTATTTGATGCTGCTGCCTTGTAGTTGTTGTTTCACTTGTTCATGTATGGCCTGGATCTCTGAAGCAAATTCCTCACCATCTGCACTTCTCAGCTCTGCCCTTCCTAGATTTCTTAACTCTGATATTCCTCTGGGATGCATTCCATAAACAATATGGAATGGACTCTGCCCTATGCTCCTGTTTGGTGAATCATTATATGCATATTCTGCTTGGGGAAAAATATGGTCCCACTGCTTGGGATGCTCTCCTGCAAGACTCCTCAACAAATTTCCCAGACTTCTATTCACAACCTCAGTTTGTCCATCAGTCTGGGGATGATAAGCTGAGATGAAACTTAGTTTGGTACCAAGTTTCTTCCACAATGTCCTCCAAAAGTGCCCCACAAATCTGGTGTCTCGGTCTGTAACAATGCTCCTGGGTAACCCATGAAATCTAACAACTTCTTTGAAAAACAAGTTAGCAACATGGGTGGCATCACTAGTTTTATAGCATGGAATGAAATGTGCCATTTTGGAGAATCTTTCCACCACAACAAAGACTACATCATTCCCTCTCTGAGTCTTGGGCAATCCTAGAACAAAATCCATACTCACCATGTCCCAAGGCTTGTCTGGAATAGGCAAGGGAGTGTACAATCCTGCATTCTGGCTCCTTCCTTTAGCATATTGAAAAATCTTGCAGTTCTTCACAAACTTGTCCACTTCTGTTCTCAGCTTGGGCCAGAAATAAAAGCGACTCAGCTGCTCATAAGTCTTGTCAGTACCAAAGTGTCCAGCAAGTCCTCCACTATGCTTTTCTTTGATCAAATTTTCTCTCATGGAACATTTTGGTACACATAGTTGGCTTCTTCTGAATAACAAGTCCTCCTGCAGGAAATAATCCAGCCACTGACTTCTATCTGTTAGAACAGGATTACTACATGCTTCAAATGCTTCTTTAAAATATGGATCTGTTTTATACCATTCTTTGAGAAAATCAAATCTTGCAACTTCAAAATTAGTTCCTTGAACAAGCATGTGTCTCCTACACAAAGCATCAGCTACTTTATTGGCTTGGCCACTTATATGTTTCAAAACAAAATTAAAACTTTGGAGATACTCAACCCATTTAGCATGCTTATGTTTCAACTTGGGCTGCTGCACAATATACTGCAAAGCATGATTATCAGAATACAATACAAATTCTCTGGACATCAAATAGTGCCTCCACTTCTTCAATGCTTGAACAATTGCATAGAATTCCTTCTCATAAGATGAATACTTTCTCCTGGTGTCATTCATATTTTCACTGAAATAGGCTACAGGCCTATCATCCTGACTCAACATAGCTCCAATGGCTTCCCCACTAGCATCACATTTTACTTGAAATGGTTTAGTAAAATCAGGCAGGATCAAAACAGGCTTCTCTGTTATCTTTTTCTTCAAAAATTTAAAGTTTCTTTCTGCTTCAGCAATCCACCTAAATGGCTGTTTTTTCTTCTTTATTTTTCTCAACTATGGGTGCATTGATCTTACTGAAGTTTCTTATAAACTTTCTGTAAAAACTAGCAAGTCCATGGAAACTTCTTACCTCAAAAACATTCCTGGGTGAAGGCCACTCCATAATTGCCTTGACTTTCTTTGGGTCCATCTTTAATCCTTCTGCAGAAACAACAAACCCCAAATACACCAACTCTTCCTTCATGAATGAGCATTTCTTCAAATTTATCAGCAGTTTCTCTTGGTGCAGCTTCTTCAAAACATGATTAAGATGCCTTAAATGTTCCTCTTTAGTTCTGATGAAAACTAATATATCATCCAGATATACTATCACAAATTTACCAATGAACTCTTTCAATAATTCATTCATAAGTCTCATAAAAGTGCTAGGTGCATTTGACAACCCAAAAGGCATTACCATCCATTCATACAGCCCTTCATTTGTTTTAAAGGCAGTTTTCCACTCATCACCCTCTCTTATCCTAATCTGATGGTATCCACTCTTCAAATCTATCTTTGAGAAATATTTAGCACGACTCAAACAGTCCATCAAATCCTCAATTCTGGGTAAAGGGAATCTGTACCTGATTTTGATCTTATTAATTGCTCTGGAGTCAGTACACATCCTCCAACCTCCATCTTTCTTTGGGCTCAATACTGCTGATACTGCACATGGACTCAAACTTTCTCTGATCAGTCCTTTGTCCACCAGTTCCTGTACTTGTCTCCTGATTTCTTCATTTTCCTTGGGGGTCATTCTGTAGGCTGCCTTATTTGGCAGATTTGAACCAGGGATAAAATCTATCTGATGGCTAATATTTCTCACAGGTGGCAGCTCATCAGGTAAATCATCCACAACAATGTCACAGTAATCATCTAACATCTCTTGGATTTCTATTGGCAAATCAGAAATCTTTGTAGAAGTAAGAACTACTTTTGGTTTGCAAACTAAAGCAAAGCTTACCTCTTCTTCTTCTATCTATTGCAGATATTCTTTCCCTCTCAGCAACAAGGTCTTTGGATCAATCACTCTGTTGCATGGCTCTCCTTCTTCCATGGGAATCAATATATGATGTACCCCATCTTTGAAGAACTTGTAAGTATTCTTATTTCAATCATGCACTGCTGCTCTGTCAAACTGCCAAGGTCTACCCAACAGTATATGACACACATCCATGGGAATTACATCACACAAAACTTTGTCCTTGTATTTGCCCATTTGCAGCTCTATTTCACACTGTTCTTTCACAACCAGCTGGTGCCCTTTATGCAGCCAGGACACCCTGTAGGGAGTGGGGTGCTCCCTAGTCTTCAGCTTTAGTTTTTCTATCACCTCAGTGGAAACCAAATTGTCTGTGCTGCCACTATCAATGATTAGCTGGCAGCATTTCCCTTGGACTTTGCATATGCTCCTAAACAAAGTCTTCCTTTGTGCAGGTTCAGTGACTTCTTTGGTTTGTTTCAACAGGACCTTATTAACCACCAAGGACTCTCCCCTCTCTGGAAGAACTTTTTCTTCAATTTATGCTTCTTCTTCAACCTGGGCAACAACAACATTTCTTGGACCAGCACCCACATTCTCTGGACACTCATAGTGCTTATGTCCCACTCCCTGACATCTATAACACCTCAACTCTCTACCTCTGCCTCTGTCTTTGCCTGCTCTTCCTTTTCCTCTGTAAGGACCCCTTCTGCCACTTGCATCCTCCTCTGTAGATGCATTCTGAGGTGAGCTACTGTTAGCTCCATCCCTGGGTGTAGGATTTCTTCTACCACCCTGACTTCCCTTCCCACGGAAAGTACCTCTCTTCTTGGCAGACTGTTTCCTCAGGAGTTTCTCCTCTGCTTTCAAGGCCATCTGGTACGCCTCTTCTACTGTCTTGGGAGACAAGAGACCAATCTCATATTGGATCTCCAACTTGAGACCATTCACATATCTGGCAGTATTTTCTGGTGTATCTTGGAATTTCCCAGCTCTTATGCTCACTCTGTAGAACTCCTATGTGTATTCTTTTACTGTCAGCAACTTCTGTCTCAGGTTCTGCATTTGTCTATACAATGTCAGCTGGTAATCACTAGGAAGGAATTTACCTTTCAACTTGGCCATCATTCTGGTCCAGCTCTTGATAGGTTTCTTGCCAACTATCCTCCTTTCTGCATGCACTCCATCCCACCAAAGTGCAGCATGTCCCTTCAGCTTTGTCACTGCAAACTTGACCTTTTTATCTTCACTTATTTCTTCATAATCGAAGCACTTGTTTAATTCATTTATCCAGTCCACCAACTCTTCTGGATTCAGTCCCCCTGCATAGCTTGACACTTCAATTCTGGGCTTAACTGCAGACCCCATAATAGTCCTAAGGAGCCTCATGTCAGGAGGAATTTCAACATTTTCTTCAGCTGCTTCTGTTTCAGGTTCACTGATGTCTTCAGGATCTCTGTTCTGTCTTCGCTCCACAGCATCCATTCTAGCCTCGACCCTCTGCAAAACCTCCAACACTTCTGCGTTGGCTACAGGTCTCCTTCTACCAGCACCTCTACCAAGTCAGATTTCCATGTCAGCAAACAACTTAAACTACCCGCTCTGATACCACAAATGGCGCAGTAACGACTGAAAGTCCGTCCAACTAGAACCAGTCAACGATGACGTGGCTCAGTCAACAAGGTCTTTTTTTGTTCTCTCGGCAATGTTATTTATCAATTTTAGAAAAATTGATAAATAAATATAATTGGCAACTTTAGAATGGTATATTGTAATCTCGGCTTATATATATATCCCAATGTTACTCCTTCGGGCCTTATATAACTGTTCCCGAACTTTATATGACTATTCCACCCTTTTGTAACTTTATAATAAACCTTTGAAATTTGATTTATAACCCGAATAAATAGTTCAACGCCTTATAACCAAATTTCTTTGTAATAACCCGTGGATCCCACCTCTATGACAAGTCAACCAATCAACCGCTCGTATCGTACCTGGCCTAACTTCCGCTCACCTTCATTAAACTCCGGGAAGTTTCAACGTGTGATCACCGTTCGATGTCGTGCCTCTAGATCAACGGCTCACGTGCATCCCGCTCGGCGTCCACAGTCAGAGTTTAATGCGCGAAGGCGCACTTTAACTGGTGGCTTCCAATACCACCCAGGACACGCGTCACAATTCCTATGGAATCGCTGCCCGACCGAAGATTACCACTTATGGTCGAAAAGTGGTGCGGAATGGTTCGGAAACCGCTCGTGGTTTTGCTACAGTGATTTACTAAGGGTGTACGTCAGGTTTGCGCTCGCCTCGGTTGTTAACTCGGGTTAAATCTCCAGTTCCGGTCTTCAATTAACAATGAAACAACGCCATCTCTTTGTTCGGGATTTCCAGCAATATTAACCAGAATTCTTACACAGACCCCGCCTATGCGTGGGGTTACATTCACAGGTTATCCAGCCACTTGCGGGAATTCAAAGACAGAGAATCGGGATTACCAGTACACAATCGCCCACAGTTAAATGATCTTTCACAACATTAACATTTCAAGACAATGTATAATAGACAGAAATTGAAATCCATTCAACTGGAAGCAATTGTTCATACACAGGGTTTATTATAGAAAATCTCTTCTACTATCTTTTTCTCCTCCTCCATCCGAGGGAATACATTCATATACATAACATATGTCCTTTCGGTACCTCTGCGAGGACCGTTATGGAAATTCAAGAGCCTCCTTACAATTATTCGAAAATTAAATAAGACAAACGGACCAAACCTAACCATTCGACTTCTACAACTCTAACTGATCTAATAATAATACAAACAGCCAAGGCATTGACACCTAGCTGTGATAATTTGATTATTTTCAAACTCTCCTAGCCACAACATGTGGACAAAATTCCGGCATTGTCAAGTTAGTACCTAATGCCCTACATCAAAAAACTCCAATGAGTGTTGTAATGATAGTGTAAGGAATCGAATGAGTGGAAGGCATAGGGTGAGGCCTATTCACTTTGAATTCCTCGTAGAATGCAAACAATCACGTAGTTATCAGTATAAAACATGTAATATCAGCGTGCATAGAGATATTAGAGAGAAACAAAATGGAAGAGAGATCAAGAGTGTTAGAGAACTGCATAATGGAAGAGAGCTAAATAATGTAAGAGAGTTGAAGAATTAGAGGGGAGTGAGCGAAAGAATCAGAGAGATGATAGATATGTTGTGCACATTAGGAGCTGTTATGAAGCAGAAATGAAGGCAGGAAAGGCAACAGTGAAGAAGGAGGATAAGAGAGTTGATATCTAGGTAAATCAGCATATGATTTTCATGTTGAGTGAGGGGATTGTAGTCTCCTTTCAAATTGTAGCTTGATAATTTTCCAGTTGGAGTTGTGTGAGGTAGGAGCCTCCTGTAGGTTGTAGCCTGCAAAAAATATTTGGGAGTTGGAGCTTCCTTGCAAGTTATAGCTTGCATAATTTGAGGTAGTAGCCTCTTGTAGGTTGGAGCCTACAGAAAATCAGTTGTGAGAGGGAGTTGGAGCTTGCCTTTGCATCACAACAATAATAATATGTGGTTTTCTCCCTTATGGGTTTCCACTTATATCTGTTGTCTATGGGCTTGATGAGTGTGTGTTGATGTGATGTTTTAATCTGCTTAATTACTTATTGTCCACACATTCAGTTTGTTGATTCATTATATAGTATGTTGCTTATAAAATGAAGTATTTAATTGGTGTAAAGAAAAGATTTTTAATGTCCATGAATGTACTAAACTGATTCACCCCCCCTCCCCTCTTAGTTTAGCTAAGGGTTCATCAGTTGGTATCACAGCCAGTTCCTTCTGTATCAGTTTAACCACTGGAAGGAGATCCTTAGTCCCAAAAATGGCTAGCCTAGAAGGAATCTCTACAAATAAAGCCCCTATGTTTACTGACATAAAATATGCTTTTTGGAAAACAAGAATGAGGACATACTTAATGTCCCTTGGAGTAGGAGTTTGGGTTGCTGTGGAAGAAAAATATGCACCAAAGGATATAGACAGTGAGGAAGAAGCCAAATAAAATTTCATAGATAATGAAAAAGAAATGAATGCACTCTTGAGCGGTCTAAGTGAGTCAGAAATTATCAAATTAATGCACAATAAGACTGCCAAAGAAATCTGGGATACATTAGAAAATATTCATGAGGGAGATACAAAAGTGAAAATGGCCAAACTACAAGCACGTAGAACTCAGTTTGAAAACTTAAAAATGAATGAAGATGAATATATAGTTGCATTCTTCTTAAGAGTTGTAGAAGTTGTGAATATCATGATAATCCTCGGAGAATAAATTAAAGAAAGTGTTGTAGTAAAAAATTTATTGAGATCACTACCACCCAGGTTTAATCCTAAGGTTTCTGCCATAGAAGAAACAGAACTAGGAAACCTTGACTAGGAACCAATTATTTGGCAACCTAGCAGCATATGAGATGAGACTTCCTAAAGGGAATTCAAACATGAGGGAGGTTTCCTTTAAAGTAGACAAGTGCATAGAAGAGAAGGAAGGTACATGCTCATGCTCTGATGAAGAAGAAGCCAAATTTGTCAGAAGATTGGATAGAGGCACAAGTAAGTACAAAGGTAAACTTCCATTTAAGTGTTTTAATTGTGGAAGAAAGGGGCACTATGCTTCAAAATGTCCTCATAAGAAAATAGAGAATTAGTCAAAAGGGAAAGAGAAAATCAATTTCAGGAATAGGTAGAAAGGGAATAGACTTAATAGAATAACATTCTATGCTCAACAACATAGTAGTGCATATGAGAGCTCAGGTGAATCCCCCAA
Source organism: Pinus albicaulis (assembly GCA_034641835.2). Lineage (NCBI taxonomy): Eukaryota > Viridiplantae > Streptophyta > Pinopsida > Pinales > Pinaceae > Pinus > Pinus albicaulis. Next base: position 924,888,951 of record CM076579.1, read on the forward strand.
TGAAGAAGGAACATCAGAATTCATTTTGATGGCCAAGGAAGAGCTGGAGGAAGATTTCCTGGAATTTGAAGAAAAAGGTGAGGTAGATCTTTAGGGCGAGTTGGTGAGTGCCCTAAAGGAAATAGATAGACTCAAGCTCAAGAATAGAAAATAGAAAGCAATCCTTCTGAAATATGTAAAGGAAGAACCAAACTCTGAAGATTTTATTAGATTTGAAAATTGAACTAGAAGAAGTAAGGAAAGTAGAAGACATTCAGTTTCAGAAAATAAGAGATAAAATTCAAGAATGTGGAAGATTGGAAGAAGAGGTGGTGAGTATAAGGAATAAATTGGAAAAGGCTCAAACTAATTTAAAAATGAACATTCAGTAGTTAAAATGTGATGAACAATTGGACAAGATATTAAATGCACAAAGATCCCCTCTTGTAAAGGCTGGGATAGGATATGAAGGAGAATCCAACAAGTCAAAGGAAGAGGATAAGAAATCTATCACTTTTGTAAAAGCTATCATAGGAGACAATGATAATTCTCATCAATATGAGAACAAAATTTGGGCAACACTTCAACATCAGATGAATAGTTGCAAAGAAACACTATTGATAAAAACCAAAAGACAAAAGGAGTAAACGATCAAACAACAAACAAGCATAAATCCTATTGCTTCAAAATACAAAATTTTCAAATATCTAGATGGTTATATCCCCAAACATCACCCTCTACTAGATACAGATATTTCTTCTATGGGTACTGCTACTTCTGTAAGAAATTCAGAGATAAAACCATGAACTATAGATCTTGTGTAAAAGGATTTGATTTTGGGAATTCAAAAAAAAATTAAGGATAATAATGGATTCAAACATGCATATACTCCTCTCCATTACTTTATCAAATGTTTTTATTTTCATAGTATTGGACACAAGTCATATGAATGTCATCTTAGGGACAATAAACCTTCATCTCAGAATAGCTATATAAAAAATGGATGCATGCAATGGAGAAAGAATATTAATAAGTGTGATCTATTTCTATATGCTCAAGATCAAAACAGTGAATAGTATGTGGACAGTGGCTGCTCTAGAAATATGACCGGAGACATAAGCAATTTTATAACCTTGGATGAAAATAAATCTGGTAATGTCACATTCGATAATGATAAAGCAGGGAGAATTAAAGGAAAAGGAACAGTTTGTTTGAATAATGGAAGAGGAAATTCTCAAGAGGTATTGTTTGTAGATGGTCTAAAACACAATATGCCAAGTGTAAGTCAAATGTGCCAAAAAAGTTGTGAGGTCCTCTTCAGAGCTCAAGATTGTGAAGTAAGGTCAATCACGACAATAAAGACCTTGGTTAAAGGTGTTCGAACAAAGAGTAATGTTTATATAGTGGAAGAGGAGAATGAAGCATACCACATGAGAAAACTTGATGAATCTTGGTTGTGCATAGAAGATTGGGACATTTAAATTTTGACCACACCATCAAACTGAGAAAAAAGAAAGTTGTCAGAGATTTTCCTACAATAAAGAGGCCACCAAATACCATATGTAAGTCCTGCCAACTGGGAAAACAAACTTGCATACCGTTCAAAGCCAAAGACGTACTATCTACAAGTACACATCTTCAACTTGTACACATGGACCTATGCGGACCTTTAAAAACAAATGCACCAGGTGGAGAATCGTATTTCATGCTAATAATCGATAATTTTTCCAGATTAACATGGGTGGCATTTCTCATATACAAATTTGAAGCGTTTGATAATTTAAGATATTCAAGGCACTGGTAGAAAATCAAGCTGGATGTAGACTAAGATGCATCAGATCAAACAAAGGAGGTGAATTCACAGGTGATAATTTTGCGGACCTGTGCAATGAATGCGGGATAAAGAAACAGTTTACTATTGTAGATACACCTCAACAGAATGGAGTGAAAAAGAGGCAAAATAGGTCTTTACAACATATTTCCATAGCCATGATGCAATAACCAACCATTCCCCAAATCTACTAGGCAGAAGTAGTACACACAGTTGTTCATATCTTCAACGAAGTTCATCTCAGAATAAATTGTGACAAGACTCCATATGAACTGTGGCATGGGAAACTGGCATCAATTAACAAATTTAGAGTCTTTGGTAGCAAATGTTTCACAAATAATAATGATGAAAAATTGGGGAAGTATGATGCAAGAGATGATGAAGGAATATTTTTGGGATATACATCAAAGAGTAAGGGTTACAGGTGCTACAATAAAATACTGCATAAAATTGTGGAAATCATTGATGTGAGATTCGATGAAGAACTACCAGACATAACCAGATGTACAAACTGTGTCAAACCTTCAGATCATCATCATGATGAGAATAAAGAAAATAAAGAACAGAATGAGACAAAAAAAGATACAAAAATAAACTCAAAAGGACCCTCGAGACACACTCAAAAGAACCATACAGAAGACCAAATCATTGGAGACAAGAGTGCAGGAGTCAAAACAAGAAGACAACTAGCTGAACAGACCAAGGAAGTGTATCTAGTCATGTTGTCACAAATAGAACTGAAGAATTTCGATGAAGCCAACAAAGAAAAAAAAATGGATAAATGTTATGAACAAATAATTAGACCATATTTAGAAGAACAAGACCTGGGAGTTAATACCAAGACCTGTTGGGAAAAATTTCATTGGCACAAAGTGGATTTTCAAGAATAAGATGAATGAACAAGGCCAGGTAATCAGAAATAAAGCTAGACTTGTACGTAAGGGATACTCTCAAATTGAATAACTTGACTATGATGAAACTTTTGCCCCTGTAGAAAGAATGGAAGCAATTAGAATGCTTTTGGATTTTTCATGCTATCATGATTTCAAGGTATATCAAATGGATGTGAAGTTTTAATCCTTAAATGGATATCTAGAGGAATAAGTCTACATGGAACAACCTGAAGGTTTTTCCTTAGCAGATAATCACAACTATGTTTTCAGTTTTAAAAAAGCCCTATATGGTCTCAAATAAGCACCACGTGCATGGTATTCTAGGTTGGAAAAGTACTTTCAAAAACAAGGATTCAAGAAGGGAGGAGTAGACAACAATTTGTATATAAAGGCTGATGAAAATGAAATTTTAATTGTAGTGGTATATGTAGATGACATCATGTTTGGCAGCAACAAGGATGAGTTAGTAAAAGGATTTGCAGGAGATATGAAGTCATAATTTGAGATTTCTAGGATTGGAGAGCTTACCTTCTACCTAGGTCTTCAAATCATATAGAAGAACAAAGGCATATTCATTTCACAAGAAAAGTACTTAAGGGACATGTTAAGAAGATTCCAAATGGAAGACTGCAAACCTGTGTCAACTCCCATGATCACTGGATGAAATTTATGTGTTGATGATGGATCTGCAAATGTAGATCAAAGACTTTATAGATCTATGATAGGAAATTTGCTATACCTAACAGCCTCTATACCAGACATTATGTTGGAAATAGGATTGTGGCAAGATATCAAGCAACACCAAAACAAAATCACTTGCTATCAATCAAGAGGATATTTAGATACCTACAAGGAACTGCACATTATGGCCTATGGTATCCAGAAGGAAAATATTTCACATTGACAGCATAGATAGATGTAGACTGGGTCAGTTGTGTGGATGACAGGAAAAGTACAAGTGGAGGTGCATTCTATTTGGGAGGAATTCTGGAGGCATGGTTAAGCAAGAAGCAAACATTTGTCTCTTTATCTATAGCAGAAGCGGAATACATAACAGCATCAGCTTGTTGCTCACAAGTGACGTGGATGAAACAAAATCTTCAAGACATGAAGGTAATCATCACTGAACCTATTTCTATCAAATGTGACAATACAAGTGCAATAATCATATCAAAAAAACATGTGCTTCATTTTAAAACCAAGAACATCCCAATAAAGTACCACTTCCTCAGAGAACAAGTAGCATAGAAAATAGTAAAGATGGAATACGTCCCAACAAAGGAACATACAACAGACATATTTAAAAAACCTCTTGCTAGAGAACCATTCGAATATCTAAGAGATAAACTAAGAATAGTGTCTGTCTCATAGGAGGTAACCTCTCTCATGATATAGACATCCTACTAAATTTGTGACCGGGTCTAAGAACAATCGTTCACGATAACGCAGTTCCAAATTGCGTATAAACTCAACTGTGTACAAACGAGTACCCGGAATCCAACACTGTCGCTCGCAGAGAAGGTAGTGCTCCTGTTCCTTAGCTCTGGAAGATCACAATCCCCACGATCTCCATGATCGGACACCTGCACACGCAAGAAACAAAATAAACACAAGCGTAAAATCTAGTGCATACAACTATATGTTAGTCAGAGAAGACATAACTCATGATCATTATCAAGAACAAGAGTGGAACCATAACCAATAGTCGCTTATCATTAATCAATCAAAAGAAGAATACAACCATAGCTCTGACGCTGAATTCTCCTTCGGAGGGTCGTCAGCAGAACGTGTCTCGATAAAGCCTGTCAGGGATGGGACAAGCCTCTCTCTCCGGATGTGTCGAAAATGATCTCCTTGCTTGGATTTGGCCTTAAGGGAATGGATCAAAGCTCTTGCAGCATTAGGCTCTTGGGAACTTGGAGACTAGCTATTCAGCCATTCAGCCCCTTCATCAATGGATGAAGGCTATATTTATAGAGGAGAGGAGGAGGTTGGGATCCCTACAATAGTGGAAGGGA